>VXAL01005733.1:107040-173843 GCA_013399475.1 Chauna torquata
CACGCAGCGGGGAGGGGGGTACGGGGGCTGCGGGACGGAGCCTGGCCACGCGTGGGCGCCGGTGGGGAGCGGGGCAGCACGGAGCGGGGGGGCTCTCTGAAGGGAACCGCGTGGGTAAAGCTCCCTTTTCTCCCACCTGGGAGCTCTGCGAGGCTCGGCCCAGGCTCGCAGCCGCCTCCAGTGCCTGTAAATCATCTGCTTTTACGATCCCTGCTCTGGCCCATTATCACACGAACTTTATATGTTTGGGGCTGCTGGCGGCCATAAAGCTCGCCCGGTTTCCGGGGCTGTCATGCCCGCTTGGCAGGCAGGGTGTGAGGAGGAGGAGGAGGCTGGGGACACGCTGCCCCAGTCCCCCCCGGATGGGCAGGTAGGCGGGGAGGGGGATGACAGTGCTTTGGGGACAGGGTAGGGACCTGCTGCAGCCCCCCCAGGCTGGTTTCTGTGTCTGGAGCAGGGAGGGATGGGAGCGAGTGGGGTCCGCACTCCGGTCGTTCAGCCCCTCTTCCCCCCTCCCGCTGGACCGAGGGACCCCCAGGTCCTCCGTCTCCCTGTGGACACCCCAGCTCAAGTCCCCTCAGCTCCCAGAAGGGGACATCTTTAACCCCTGCGTCAGGAGCATCTGGACCCTGGTTCGGTGCTGTGGGTCCTCCTAGGACTTGTCACGCCCTGGGTGCTGCACCCAAGCCAGGACCCAGATCCCAGGTGTCCAGGTTGCAAGGCGCTGTGCGTTCCTGTCGCCAGCTCCTCTCTCTGCCTGCTGTCCCCCCACCTTGCAGCGTCCCCCGCACTGCTCCTCCTGCGTAAGCGTGGCTCTTGTGTCTCCTGAGCTCTGCTTCCTGCATGGAGGATTGGTTGTAGCTGTGCTGGGTCTGCCTTTTGGCTGCTCTCAGTCTCCCACTGACTCCATCCCAGCGGGACTCTCCGCTGTCCCTGCTCTCTCCCTTTGGCTCACATCTTGCTTCAAGCCCCGCATGGGAACCTGCCCGGAGCCCCCAGTCTGCCTGGCTTGAGTCCTGATGCCCAAGTACCACCAAATCCCAGCACCCAGGATGGAGGGGATGGACACCCAGATGTGAGGAGCTCCTCCTGCACCGGGTGCAAATCAGCGGGATCCCCCCTGAGATGGGATCTAGGTCCTGAGAGACACAAGAACCCACTGAGGCTGCTCTGCTCCCCCCCTGCATGGTCCCACCTGCAGACTGAGATGTGTCACATCTCTTCAGGGGTCCAGAGGGCTCCAGCTCCCCAGCCCGTGCCTTAGTAAGAGCTTCCCAGGTGATGGGCTCAGTGGCAGCAGGTAAAAGATGACAAGAAGCTGTTTGCATGGCCCATTCCCATCCTAGAAGCATGTTCACAAAAACTAGTCAGGGTCAGCCATGCCCTCTTAGCCCACCTTGCTATTCCCACTAAAGGAATCGGTGCCCAAACCAGTAGTGGGCATCCAGGGAGAGTGACCCACTCGCTGCCCACATTGCCTTGGATGGGGCGAGCATCTCGCTGAAGATGGCTTGGAGTTGGGCTCCTTGCAAAGGAAAAAACAAAAAACAAATCAGAGCAGATTGGTTGCCTTTTCCTCCCAGGAAGGGGGATGGGAGAGGGCAGATCTTGCTTTAACAGTCAAAGTAAGTTGCCTTTGCTTTTCCCTGCTCTTCAAGGTCAGCCTAGCTAATGAAAATCAATCTTCCCTCTGCCTCTCTCTGCTGCATGAGCAGATTCTACCTGTGGCCCCTCACCTACTTGAAAGCCACTGCCGGCCGCCTGGCCAGCTGGCCATGGGGAGCTTCCTATCGAAACAGAGCCTTCCTGTGGGCACCGTGACAATATCGGTGTCACCCGCAGATCAAACGTTTGATCTGCCAGAGAACGGCTTTGTCCCGGGGAAGCTGGCTGTGCACGAAAAGCACGTATCCGGCGTTGAAATCTGGGCTGGGAGTTTTGGGGGGATAAAGCTCCTGGATGGGTACTGGCGTGCGGTGAAGGGCATCTGTGCCGCCGCCCCGTTTTTGCATGGCAGCTTTGGCGCAGGAGCAAGACGAGCTTTGCCTGCTTCACCCTGTGTTTGTGGTGGGGTTAAGGAGAAACCTGCGCTTCCTTGGTGTTCGTGATGGGGATGCGAGTGGGATACTGCAGAGGGAGATACCAGGATTTGGGGAGTCCCAGTCCCTGGGCAAGCACGTGTTGTATTAGTGGTGATTTGTTGCTGTTGCTTGAAATCAAACGTGTTTGGTTCCCCTCCTTCGCTGTGCCCCTGGCTCGTGACAGGCTCCTGATCTGGAGGAGATGCTGTTCCCAGCTCTGTGACTGGATAAGCCTCAGCTTCAAGTTTTCTCTCCTCTAGGGAGGGCAGGCAGTGCCCATCAGTGCTGGCAGGAGGATGGGAAACCTTCTCTGGAAGGACACAGAAAGCATGGGGAGATGCTGCACCCACCTGTGTCAAGGGACAGATCTCACAGTCCCAGTTTTTGGAAATGTCTGGCCAAAGTCTTCCCAGGCTCAGAAGCAGCTTGAGTCTGGCTGCTGGGAATAACTTCGTTAGGAGCTCTGCGGTCAGTCTTTGCTCCCTGGGTTGTAGGGATGGACTCGTTCTGAAATGTAACACGAGTATTTTCTCTGTCTTCTGGCCCCATTTTAGGATTTTTAGATGTGCCCTGATGCCGCGGGGTCTCTTCGCTCCTGGAAATGCAGCTCTCTTCCAGTGTGGCTGAGCTCAGCTGCGACGAGACGATGGACCCACCCGCCGAGGACTTCCAGCAGGTCCTGTCCATTGACCAAATCCGCTCCATCCGTGCCAGCAACAACTACGTGGAGAGGCCGGCCGCCTGCTTCCAGCAAGCCCGCTCCAACCCATCCCTGTCACAGCCACTGCATAAGCAGGAGTGGCCTCAGGACCGCCTGGTGTCTTCCGCCTTCCAGGACCTGCACCGCAGCCACAGCCAACAGCACCAGATGCCACCTTTGCAGCAACCCATGAGCCATTCCAGCACGGCCAGCTCGGTGTCCCAGAGCACCACCGCCTCCGACCAACGCCTCCTGAGCAGCCTGACGCCGTCCCACTCGGGCCACTCGCTCATCCGGACGCAGCCCCGGGCCGGCGAGCTGAAGCCGGAGGAGTCTCCGTTGAAGGGGGTGGTGGAGAAGCCCAGCCTCCACGCCGGGCACCTCTTCATCTGCGAGGAGTGTGGGCGATGCAAGTGCGCCCGCTGCACGGCCGCCCGCAGCCTGCCCTCCTGCTGGCTCTGCAACCAGCGCTGCCTCTGCTCCCCCGAGAGCCTCCTCGACTACGGGACTTGCCTCTGCTGCGTCAAGGGTCTCTTCTACCACTGCTCCACCGACGATGAGGACACCTGCGCCGACGACCCCTGCTCCTGCGGGCCGGGGTCCTGCTGCGCCCGCTGGGCTGCCATGAGCTTCCTCTCCCTCCTCATGCCCTGCCTCTGCTGCTACTTTCCCACCTTGGGGTGCCTCAAACTTTGCCAGCGGGGTTACGATGGCCTGAAACGCCCCGGCTGCCGCTGCCAGACCCACACCAACACGGTCTGCAGAAAGATCTCCTCCTCCAGCGGCACGCCTTTCCCCAAGACGCTGGATAAGCCGGTATGACCCTCCTGGGGAGGAGAAGCAGGCTTGATTCCTCTTCCTCCTCCTCCTCTCCCCTTCATCCCACTCCTCCTTTGGCTCCCTCTGCTCTGCTGTGCTCCCCACTGCCCACCGCCTCCTCTTGGGAACGAGACTCAGGGTCCCCCAGCCACCAGCAGCACGCAGGCTGTGGCTCTACCCACGGGAGGAAGAGGTGGGTCCATGCATCCCAAGCCAGAGTCCTCCAGGAGCCTGGACTCGTTCTCTCCTTCTCTCCTTCCAGCACTTTTCACGGGTGGTCTTCACCTTCTCCCACTGCCCGTGGTCCGCTTCCCCAGGTGCTGCAGGGTTCTGCCACACAGCAGTGGCCTGCTGCTGGAAAGCCACTGGGAGATGCCCGCCAACTCTGAAATGAGATGTCATCTCGTTTTTTCTGCCTCCAAGAGGAAGGGAAGGTGTGGGAAGCTTTCGACACCTTTTGGCTCCCGCCCAGCTGCAGCGAGGGGAAGGTCCCCCCGGGGATTTGATGGAGAGCAAGAGGCCGGTTTGAAACGGCCATTCATTTCTCCACGCCTGGAGGTGCAGTGCCGAAGGGGCTGCCTCCAAAGTGCAAACCTGGTGGGGCGGGAGCGAGGATGGTGCTGCCACCCAGCTCCGTCCCGTCACTGAGCAGATGCCGCAGCTCCCCTTCTACCCTGTCAGGCTTGTCCTGGGGGTAGGGTGAAGTAGCTGTGGGAACAGGAGCTTTGCCCCACCATCCTGTTCCCTAGATCTGCCTTCTGCCTGTCTGGTACCTTCCACCAGCACTGAATTCACTTTAAAAAAGTCCCTAACCCAACTATCAACAGCCAGCGCTGCTCTCCCTGCCGCTTAGCACTGATCTGGGGGGACTCCCCAGCGGGGGTGCCTGCTTTGGGTTGGGGAACAATGGAGAGCAGCAGGGGGTGTCCAAAGACAGGAACCTGGCCTTCCCTCCCTGCAGAAGTTGCCTTTGAGCCCTTGCCTTGCTTTCCTTGGCCATCAGCGTGCCACACCACCACCCGCGTCACTGCTGAGGGTGTTCTCCAACAGCGGTGGCAAACTGGAGGTGGGGCTGAACCGA
Organism: Chauna torquata; assembly: GCA_013399475.1. Taxonomy (NCBI): domain Eukaryota; kingdom Metazoa; phylum Chordata; class Aves; order Anseriformes; family Anhimidae; genus Chauna; species Chauna torquata. The sequence continues at coordinate 111,722 of VXAL01005733.1, forward strand.
GCCCTTGGGCTGGGCCATCTGCAGACCAGAAGGAAACCAGAGATGGGGTCAGTGCTTCGTGGTTTATGTGCCGTGATGATAAAAAGCCAAACCCATTGCTGCAGTCGGGGGGAGATCCTCCCAGACCTGGGCTCAGCCCCATCTCCGCTTGCATCGGCCAGTGGGCTGGTGGAGTTTGGAGCTGGGCTGATGTCCCAACGCTCGGCTTTTCCCGCCTGTCCCTCCTCCGCGACGCAGGTGTGCAGAGGGAAGTGAATGGTCCCCCTGGAGAAATATATGCAACATCTCCCTCGGCTTCCTCCAAGACCCTGCTGTCCAGGGATTGCCCATTGCATTCACTCAGCCACCTCTTTCCGTAGAGTTCTGTGGATCTATTTTTGTATATATAAATATAACGTTAGGATGGCTAAGACTATTACTAATAATATCCATGATACTGCTGTGAATGGTGCCAGATGCAAGGTTTGGCTTCCTGGTACACTTGCACATGCTGGAAGATGATTTCCCAGTCTGTTTATTGCTAACCCTAGACCTTTAGTTCCTAGGTAGTCGGGAGGGGGGCACAAGGAGGTTTACAGGTTGCAGAGAGGGGGTAGGAGAGAGCCAGGAGGTAGACTTTCACGATGGGATTCATCTTCCCATACACTTGCCATCTAAAAATCGTGTCTGATCCAAGCGCCCTCTGATGCAGAGAAAAGCAATTCTGGGGAGTGATTCATCCCCCTCGAAAACATTCATTAAATTGTGTCCTGGTCCCCGACTCCCTTGACTTTAAGGGATCCAAATGTCGAACTCGTGGAAGGGGAGGTGAATCCCATTCCTGGCGTGAAGTTTGTGCCTGGGGCGTGTTATGGGCATGGCTGAAATCCTGACCCTGGTTTCACCTAGAGCCTGAGGCGTGTTGATGGAAGATGCTTCCTCTGGCTGAAGATGGAGGGCCCACCTCCATGCATGGCAGGGAATTCAGGATGACGCTGCGGGTTACACTGAGGATCTCCTGGTGGCAAGAAGGGAGAAGACGATGCCTGTGCAGTTTGCAGGTCCTCCAAAGCCAGCCATTTAGGTTTTAAGGCAATGACCTTCTCAGAGAATAGCCTGTAGGTGTCTGTACCACCATAAGATCAGTCCATCTCCGTGGCATTGGTTATAAAATATACTGCAAATGTATTTACCCGTATGCCAACAGTTGCTTGGCTCCCTATTTCCGAGCGATGTCCGGGGGAGAGACTTCCACCAAGTGTCACCCTTCCTTTTTAATACTCCATTCACTTTTCTATTGGTGCTGATTAAACTTATTGCTCCTAAAAAGTGTAAAACTTTTTAGGGGAAAAAGTCCCTCATTTTTCATTGAGGATTTGAGGAACTGGCTCACTTCAATGAGAATGTGAAATAGTTCATTGAAACTTTTAGAAGAAAACTAATGAACAGAATTTTCCAACTTGCTCTACTTTGATTTTTTTTTCCTTCTCCTTTTTAAATGGAGCCGTCTTGTAAATTTAGTTACCACCTCTGTATCTCTGCAATTCATTGCTTCCTCTCCTGATGGTGGAATGACTCAACATGTGAAGCTTCATCATTTTCACGGCCTCCCAAGTCATGCAAGCACAGGGTGACCTCCCCCAGGTGCTGGAGCTGTAGGATGAGAAGATGGCTGTCCACATACCAGCTCCTCCAAGCCAGTTTGGCTTGGCACTAGAGTGAGGTGGAGCCCTGCACTACTGTTGCACCATATTTACCTTCAGCGACTGGAAGGAGGCCAGGACGCCTTCTACCTAATCGGATTTTTCTGGGTCGGTGTGGAAGTCCCATTTCTCACAGGGATTCACGCCATAGCCTGGGTGCAGGGCTGAGGGGTCCGGCCAGGTCTCTTGAATGTCTCACCTCCAAGAAACGCCATGCCTGTGAGACCTGAATTATGGAATATGGGGCACGCAGAAGGGAACTGGAGAGGGAGAGAGCCCCAGGTGGGCACGGAGGGCTGTCAGACCATGCAGGGCTTCGGTTTGACTGTGTTGAGGGTAAAATGCAGAGCCGCATCCAGGTCTTACAGTTGCATGGGCTGGAGATGTTCAGAGCTGTCTGGCCCCTACCCTGCTCATAGGGGCTTCATGTGGGGTTACTGCTTCCCACTCATCTGGAGCGGCCTCAGAGAGCTCCTGTTACGTGCCCTCAGCAGAAAAGACAGGTCAGGATTTGCCAAAAGCTCTCTGAGGAGGCCAGCTCTGGTTTGCTGAGCCCATCTGGTGTCAGGAAGGCTGTGGGCAGCCTCTGATCATGTTTTTTTTTCCTGAGCTTTTCCGAATGTCTTCAGACCAGATCCATCCTGCTCCCTCCCCATCTCTGGCTGCCAGATAGTTTGGTTTCCCTTTCGAGAGGACTCCAATTCTGGTTGGGGTTGTGAGCCCCTTTCCTGCCCCACCCTGTAATGAGTCAGATAACATCTGCTCCAGATGTTTGTTTGCAGCTGCTTGTCCTGACAGTTTGGGTTTCTCTCTGTCCCGACGTGTCTTTTCTGGTTTTCTTTTTGGAGAGTCACGTGTCAAGTCCTCTGTTTTCCCTGCACTCCTGTGACCTGACAAGGATAGATCTGCTTTGCAAGAGAGCATTTCTCCACGTTGAGTGTCTGTGACGGTTGTGGGCTCCTTTTCCAAGGAACATGCAGGGCTTTAGGGCAAATTTAAGGAAAGAGAGACTCAGGTGCCAAAGGAGCAGGAGGCAGGGCAGGAGCTGCTGAGCAGGATCTGAGCTCCCCCAGCTCTGCTTTTCCCATCCAGATCTCCAAAGACTCCTGATGGTGCTTGCTCTGTGCCATGGCTTCCCTCAGCCCCGCTCCCCCCCTTCAATACTGGCAAATGTATGGACACTGTTGAGGACGGGTCACTGAGGACTCAGGTGGAGTCTCCACCCCATCCCAGCTCCTCCAGCCCTCCTGGTGGAAGGGCAGAGGTGGTCCTTGGGCTGCTGCTCAGGCTGCCACCCATCCCTGAGAAACCTCGGTGCCTCGCATCTGAGCAGCCTCTGGCAGCCAAGGATCTCAAGAAATAGTTAGTTTGTAGGGTTGGGTTTTGGGGGGAAGCTCTTTGGGATTGTATTCTCAGATTCCCATAAAATCTTGTTGAGTTGGCTCTTCCCCATCCCCACATATGATCCCAAAGACTGGTGAGGAAGTGTCATCAGCCAAAAGATGCCAAAGCACAAAATTACGGCTTGTGAACAGCTGCTTTAGTGCAATAAAGAGGGATGAGCGGCAGGGTGAGAGGAGCTGCTGAAGGGTTTGCATGAGTGGGCTGCACCGGAGAGGAGCACACCATGCCCCAGACTTGCTGTTTCCAGCATCTGCTCTGTTAGGTTGCTCTCTCTCTCTGGTCCGTGGGTGTTTCAAGGCTGGAGAAAAATGCGAGGTCTTTGGATATTGGAAGGTCTAGCTTTTCGTGATCAGCGCATGAGGAAAGTAGAGAAAGGATGTACCCCACCCCACCCCAAAGCCAATTCTTGGTCTTTCGTAGGATCCAGGTGAGGCTTGCCTCCTTCTAGGAGCCCGCGGAACCCACTCCTGCAGGATACTTGCAGGAGCTGGAGGTTGCTTTTTGGGATCTGAACCAGAGTTGTGCTCTCCTTTGGGCTCAGCGTGCTTTGGGGAATTTCTCAGTGAGCATCGGGATCTCTCACAAGCTCTTTCTCCTTCTAGAAACCCCTCCTTGCTCCCAGAGTGGGAGCCTGCCCAGGTGAGACTTGTCCTGTCTGGGGTGGTTGTCGAAGAAGAATCTCTTGAGGGCATAACCCAGGGAGGCTGAAAGGTCCCTTTGCAGCATCTGCAGGCAGGAGGGATGTTGGATGGATGGGGAGACAGTGAGCTGAGCAAGGGGAAGCACCGGGCTGTGGGGACAGAGGTCTCTCGCTGGACGTCCCTCCTGCTGCACCTTCCTGCAGCACCCCAAAGAGCTTCAAGGGGAGCAGGACCAAACCCTCCCTGGGGAGCTGGCCTGCGGCGTTGTGACCATCCTGGAGGTGGCACGGCTGGTCCCCTCCTTCCCTGCGTGGATCCCCTTTCCTCCTTCTCCTCCCCTCTGCCCATCTTCTCCCAGTGTTTTCCTCAGGCCTTCACAATGCTCGGTGGAAAGGCAGTGGCTAGGGCAGCCTCCTGCCTCCCCAGGTGTCCTGAGCACAAAGTTCTCCTGAGAAGACGGGTCCCCTTGGCTTCAAAGGAGCGTCTCGTACCAAGAACCGAAGCCTCTAATTCTCCATTTAATTGGTACAAAGGCATTCTGTACAGTATATAAAGAGATTCCTCCCCGGCTGCCTTTATTTGGGTTCCTTTCTATAAGGTAAAATACATGTTTATAACCTGATGGCTGTTTTTTTGACAATACTCTTGTACCTTTTAAGGGAAATAAAATAAAAAAAAAAGATAAATAAAAACAAAGTATTTATTTCAAAAGTTTATTTTAAAGATAAGAAAAAATAACCTATTTATTTTAATGCACCCCCTTCTGTTTGGTTCTTTTCTCTTGCAAAGCTAATAACTGTTACTGAACCACTGCTGAGATGAAAGAAGTAATTCTATGGGTGGCTTCACAAGCCCACTTAGAGCAAATATTCAATAAAAATATATATTAATTTTGAACGTGTCTTCTTGTCTTCGTGACAGCTGGGGCATGACTCAGGCTCCTGCTTGGAAGGGCTCTTAACAGGTGCTGGCTCTGCACGGGCACTGCTGGCATGGGATGGGTGTTGGTGGGGACCAGTTTTGGCTCTGTGACATCTCCCCTGGTAGCCCTCTTCTGATACTTAAAGAAAACCTCGAAAATCCCAGTGTACGCTTTCCTTCTGTGACTGTCCCAGATCCTTGAGGCAGGATGGGTTCCTGGGCAGCAAAAGGAGGGACTGAGGTAAGAAATCCCCGAGATGTGGGGGGTTTTGGTCACCCCAACACATTCTGAAGCCCCTTCTGCTGCTACGAGAGCTGGGGTGGTGCTACAGGGCAGTGGGCATCTGCAGGAGGAACAGCAGTTTGGACATAGTTGTCTCTCCCCACCAGCTGCAGAAGGCACCTCGGTGGTGTGTTTAGCCCCAGAGGGATGAATCTGTGCCACAGCACCAGCAGCTGCTGGAGCAGATGGGTGCCTCGGCTCTCCCTGCACGTTACCCGCCAGTGTTTCATCCATCTGCACGTACAGAGCCCAGAAACTCCTTGGCTCAAGGGTATCTTCTGTACACCTAGAGCTCCTCTGCCACACAGACGGTCAATCTTTATTCAAGCACTTCCAGAGCATGAAGTCCTTTTGTGTAGATTCAGAGGCTGACAAAGCCCATGATTAGCGGCACCTCCCTTAGCCCCATTTGAACTCCCTGGCATCAACTTCTAGCCCTTGACCTTGGCTGAGCCTGTCTCCTCTTCCACAGGACAGTTTTGCTGAGGTAGACCTGTGCTCAAGACCCCTCTCATCCTCTGTGCTTAACTAAAAGCTTGCATTCTCCATGCCTCTCACCATAAAGCCTTTTCTTGGTCCATTTCATTGGTTTTGCAGTCCTCTTTGTACCATCTCCGGTGCCAGAGCATGCTTTCCAAAACATGTGCCAAGGCCTCAGCCACAGCATCCAGGATCTGCCTCAGGGTTTTGGAGGACAGATGTGAGCACAATCCCTGCTGTGACTCACTCTTCCCTTGCTTTTAAAATAAAAGATGACTTTGGGCCATTTGTCACCCATTGGCTCTTTTCATTGCCCGAGTCCCTCTTTCTTAGACACAGCCAACCAGTTTCATTCCTAGATGCACAGCTTTTTTTAACTATGCTAGAGCCTGTTGGGTTTGGATAGTACCATCTTCCCAAGCCTACCTTGTCCCTACCAGTTCGTGCCACCAGTCTTACTGGTATCTACACATCTTTATGAACTGCAGTTCTGTAGAGGAAAGTTGAAGGAAAGCTCAGGACCTGTTAATCTGTAATGTCAGATTAGCAGAGAAGTACAGGTTGGTGACCCACAGACTATCCGAAAAAAGATGGCAATCACTTAATTAGACACTTTCCTTCTCTTGCACACAGAAATTCATTTCAGTCCCAGGAATCACAAAATGTCCCAGTAACTGGGCTTTCTCCTAAGAATAGGGTGATTCTTTAAACTTCACAGTGTTTGCTGTTTCGCATCCTTGTGAAGACCGACTACTGCACAGGCCCACGCTTGCCATGGCCCACACTGCAGGGCACAGAGCCCCGGCTCCGCTGGTGGGCCTGTGTGTTAGCACTGGGTCACCCAGCTGTACCGCCTGGGTGGCTGAGTCACTCTTGCTGGTATAGCCGAGAACAATAAACCACCTTCTCTTGGCTAACACAGCCAGATGATGGCCTGAAACGGCCTGTGCCATGCTGCCCTAGGACCAGCACGGGCAGAGGAAGCCCAGCTCCACGAAACCCTCACCTAGAGGCAGAGCAGGAGCGGATTTCCACCCTTTTGGTCCTGAAATCTTCCCTTGTCCCCAGAGGGAGCAAAGCTAAGGGCCGAGCTCAAATCTCCCCTGGACATCCAGGTGTGACCCAATGCTCTGCTTGAACTGGAAACCCACCAGAAGCCAGCGGCCCTCCCCAGCCTGGAGAGCCAGGGTAGGTGTCTGCAGTCGAGAGGTTGGCTGTCTAGACAGTGGAAAGAAACAAGCCCTCTTAAGGACTCATTCATCTCTTCCTAAGATGGCTAAATAGGTCAGATGACTCATGCCCTGAAAGTGCCTATTTCTCTTCACTGACTACAAAAGGGGAAGGAGCTCTCCACAGCCCTCTGCGACGAAGACGTCTGAAGGTAACGGATCTGAACCTGGCTGCTGTTTCAGAGGGTCGGCAGGGGAATTCAGCCGAACCTGCAGATCCAAAGCGCTGCCAGTGACTTCATCAGTGACGGTGATGAGGAGATGAAGGAATATTTAAATGCTAGCTTTTTTTTTTAACCTGTGCTGCAGGTGATATGCACGTAGGAACCTGGGCATACAGAGCTGGATAGGACGAGGTGGAAGGTCAAACCTAGTTCCCTGCTGTAACCACAGGCTGTAGGGACCACAGAGCAGAAGCTTAAGCTGGAGGAATTTGCAGGATGGCTTCTCCACAATCACAAACACCTCCTAGGTCTTCCACAGTCATCCTCCATGTAGGGTTGAGGGCAGCTTATTGCTCTGCAGATCTCTGACCACTGCTCTGGCCCGAAGAAGCTAGTGCTGCTCAGGTCGGAGCAGATATGAGAGCACAGTCTGACAATGCCCCCATGTCTGCTTCCCCTACCACAGCTCAGAGCTGCTCAGTGAAGTTTGGCATATGGGGCCCTGGAGGGACCATGGGTTTGGGGTTCACCTGGAGCAGTGAGGGGTAGCTGAGAACCTTTGAAATAGCCCAAACAAGAGAAGACACCTGCAAAAGCTTCTTGCATGCTGTGACTGCAGCCCTGAGGATGCAGAGGGGCTTGCTCTCTACAAGCAAGAGGGTCTCCACGACCCCAGTGATGGCAGTGTGCCACGGTCCTTTTGCAAAACGGCCAGTTTGCTTATAAGCACCCCAAAATGCCTGCAGTTTATGGCACCGTGCTGATATTACAGACCCATGCTTTGGCCCTGCAAAACATCACGAGGTTGGCTTAAAAAAATCAAGATGCAGCTCACAGCAGATTCTTGTTTTTTCGCTGCTGCTTTTGGAGGCTGACTGAGTCATGCTCACAAGCCTCTTTTGCCAGACACCAGGGCTAGCAGCTTCACTGAAATAATTAAATGAGCACTGAGGTTCTCATATGAGCCCCAGAGCTGGTGTCCCAGCTGTGGCAGCCTGGGGAGCAGAAGTGGGACTGGACACCCCGGACACAGGTCGGTGAGCCCAGGAAACTGCCGTGCATGGAAAGGACCCCGAACTGGGGTTTGCTGCATGACCAGCAATGAATGTCTCAGACCCTGGCTCAACAGCCAGCTCTACTTTGAAGTTCTCCACTGGTGTCTGAAGAACCAATGCTTTCTCCTGACTGGTGGACACTCCCGTGGCCTCCTCTGTCTCCATGTTTCTGATGTTTGGGAGGTTGAGGATATTTCTTCCAGGCATGTTCAGAGCAAAATTATTTTCCCAAAATGCAACTCAAACTCTGATTTCTCCTGCTGCTTCTTAAAGGATTTATTTCCTGTACCCACTTCCCCTGTGTCTTGCTGTTATTCGTAAGGACATTTGCACGAAACAGTAGGATCTCTGTCTTTTGATGTGCAATTATCATCTGCAGAAATGACTAATCAATTAAGGACAGTCACTACCAGGCTTTCTATTTATTTCTTTCTCATTGAAACCGGAGTGAATGTGCCCTTTTTCACAGGGAAAATGCTGTTTTTTTCCAGTCATGGCTGCTGAAAACTCCCCGATGGATCTGAAAATTACATCATGCCCTTCTTGGTCCCTGCTGTTGTCACCATCACTGCTGAGCTGGCCATGCTGCTGACAGCGAGCAGGCAAACGAGCAGCCCATGCCACCAGCTCTGCCAGCTCAGCGGTGCCGGTGGGAGTGGGGACATGCTGGGGATGGCTTGGATCATGCTTGGAGAGCAGCTCAGGCAGATAAAAGGTGCCTAGTGCTGCAGGCAAGCACAAGGATATTTGATGGTGGTCCTCCATGAGAACCCACCATGGGTTCAGCTAGAGGAGAGCCTAGACCTGAACTGCAGGTCTGGACTTCCCCTGGGCATCGGGGAATTTGGATTTGGAGGGCTTTAATCACAAAGCACTGTGTCAGAAAGCAGGAGGAATCTGTGGCTAGAGGGAGGAGGGCTGGTTTGTCGCTTCCAGACACATCTGGTGGCACTGGCGTCTCCTCCTGTGAGGAGTGTCCCCATTTCCCTGCATGGTGCCGTCTGTCCCAGCAGTTGTCCCCTCTCTGTTGCGTGGAGCTAGGGTTGGGGTGGGCACGAATGGATGGACACGGAGCCAGCAGCTCTGGCTGGGCTGTAGAGGGAGCAGGGGCTGGGGATGAGCAGCTGGAGGGCACAGCATGGTGTTGGTATCAGTAGGAAGGAGAAAAGGGCTAAAAGGAGAGTCCATGCAGGCAGCGAGAGCAGCCCTGAGGCTACCAGCATGAACCACCTTACCCTGAAGCTCTGATGGCTTTGGGGTGTTGTTGGGTTAGGTCTGTGGGCCCACCTCCGAGGGCACAATGCTGCCCCAGATGGAAGGGTGGCCATGGGTGTTGACCAGGAGAGGTGGGTTCTGCACTGAGGGCATGGAGGCAGCTCTGTGCGTATGTGCATGCACACAATACGGGGAAACTGCAAGGATGGTCCGGGAGGTCCTGGGTTCCCACCTTCACCCTGACTGCTCTGCCTGAGAGAGTTCCCCATGAAATGGAGAGGAAGACCCCTCCTGACAGGACAAGCCCCCTGGTCTGGTTCACTGCACACACGCCAACTCCTGAACTGGCCCAAGGTTCAGCAGCTGAGGAGGCAAGTGAGTTTCAGAGCAACGAGCCAAGGGACAGAGCAGGGCCAGGGGCCTTGCACTTGCCACCTGCTCAGTAACGACAGCCAGGTGTGCTTGGGAAGGAGGTCTGCAGGAAGCCTTTCCAGCTTGAGCATGCTGGCACTGGTGCTACCTGTGCTTATTGCTGTGATGAGCATCCTGAGGAGCAGAGGGGTGGCTCCCACCCCAAAGACTGGGTTTATCACCTGGTCACAGCTTTTCTCCAGAAACTCTATGTGACACTGAGAAGGGGCATGAAGTCGAGGGTGGTCTGAAAGATGAGAACAAGACGAAGCTGAAAGAGAAGCAGAGCTGTTTTGTAACAGTGTTCCCCAGGGAGATATCACACCACACCGGAGAAGTGCCTCCGGAGAGGTGCGGCAGGCACGGAGGTGACCAAATGAATTGACACCAGGCAATTCTTACTGGAGCTAATGAGACAAAGTAATTGAAAATAAATGAAGGAACATGACACCTGGCTGGCGGATCAGTTATCTATAGCGTACCTTTCCTGAAATAACTGCCTCCTGAACATCATATGCTGAGGCAAAACCAAGGAGATGCACATGTAAAATAGGCCACTCCAGCAGGGACCTGAAGGCCCCTTTATTTTTAATCGAAGCTGTCAGAAGGGTTAATTAGATGGTGCGCAGCAGTGCCCTCTGTCTGGGGTATCGGTTCCCCTTGCCACCATGGGTACTGTGCACTCAATCAAAAGTACAAAATGCCCCATTGTTCCTGTCCTTGGGCGAACTCTTGGGTCACGGTGCAATGCAAGATGGGGAATTCCTGGCTCTCCAACCTCAGACAACATCCCAGACACCATGGGGAGAGCCAGGATGTTTTCACTCCACAAGACTTTGGGTATTTAGGGTAAGTGGGGGAGTTCTCGACTCAGCTCAGCTCAAAAATGCCTCTTAAGAGGCTTATAGAGACCACTGGCCCCAAACTGATGGTCTGAGGTTGGTTGGAAGTGCTGTCAGGATGGGACACAGTGTCCTGCAGAGCAAAGATGAGAAGGGAAGGCCTGCATGGGGCTGGTTTGGGCAGCTATGCTAGGACCAGGAGTTAAACTTATCAACCTTCAGCCAAAACCACACGAATCAAATCACCCCACTGGCCATGTCCAAGTGTTGCTGTTCCTTGTCAAGGATGTGGGTCAATCATATCCTGCTCCTGTGGACACCTGGGGAACCGGAGGTGCTCAGAAACCTTGAGGAAGCAGGAGTTTTAGCAGGATCTGGGTGCTGCATTCAGAGCCCAGAGGCCCAGGCACTTCATGGCTTACACAGCGGCGACTGGTGGCATGGCCGTGCTCTGTCCTGCACCCCTTGGAGGTCTGGTCCTTGTGTTGGGAGTAGCTTTCTCCTGGCTATGGATGTGGCTCTGGACATGACCTCTGCCTAAGGCAAGCAGCGTGTTGATGTGTTGCAAATAGGGCAATAGCACCATCAGCCTGGTCCTGCCACATGGTCCCCAGCACCAAACACCATAGGGATGGGACCCACAGCAGCAGACAGAGAAGATCCTGTACTGAAGGAGAATTTCTGTCTCCCTACACTGTATCACTTGGTAGCTGGCTGCTCCTAGGTAAGTGATTTTCTATTAGCCTTAGCTGCTGGGTTTTCCTCTCTGACAAAGCAAAGCTGGGTTAAATCTCCCTTTGGAAGCAGTTCCATCAAAGCTCTGCTGTCCCATGGAGACACTGCAAGCTTTTCCCTTTTCATCTCTTCTTCTCCTTGTTCTAAAAATGAAAGCAACCAGGGCAGAAAGCAGGCCCATGTACTTTTTTGTGCAGTCAAAAAGAGATGACCAAGAGGCAGGTCTGTGCCTTAAAAAGGGGTGGCTTTCAAATGTGGTGGCCCTTTATTTGTGTGCCCTGAGCAGGCATGGTTTACACAGCCCCTCATTGGGATGGGCTGAGGATCCCCTCAACACTGCCCCATGCCTGAAATGTGGGGTGCAGGGACAGCTGGGCATCCCCAGCAATTTCCTACAGACCCTTCCTTTGGGCAGAGGCTTGGCCATGAAAAAGGTTGAGCTTTGGGGGAGAGAAATTGGGTGCCCCCTTTGCAACGTCTCCAGGGCTCTTCTGTGCAGACCAAGCAATATTTAATGGGTCCCTCCATTACAAGGGCAACCAGCTTTGCACCCCCAAAGCACCCTGGCTACCCAAAAAGGACAGACACAAACAATTCCTTTCTTCCACCAAGATGTGCTGCTGATCTTTCTATTCTAACTTCTCAGGCATCTCGATTTTCAGCAGTTCTCTCGATTTTCAGCGGTTCTCTCGCTCACTTTCATTAAATGAAGCAGAGGAATCAACAGGCAGCCAGGAGCTCTGGTGTCCCAGCTGGACTAAATTTCATGAAAAGAAAGCAAGAAAGAAAGTGAGAAAGAAAGGCTCTCCCTCCCCCTTCCAACAAACGCAGCTGAAATCTCGTGATGAAAACATGGCCAACGCTCTGCTCTGCCCTCTGCCCTTTACGGTGCAGGTTGCAAGGTCACAGGGACGCGGTCCCCCGGTATTGATCAGGACTCTTTTGGGCTGGCATATGGCACCAGGTTTCAAAGGCCGAGCAGCTAAAAAAGAATTAAGTGGGGGCAAAGAGTGGAACGTACCAGATTGAACTCCTGACATGCAGGGGTCAAAGATCACTGGAGATAAAGCGGGTGCTGGAATGGCCTGTGCAATGTCAAAAATAAATAAGAAAGCATTAAAAATCAAATACCACCACCACCCCCCTCCATGTTTCAGAGGGAAAGAAATGGGCTGGATGAGTCTGAGATGCCACAGAATAAATAAGGGGAAAAATATCCCTTTTTGTACTTAGGGATGAACACAATCATGCCTTACCTGGAGTGTGTGCCTATGGGACTTTACGATCCAGTATTTTTGGGGGGGTTGCCTTTCTGTTGAATGTCCCTCAGCTCCTCAAGCACAGAAAGACCAATTTCAGAAAGAAAGGGAGAGAGTGCAAGAAAATAAACAGAGTGTCCAGCACCTCTGGCTGTGCAGGAGCATCTCTTCTTTACTGCTAAGGTGACTGGGGCGAGAAGAATGCAGCAGCTTCACCAGTCCATGCTTCTCCAGAGCAAGAGGAGATGGAAGAAACCAAAGAGGACTGGAAATTCAAGCTTGTATCAAAGCTTTTTTCCTCTGCTATGAGCCACTGTGGCCAAAAGAAGAAGCCAACGTGCAGAGCATATGGCAAGGGATGTGTAAGGAGGTGCTGAGCAGAGATTCTACCTCCTTGCATGGTGTCCCTCTTCCAAGTGAGTCCTTCTTGCATTAGGGGACACCAGGCATGAAAGTTGGTGAAAAAGTAACCTGCGTGGTGAGTAAGTCAACAACTTCAGCTATAAAGCTCATGGGATGGGATGCATGTCGGGATTACATCTTAGTGAAGACTATGGCTTCAGTACCATCCTGAGGGTCTCATGGATGCTTTAAGTCCAAGCTACATCACATCGAGGATCTTAACCTGATTTTCAAGCTCCTTCTTCATCTCCCAGTGCACTGCCAGCCTCTATCATCCCCAGAGCCATACTGAAAGTGAAAGGTGGATGGCCAGGAGAAAAAGGCATGAAAAGGAATAAGCCTCTCAGTTAATGGACTTACCCAGGACATCTTGCGGTTGTTTCCATTCTTCCCAGCATTGCGATGTGGCATAGGAAGCCACACGGCAGCTGTGTGTCTTCTTCCCTCCTTCCTGTCTAGGCCACACAAGACATTAATGAACCATGTGGTTCCTTTATCTCCACCACTTAATCCTTTGCTAAAGCCCCCCAAAATCTCTAGTGTTCAGTGCTGACAGTCAGTGGCTCTTTGAACAAGTTAGTGAGCTTGTTTTCCCATCTGATTTTTCTTGCCTCCTCCTCTTCTGTTCCTCAGGGGCCTTTCATATCCAGCCAAGGTGCTCTATCTTCTTCTGCAGCTCTGCCTGCGGGGACACGCTCCACTCTGCTCTTTAATGCCCCCCCTCTGTTTGGTTCCTGATAAAATGAATTGCTTGGTGTCTCATGCAGCAGGGCTGGGTGTGTTTCCAAATCCAGGCGCTGCATCCAGAGCCTTGTCATCACGCAGTTCCGCCAAAACACTTCCACCGTGGACACCAAAGCACCTGGCCATGAATCTCCAGCAGCAATTTCTCCATGCTTCCTCTCTGGGCGTTTCTAGCTGTGTACCAAGGAGCAAGGATCTCCCATAATGCTGATTACGTTCCAGGTATTTTCATTTCCTTGCTTGTCAGGGTTAAAACCCGTCAAAATTTGAGTGGGCTGAAAGGTAGCTCAGCACCCAAAGAGAGCACTGAATGCTTGGAGGAACAGGAAAGTGTCTGGCTGTGAAGCCCAGTGGCACATCTAGGAGGCTACGCTACGTCTACCCTCTCCATTGACCCCTCAGGTGTACCAGACTGGATAGGCAGAATGGGATTTTGTGCCCTCACACGCTGCCTTTACACCTGCGTAGGTGGAATTCTGTAAATGGCACATTATCCCTTCTGCGCTGCACTTCCCTCTGGATTTGTACTTCTCATGAATGTTAGAAAATGTGCTCTAGAGCTGCCGTACGATGAGCAATCAATGCTTAAAAATGCTGCTTTTTTTTTTTTTTCATTTTTCTTGGTGAGTTTAGTACCAGATGGTAGAATCCCAGCCCTGAGAATGAATTGACAGCATAACATGACTAGCAGCAGCGAAATCTTCCTCCCCTCTCTTCCACCGCTGAGACTCCAGTGGTGCAGAGTGAATAATTTAGCAGCCATCTCTCATTCAGCAAACATTGCCGGTGAGCTGTGTGAAGATGATTTTTATTAACTGGACGGCTGGATGCAATTTTCCAGCAAACTCTGTGTGCAAACAAATTGTAGCTGACTGCTGGGTAAGTGCCAGTGCTTATGACTGTCTCCTGGTACGGAGAGATTAGATGCCCACATCCTGTTACACCATCTCCTCTGCTCGTGAATTATTTCCCAAGCCCACAAGTAACTTTGCTGGTGAACAATCATGGTTTCATATCGGAGGGAGTGTTTTCAGCAAGACACATGTTCATGATGCTTTTTTGTTCCCTGGGAACACTTGAACAAAATCACGCTGCCCAGCCTGGTCTGTAAAAGCCATTGCGGATACTGCTGATGGGGCTCATGGGATCTGACCAAGAAAAACATTTACGAGCCCTTTTGTTTTTGCTCCATTTGTCCATTTCCGCCTCATTCCAGCATCAGGGTGACTGTGTTAGGGGGTGAGAGTGGCATCTGCTCTCACTGGGCCCCTCTGTCATCATCTGCCATGAGCAGGAGAAGTTGTGGCCACCCAGGGGCCATGCTGCAGCTGCAATAGTAGTCAAAGCCAGGTGGATGCCACCAGCCAGGGACAGGCTGAGTTGGTTGCAAGTGGATTTTTGGTTTTTACTTTGCCTCTCGCATGCCAATTGTTGCTTGCAACCCACCGTAGGTCCCTGCAGATGACTGCTGGTAGGGGTGAAAGGTCCTCCTAGCCACTGTCACCACTACAGACAGAAGTGACAGCAGTTTTCAGGTCCTCCACAGCCATGCAGTTTTGCAACGACAGACCTAGATGTCTGCTGGGAGGTGTAATGGATGTGAGTCCTGCAGTGGGCAGGTAAGAAAAAATCTGAATTTGTTGGGCAGGTGCCTAGAACATTAGGCTGTTATTGGAAACATGAGGCTTTTATGGTAAGTAATTGTAATGTTATTGGGCCTTTTCCTTAAATACTCTGCCATGTTCCCACATGCTGGGAGCTGGTGCTGGGGGTAGAGGTGCATGCGGGCTGTTTCATAGGGATGCAAGAGCCCTGGTGTCCCAAGCTCTGGAATGCCCACTGTTACCCTGCTGTGTCCTCCCGGTGATGCGGGACACGTCTTGCATAGTGAGAAAGGAAAGCAGCTCACCAGGAATGCAAGCAAGAGTCCCTGTTCACCTCTCCTTTTCCATGAAGCAGAGTAATCCCAGAAGACCCAAATGGTGAGTCTTTCCATGGACACGATGGTCACCATGGAAAGGTGAAGCTCTAGTCTGAGGTCCCCTTTGGTTTCTCCCTATGTAACAAGTGACCCTTTTGGCTCCTGCTGATGCAGGATGAAATCCCGTGGCCCCAGTTCCCAGCCAGGGGAAGCCATTTCACATTTGAGCAGCATCCAGGACAGAACAAGCAGAGATCAGAGATCAGCAGCAATGTTGTGCAAATATAATATTCATTCTCTCCTGAACACCTAAGGAAGAACAAGAGCATCCCCAGAGCTTGCTTGCTAGGACCAGCAAAAACAGCTACATCAACTAGGCCACGCTTGCTCAAAATAGCCCGTGGGGCAGGATTAGCATCATTCCCCCTGAGGGAATCCCAAAGGTTGAGAGATCTCCCTGGCAAACTCTGATATTTTTATTTTTTCTAATATGCAGCCTGTTGTTCTGTTCTTTGCCACCCTCCCTTTCTGACTCTGCCTCATATACAGGACTATAAGCAGCACCTCGTCACTCTTGGCTGGTCCTGGAGTTACTCACGAGCAACGAACCGTCTCCATGTGCACGTCGTCGCCGTGCAGTTGTCCATGGAAGCCGGGCTGCCAACATCTGACACAGCCATAAACAGCCCCGTGCTTGTACGAGGCAGGAAAACACCTTTGAACTCCCCTGAAATCTGATGGAACTGGACAGCTGCAAAGGGACAAACCATAAATATTGGGCTAAAAATATACCTGAGCTAAGCGAGATGGGTGGGGGAGGCGGCAAGTAGCCACTGGGACTGACTGGTCCCATCGCGGGCTCAGCTGGTGACTGCCAGCGAGCGGGAGGAAGGGCATGGGTTTGATGTGAGACTGAGCGACGCGAGCAGAAGGGAGCACGTTGTGTTCCATGTCGAGTCAGGCCCAGGGGCCGCATCCTGACCCTCCCGCTCCCCTCAGACTGGGCTTGGCCGTAACTCAGGGCTCAGCTTCGGCCAGCATCTTGCAGCCCTGTCCAAATTTTTCCCATTGCCATCTCCCACCTTCCTCCCCATCCTCCTCCTCCTCCCGTCTCCCTGGAAACCAGAGGCCACGACGCCTCGCCCCAGGTGACAGCCCCGTGACAAAGGCGGCTTTTCACGGCGCCGGCGGGATGGGGCCGTCCCCGGCGCCCCTTCCTCCCCGCACAATGCGGGGTGGCGAGGGCTGGGGGTGGCCCGCCACCCCGGGGGACAGTCAGTGGCAGCCAGCCCCATGGGTCTTGCTGTCCTCCTCCTCTTTCACAGGTCAAGGGACAGGGTTCACCGGCTCCTCTGGGCAATGGGGCGGAGGTGGATGAAGAAGAGGGCAAGGGCTCTTTCTTGTCACTGTTGCAGGGTGGAGACCGGGTCAGCCGTCCTCAAAAGCCCTCGCACACCCTGGTGGGTCCCCAAGTGTCATTCAGCCTGAAGGAAGTTGTCCATCAAAGCCGGGGGAGGCTGTGGGAATACCTGCAGGGCAGGAGATAGGGACCATCTCAGCAAAGCATCTGACCCTGCTACTTTTCTCCCATCTGGGACTACCAAACCCAGGGAACTCACTGGTGCAAGCCTGGAGTCCTGCCTGCAGCAGCAATTGGGTAGATCTTGGGGCCTGGAAAGCTTTTTTGGGGGAAAAATCTGATCTACAGACAAAGGTTGGTATACTGGGCTGCTGTCATGTGCTGCTGTGTGTGCGGCATGTCAGCTAGCCTGGTTGCAGGCCATGGTTGGAGATGTGCTCCTGACTGCAGAGGACCATTCTTCTGCCAACGTGTCACGGAAGTAGCTCAGAAAGACGTGGAAGAAATCCCAGTATCCTCTTGCAGACCATCTTCTTGCCTAAAACAGAAGTAAATCTACCACAAAGTCCCATGCCACATTAAATCTCCCTGCAGAAACATCAGATACACAGCAAGGGCAGGCAACTAATTTTGGAGGCAGACAGACCACTGAGGCAAGCAGGCTTTCCCAAAAATATAGGGCATGAAAGAAGAAATGCTCACAAAATGGATCAGACAAGTCTGCTTCAGGAAATAAATACCAGCAGGTCTGCACCTAATTACATCCGCTTTATCTGCATGCAGACTGACGGGGGGACACGGCCAGCTGTACTACCCATGTTTTTGCAAGCAAGGAGGCTGAGGTTCTGCCATGGGTCTTCCAGCAGCTGCTCTGAGTGGAGGCATCAGCGGTGCCCTCCAGTGCCATCCTGATGCTGCCCTGAGCCTGCAGAGGACTTGGCCGCGTGGGTCCAGGCACCCCAGGGGTGCTGCTGGGCAGCAGTTATAGGACTGCTGGCACAGAGGGAGGATGGGAACCCCCAGCACTGGGGGGAGCATCTTCTGCCGTCTACGCCTGGGTCTGAGCCCTTTCCAGCTTGCCGATGTACCCCACTTAGGCTCGCTGGCCCTTGTGGACATCCCACTCGCACCTGCTTGCTCACTTGTGGTGGTGGAGCTCTCAGACTCCCCTAATTCTCCCCCTGCATCTCCCTTCCCCGTGTGCTGCAGCATCGCTGCCCCTTGCCAAGCCAATCTGCATCCCTCCCCAGCCCCATCCTTGGCTAGCGGCAAAAGCCGGTGACTGGTGTGACCTCTGCGGGGGACATTTCCCGGGCTGGGGTCTCATGGGGTCCTCTGGGAGCTCCTCTCCTCCCACCACCACCTCTGCCCTCTCCTCTGCCATCCACGTGTGCACAGGCAGGTGGGCGGGCGGGCGTCTTCCCCTCGTGCAGCCGCTTCTGGGAAGCTGGCAGTGTGTGACAGAGGAAGGAGCCACGGTGGCTGCAGGCGGGGAGTGCTCCTCGCACCCACCCTCCAGCTCCTTCCTGCCTCGCTAAGCTCCGCTTTCCTGTGGCCGAGCCCAAGCTCTTCTTGTCCTCTGCCTCCCAGAGCCTAAAAATAACTCCCCTACGCAGGTCTGGGGAAGAGCTTCTGGATAGAGCTCAGCCCTGGGAAAATAAAGAGTCAGGCAGAACCCCATGGACAGGATGATGCCCAGGAATGCTGGCCCCATCAGCATGCAGAGAACGGAGCAGGACGGAGGGTTCAGGTCCACCTCAGTTGCATGGACAGCCCAGGGCTCAGCTCCTTGCAGATTGCAGGTGGACACATCACAGGGGGTTCTTCAGGTTGGAAGAGGGGATCCATCCATAGATATATCCTGGAGATGTGTACCCACCTGGACTCATGGGGCACTCCCTCTGTGGGTCACCTCCTCCAGCCTTGGCTGCTGAGTCTCAGCCCTGACTTGGTGCTGCTTTGGGTTCCCTGTTGGGGGACAGCGAGCAGGCCCAGGGTGCAGATCCACTTGCATACCACCAGGGTGATGATTTTTTGGTGGGTACACTCCCTGCGCTAGCTTGCAGAACATTTTATCACATGGGGCCATGGGCTAGGCATCAGGGTATCGCCTCTCCCTTTCCACTATCCCTTCCTCCTTCCCTCTCTTCCCCCAGGAACCACATGCCTTCCAGAAAATGGGGCATCTAATGGTGTTAATGAGCCTTTCTGGCAGAGGTTTCAACAAAAGGCCCTTCCACAGCCATCTGGGGTTGGGTGCCCAGCGTCCCATGCTATGAGCAAGAGGAAGGTGCCCCGTTGCTTCCTCCCCATCAGAAGGACACCCTTGGCTGTAGGCAGCAGTGGACCTGAAGTTAACAGCTTTCCCTAGGAGTGAAATTCAGGTCCTGCTGGACGATGGCTTGGATCCTGTTGGAGTGAAGGGAGCTCAACGGCAATTGAGGCTCTAGAAAACCCCTACTCCCCACTAGGCTTTGCTGCAGGGATTTTTGCCTGCTGAGCTATAGCTTGGCATGGAACAGAAAATGTTTGAAGGCTCTTCCTTGCAGAAGCATCCCCTGCATTACCCTTGGCTTTATCTCGCCGTGGAGGCACCTTTCTGCCAGCCTTAGAAAGGAGGTCTCAACGGCTTGTACAGCATCAGATCTGCCTCACGCTGTGCAGGGTGGTCCAGCCAACGTGCCCCTCTTCACGAAGGGCAGCGGCCCCATGGGCTGTCACAAGCCCTGGCACGTCCCATGTCCCGCGCCTCCGCCTTCTGATCTTTATATAGCCGAGGCATCCTGTTTGCAGGGCGCGCGGGCAGGATTGTCACTCCCTCACTCTGCCTTTCCCCTCCTGGCTGAGGGCAGGAGGCAGTCAGTGTCCTGGGAAAAGCAAAACTTGAAAGCAAAGCTTGGCTTTTCATTGTCAGGAGGATTTTTTTTTTTTTTTTTTGATGCGTTTCCTCCGGGTCATTTCCTTTTCATTCGAATGCGGGTTAAAAATATGCTTCCGCTGACATCACCCGCTGTCCCTTTTCGGAAGAGCTCTGCGCTGGTCTCCTGAACACCCCAGGGCTTTGCATTCCTCCACGGCCATGAGAAACATGCCTGGAATGAGCAGCCGGGGCAGCTGGCGGGGACGGGAAGGACCAGCCAGGGAAATGGGACTCTGGGGCTTTCTCTGTGTGTGGTTAACGGGGCCTGGTGGCACTGCTGTTCACACAGGGGACATTCGGCCTCCTTGGCTGCCCAACAGGTGAGGGCTGCCTGGGAAAATCCAGCTCTTCTCCCATCCCAAGTGGGGGGTCTCGTGGAGGAAGGGCGTGAGAGGTAGCATGCCGCCCCTTGGAGCAAGGATGATGTTTGCAAATGTTGTTTGGGCTCTGCTGGGGAAGCCCGCCGGAGTTCTGGGCCCAATCAGCCCCATGCAGGTGCCATGGGACAATCAGATCCCGAGAAGCAATCTGCACGCCTGGTCCCCTCTGGCCCCATTCCAGCCCCATCAGCCATTGGCACACAATGGTCCAAGCGAGGTGGTCACAGGCCGTCCTAGAGCTGGTGGGGCCAGCACCTTGCTGTCCCAGCTCAGGACCTTCTTTCAGCCTCACGGGGCTGCCTCTGCACATCCACGGCCTCTCTGCTGCTCAAGAGACGACCAGAGCCCTCTGCATCTTCTTCATTCATCTACCCAGTGGTGGTGGACCTTGTGGAAGTGCTGGACCTACGTGCAGGAGGCTGATGGCTCAGAGATGCATGGAGGGATGAACACAAGGGTTGCTTGAAAAAATAAGACCTTCACTACAGGCCCAGCTGCAACTCCATGGGAGAGAAGATGGAGCTGCTCCCTCTCTGGAGCCCACTGGGAATGGGGGGGACACTCAAGCATTTCTTCCTCCGTTGCCACACACATGCTGAGAGGTCCCAGGGATCCCGGAGGAAGGGTTCTGGCCAGGAGTCCCAGATATTTATACAGCTGTGGCTCCACGCTGTTTGCTTTGTGCTGGGTGGCCCTGAACTTCATCAAAATATTTGGCACGGGGGGCAAAGGGTCCAGGCAGCCATGCCTTGTGCTGCTGGCTTGGATGGGGAGTGAGGAAAGCCACTGGCCTGGCCTCTGGTGGACAAAGTTGCACAGAAAGGCTTTCTCTCACAGTTTTCCCAGCTGGATGAGCACTTTCAGGAAGTGAGAGGCCGAATGACTATTTTGGAGCTGCTCACTCACTACAAACGGGCCACTTTGTTGTGTCACTCAACTTCAGAGCAGTTTTCAGGAGGAAAAGCTGTCCTAAGAAAAATGTGTCTCTGGAGAAATGGGACATGTCCACTACTTTCAAACATGTTTTTAATGAGGAGAGAGATGGAGGGGTGGAACTGCTCCAACTGAAGTGAACATCATTTTCTGATGAAAGTGGTTTGCTTGTGAGGATCCTGGCTGGCATGAGACAGAATAGACACCTAGAAGTCACACTGAGCCTCTCCTTCATGGCCAGATAAGTGGTGCTCCTGCCTCGCTGCCTCCTCCTCGCTCTGGTGCTTGTGGGAAGTCCCTCCAACAGCCCTGCCATCCCCTGAGCTATGGGCAGCTCTTCCTCTGTCCTCGATGCTCCTGGAGAGTTAGGAGATGCAACCACATCCCAAAATACCAGGCTGTGAGCTCTGCATCCCAGATGGGCTCTCAGGTACCCACTGAAGCTTGAGGGTGCTTGGGCGTGAAGATCTGCGGCCACGCCATGCAGTCAAAGGCAAGCTCATCCCTGGTAGCTTCGCTGGGACCTGAAATCTGGGGACAGAGACATTTTTGAGTGCTGCTCTGAGAACCCCCCTGGTTCAGGCTGCCCCAAATCCGCGGAGCCAGGGGCCGAGGACAGAGCGGTGGTTTCCAGCCAGGGAATGACAAATAGGGCAATTGCTCCCTCTTGTGACCCAGCGCACAAATGCAGCAAACCTGTCAGAAATGATGGAATTAGCGACGAGGCTGCTCCCAGGTCGGCGTCTTACACCACAGAGTCCATCAGAGCTCAGGCAATGATCCTGCAGCAAAGTGTATTTTTGTTGGGTCAGTTCAAGCTGAGTCCAGCTCCTGACCCGTCTCCCCATAGAAACCACTGCAAAATCTGAGTGGGACTAGAGCTCTGCAAGCCTGAGAGCCAACCTCCTGCCCCTTTCAACTGGAGCTTTCCTCATTGCAGCTTTTGCCCACTGCCCTTTCGCAGTACAGCCTGGGGAGCCGGCTCCACCTTCTCCATGATGCCCCATTACATAGCTGAAGGCAGCAGCCGAATTCCCCCCTTTGGCTTTCTTTTCTCCTGGGTAAGAAACTGTGATTGCCCAGCATTTCCATGTATGCCACCTACTTCATCCTCCTGACCATCTTGATGGCCCTCAAAATGCTGGTAGCCTCCAGAGGAAGGAGGGGTAGGTGAGCAACTGGGGCAACTGGTCTTTCGGGGAGCAATTTGGGCTTGTGTTGAGCCAAAGTGACATGTCGCCAGAGCCCATGAGTGAGGGCATTAGGCAAGGAATGCCCAGTGTGCTGGTGGGACAATGGGGTGGCCTGATGCAAAAATTAGAGTGGTGGAAGCTGGGTATAGACCTTGCAGAATGACAAGGTTGGGAGGAAATGCATTGTCGCTGGTAATGAAAATAATGAAGGTAATTAGCTGGGACAGAGGAGCAGGAGTTACCAGCCTCCTTGGTCCAACTCCAAGCGCCTGAACCTCAACATGTTGCTATTAGAAATGAGATGAATAACTTCTGAAAAGGGATGAGGTGGGCTCTTCCCCACCCCAAAACCTGTATCCCCCCCCAAGGTCTTCCTCCCAAAGGGCTAGTCTTGTTCAGGAAGAAGCATCTCAGGCACAGTGAAGCTCTTTGCAGCCTCTCTGCTTTTTGTGCGTGCTGCCTCTGTGGCATTAGTGGCGAAGGAGCTGCTCTGCTCATCCTTTGCTCGGTGCTGGGACCTTGGGCTGCTCAGAGCGGTGGGTGGGACAGTGGCCTGCATGCAGCAGAGGTGCTGACAGGGACATGGGATGGGGTTTGGGTGGCTAGCAAGGCTGTCTTGGTGTATGAAGACATTTCAGATGCATGGAGGTGTGCAAAGATGGTCCGGAGCAAAGGCTTGAAGCTGGTATTTGTGCCCCTGGAGAGCTGACTCCCATCTGAACAAGCTACAGCTCTTGGATGCAAATGTGAGAGTTGGTGGATCCTTTGGATACATCTTTCCTGAGTCCTGGACTTGCTCTTTGGCCAAGAAAATGATACTCGAGCAACCAGTGGTGAAGCTGGAGGCTTCCAGGTGAGCACAGAGGAGTAATGCTTCTGCCCCTGCCACTAGGCTGCATAGCCCATGACGTGAGTGCTGGAGGGAGGCAGGGCAGGACCAAACCGTCCCTCGCCAGCCTCCACTCTCACACAGGGCAGCAGGTTGGGCAGAAATGCAGGAGGTGGAGGGAATGGCAGCTGGATCTAAAACACCTTGGCCAAACCAAATTTCTGTTCCAAATTGTAGCTATCTGCTGCTCACCAATTCTCTGCAATTTTTCTCCCCAAAAACCCTCCCCACCTTCAGCCTCACAGCTTTCTGCCCATCCTCTCTCCAGAGGATGTCCAGCCTTTCCTTGTCTCAAAAGGGCACAATGCAACCATCTCTGCTCCAAATCCATGCACCCAGCTCTGCAGGATGCCCTCCATCTGTGCGTGAGCAGAAAACCCCTCTGCAAGGAGGAGCCGAGCCTGGAGGAGATGTTGGATGCTTGGGAGATGCCCTGGCAGGTGCAGCTGCATCTCCCTTTAGGACTTCACTACCTCCTTCCTCCTGCCGTGGCGTGGAAGAGCCAATTATTGGACACAGGCTGCATCTGTCCGTCTCCGGCTCGGTCTTGGGAATGATCTTGACCGACAATGAGCCTCCTTGGCTTTGCTTTAGGGCTGCCTGTTAATGGGAAAGCAGAATATAAAAGGCAGAGAGACGCCCAGGAGCTCTGTGGAAGAACCAGCAGCAATCTGTTGTGCTATAGATCATGCAGTTCCCCCTTCGAACATAAAAACAAAAATTAAAATCGTTTACGAGAAAAGTCACTTGTTGGTAATTTATAGCCGTTGGCTCCAGAGCAGAGGAGTTCAGGACTGTGGTGTGGAGGGAAGTTGCTCTCTCCACCTTCCTGCAGTATTTTAATTTGGGAAAGGTGTTGCCATTCAGATCAGTGCCCAAATTCCCATCACTCACGCTATTCAAAGGGAACTTTCCCCCCAAAATGGTTTGCAAGGTTAATTGAAAAGCCATTTGAATCTGTGTGGTTGCAGCTTGCTGCAAGGACTCCGCTTTGGCACCAGGGCAAGGCTTGAACTAAATCTGCTCCTGATTCCTCTCAATGGGGGGTGAGTCTTGTTTCAGGTTGCCCAGATGCTCCTTTGGTTGCTTGGGTGGGATGTTCCCCTAGGAGACGCTCTTCTTGATTTACTGATGGTTCTCTAATTTGGGAGTGGGGAGATCTCTAACAAGCATGTGTTATGGACAACGACTCTGCTCTGCTCCTCTCTCAGCATCCAGGACTGTTGTGTTGCCGCTCTGGGGGTCTTCTTGAGAACCTGGCTCTGTTTTTCAATGCTGTTTGGATAATTTGCCCAGTGCAAAGTGGAGAAGGGACACTGAATATCACCAGGACCTCTTGCTGAAGCATAATATTTCTCTTGGTCTCACCAGTCTGGGGCTTGGGACATCTGGCCTCAGACTTGTGCCCATGCCAAAATCCACGTGTGAAGCCACCTGTCCCCAAGCCCTGAGTGCCATGGCCATGAAGCATGAACAGTCACATTACCTTTGATAGGGCTGCTCCATTCTTCACAACACCTGGAGTTGTGATAAATCTTTCTTCTCCCCCAGCCCAGTTTGGGGGCTGGGGAGCTCTGGTGGTTATGGAGTTCGTCTGGGAGTACCTACCTGCACGGACACTGGTGACAGATGCTTCACACCCTGTCCGGAAATGAAGGAATTGAACTTCATGACCTTGAAGTGGGAGAAGTTGATGTACTCAGAGCTCCCGATGATCACCAGCATCTGCACATTGGGTGCAGCTGGTGGGGATGTTCTGGACCTGCCGCCTCACCCAGGCTGGAGATGCAGCGCTGGGCCGAGCACCCGCACAGCTTGGTCTCCACCAGTCAAGTGACATAAGGTGTGGGCATCATCCCACGCTAAAAATCAGACCTCTTCACTGCACAGAGGAACAGGATGCCGTCACAACAAGACCAGGAGTCCCGACCTGCTGCCCTCTCTGGGAACCACCAGCTCTCTTAGCAGGAGCAAACCGGAAAGTTCAAAAGCAGCCACTGGCATTTTAGACTTGTCTGTGCAGTTTTATTTAATTGTTTATTTATTTCAAGGAAAGTGCAAATAATGTGTTTTCCCCTCGGAAGTATTGCTGCCTGCTGGACTGAGTGCAAAAGCTGTCACTCCCCGCAGTGACAGGTGTCCCATGGGACAGTGCCGCGGAGAGGCAGCGAAGCAGAAAACCCAGAGACGTCACGGTGCAGGGGAAGGTGGCATGCCTCATGCATCACAGTCCGGGATGTCACCGCTCTCATTGAGATAAATGGGGAGGTGGCCCCAGGAGAACCTGGGAGTCACTTCCACTTAGCAGCTTGCAGGCGCTGGCCAGAGACAGGTCAGCAGGTTGCAGCTCAGCTCCTCGTGGAACAGTGGGCCTGTCCCACCCCATAACCTGGCTGTGCAGGCACAGCTTGCTCTTGGGGGTAGTGCCGTGGGTAACAAGAGTGAGGGTGGACAAGTCTCATGGATAGCAGATCACGAGTACGACATACGGTGACATAGCAGGCCATCTTTGGAGGGGTTTGCTAAGGGCATGGCAGATAGGAGGGTGGCCTGCCTCTGTGCATCTCCAGGAAGACCCCCTCAATGTGCCCTCTGGACACTTCATGGAGCTCTCAGGCTTCAAGATATCGGAAGTGTCCAAAGTTTTAATGCATCAGAATAAAAATCAAGACAGAGCAGGGAAAGATGACAGGCAGGGTGATAGGACCAGGTGTGTGGTGCTCAGGATGGATGATACGTGGAATTGTTTTTCTGTTTTGCTATCAAGTGAAATGCATGTGCAGGGAGGGAGAGGAAATGTCAAGGCGTAAAGGGAGCACAAGGAAGAAGGATGGGGCTTTTAATTGAAAACGAAATGCCCAGGGAAACGTCTTGACAAAGAGACGTGTCAGGCCATGGAAGATTTCCCAGGAAAGCACTGAAGATCCCATGGGGGGCACTCGAAAAAGATTAGAGAAAATGCTCTGGTCACGGTGAACCACCCAGCACGGCCGGGAGCAGGGGTGTATGAGGGAGTAAGTCCCCTTCCAGCCTTAGTTACTACTGGTTGCCTTCAGTTGGGGTGGGCTTTCTCTTCGTGCAGTTTTATCACCATTTTAGGTGGTGAAAGACCACCCTCTTTCTTCTTCGGACAGAGCTCAGATCTCCGCTTCATAGAGAAACTCGTGAACTTAAGAGTTGCCCGTCCCCCAAGGAGGTGATTTCTTGATCATGAAAGAGATGAAGTCCAGCCTGGTGGAGGATCCCCAGGGCAAGGAAGATGTCATTTTCCCAACCCCCTGGGGAACAGATCTGTCCAGATCCTGCCAATGCCTGGACCAGAGCTGCGTTTAAGGCCTGCATTTCTATGTGTCTCGTTTGATTCGACTAATTGGCCAGCGAGCTGCAGGGAGACCCAAGTGCCGTGTTAAAAGGATGAGATGAAATAAGAGCGCAGAATAAATCATGAGCCAATTTCCAGCATTTTCTTGGCTGAAATGGAATAGCTAATCATTTTGATGGCAGAATTAACATAATTACTCTACCCACTGGCCCAGGTCAGGCTGAACAGTGAGAAAAACAGGCTGCTGTTTCAAAAGGAGATGTTTATGGAAGCAAATGAATGAGATATGGGATTTGGGTCTGGGAAGAGACTGGCTTGGTCATGGGGAACCACAACTGCTGTGCTGATCCCAAGCGTCCCGTCTGCCTGGTGCAGTTGTTGCTTCTTAGAAGGAGCCTCACGAGCCGGGTTTCCCACGCAATATTTCCACCTTTTGTGCACAAGATTCGTGAAGGGCTGGCTGAAACTAGAAGGAATTTGCAACAGTGTAATGGAAGAAAGTTGACAGCATTGTGATATCATGGGTTAGAGCAACAGGACCTCGTTAAGTCTCCTTTTCTTATGAATCTTACAAATTCTTATGAAATGGAACCTAGGAAACCTTCTTACAGGACCCAGTCCTACAGCTAGTTGGCACTGACATCTGCTTTCAGTAATGTTTAACTCTGTTTTGCTGCAAACAGATGCTATATTTGTTTTCTTCTCTTTTCTGATGCCACGCTCCTATTTGTTCATATTTTTACGCAAAACCGTCACGGACCCCATACATACCGTATAGCAATTATCATGACTTTTGGCAAATGGGGGGTCTGTAGGACTTTGATTTTTCTGATTGGGGAAGGTTCCCATTGCATGAGGCTTTGGCTTTTCAGTAGGATCCACCTTGAGATCAGTGGCTAAAAACTGACAGCAATAAATCTCACACTCCTTCTCACCCAGGTGTCTCGATGTGGATGCTTTGTAAGGAGATCTTAACCCAGATCTTGCATCTTTCCAAATTTCCCATTTCAGTATGTCTCCTGCAAGCAGCCGAACTGGGTAAGAGCTTTACAGAACTGTACACTCCTTTAGCTCAAACAGTAGAAAAACATGTGCAAAGGTGCAGGGACTTCTGGTTTCATCTTCCTTTCCGAACAGAGACATCAGGACATTGTTTTTGATGGTTTCAAGCCTTTCTGCTGCTTCTTTTCTTGCAACACTATGATTATCTAGGGCAGTGAAGCTATAGTCAGCTTTGCCTCTTGACTCTATAGCCTCTGTCCAAACTATAGTCTTAGGGTGGACGGTGCCCCCACTCCTTAGAAGAGTTTGGGAATTTTATGACAGCTCCTGAGGTGCTAGGAATTGGTCCATGAGGTCCTGTGCAGTCCTGTGTTTCTCAGATCCTACTATAATGTTTGAAAGAAATTCTCATTCCATTTTGGGGGAAAAATAATTCTAATCAGCAAAGTAGAAACCTTTTAATGACAATCTGAGTTAATGTAGTAACAGAGCCTCCAGCCACCAGAGTTTCCTATGAGGTTATCGATTGTACAACAACACTTGTATGCTATGTTAACATCGTTCATAAGGAGGACAATCCTTGTTTACTTGTTTTGTTAACATTGGAAGACTCCAGGGCCTTCCCACACATTCATTTGCATGTTTCTTCCAATGAAAAGTAATAAAATATTAATATCATTAAAGGAAGGGGGGCTAGAAAGAGGCCTTGGACTGCTCCTCTTATTGAATGAGCGGATGAGCCGCATGTTCTTCAGCCGAAGAGCAAGGGAGGATGGAGGGCAGAGAGTGCACACAAATTTTGGCCACCTGGCCCTTGTGAGTGGGACTGCGGCGGAGACTTGCACAGCATCCCACAGCATCTCACCCACTGTGCCATGCGGCCCTGCGCCGGCTGACCTGGATAAAACAGGGCGACGTTTTGCAAAGGTTCCCCTCCCCTGAGGTCAAGGCCATGGCTGTCAGAGGTGCAAGGAGACACCTGAAAGCAGTTCTCTGGGGCCTTTTTGTTTTCTGCTGACTTCTCTTCCTCCTCGTTCTGTTTCTCACCCAGGCTGGCCCCGTTTCGCACCCTGCAGGGCATCGGCTTGTGTCTGCACCCATCGGACCACGCTCATCGGCAGGAGGGCCAGGAGGGCCCCGTGGGCTGGTCAGCAATCCATGCCGACGCACGGACCCTGGCTGGCCACGCCGCCCGCGGGGAGGGACCATCTGCCTTTATTTCCTTGGTGAGGAGCAGAAACACCCTGGACTCCACGAGCTGAAGTCATGGGCTAATCAGGATGTATAGCCAGCCACTGAGGCCATGTATATTTAATGAGCCCTGTTAAAGGATTTTTAGAAGTGCTCTCCCCATGGACAAGACGATGACTTCTTTGTTTATAATTTTTTTCCCCTTTCCTGTTGCCACTAATCACGAACTCTCTGCTCCTTAATGGCACCTTTGGGGAGCTCTGGGGATGACTTATTTTTTTATTTGCTCCAGACTGGAGAAAAGCCCCCTCCCTCCCTGCATGGGGTCTGCCCACACCGCAGCCCAGGCTCAACAGACACTGCTGGGATGCAGGAGCTGTGGTCACTCCAGGTGGTGGGACAAGTAGGATCTGGATCCATCCCCTCCCCATCCGACAGCTGAGAAAGGCTGAAGCAAGGAGCAAAGAGGAAGAGGAGGGGATGAGTGTGGTAGAGAGCTACTGAGAGCTCCCAAACCATGAGTCAGTTTTCAGTTTATGTTTGGTGCCTGCAAGGAAGAACTATCAATGCTGAGCACTGGAGGTGGTCCATCAGCCTCCTCTCTCCCTGCCTGCATCTGCCCACCAGCTGGGTCAGGAGCCATCCTCTGCTTCTTCCTCCCTCCCGGACTTTAGCACGCATCTTCTCCTCCCCGTGCCTCTCAGCAGCAAAGCCCCATCCGCTCTTGCAGGCAGCAGGCTCCATCTCCAAGACTCTCAGCATCTCTTCCCAGGGCCTTTCTCCTTCTTCAGAGCTTTGCCAGTGTGAGAAGGGAGCAGCTAGGTCCAGGGGGACCCCAGGGGAGGAGCGAGCCACTCGTAA
This sequence comes from Chauna torquata, assembly GCA_013399475.1. NCBI lineage: Eukaryota > Metazoa > Chordata > Aves > Anseriformes > Anhimidae > Chauna > Chauna torquata. The sequence continues at coordinate 141,161 of VXAL01005733.1, forward strand.
TGTTAATGTTAATGCAACACCAGAGCGTCCCGTTTCGCTCTGCCAGCCTCTTGTTGACGTGACCTACTTTGCTAGAGCTACATCACGCGCTTAGTGCTATGTGCACGTGAGCGTGTCAGCTCACGTTCTCCTTGACCACATCCTCCTCTCTTGCTAAGTTCCCTTTGAGCCCAGGGAACCATGCTCTGCCCATCGCTCTGGTGCAATCCTCCGATGAGGACTTGGGTTACGTTTTGAAGCTCTGAGGTTCAGTATGACATAAGACCAAGGGTATGAGCGTGTCACTGGGGGGAGGGCATTATCCTCAAGCCTCTCGGGAAGCCCACGGGAAGCTGCTGTCCATGTTCCAGTGCAGAGATGACCGTAACTGCAGCTGGAGATCCTATCAGTGCCGCTCCTGGGGGCTGGAAGATCCAACTGCTGGGTGTCCCAGAGCTCCTCCTCTGAGCTGGATGTCCCAGGGACAGTCTTCCTTAATCTGGAATCTGAAACTCTGGAGAGAAGCAGGAACTCAAAGGTTTCAGGTGGGGTTTTGCTTTAGCCCAAAGCAGGCTGGGAAGCACATGGGCAGTGCTGATTATTCTTGATTAATTTAGGTGGGTACCTCACGTTGTCTAAACTCACCTGCAGGCAGCAGGAGGAAGAAGGGAGGCTCTAGTTTTTGGCAGTCAGTAGTTTTGAACCATTTCTAAGTATTTTTCTTGCTCTTGGGCTCTTAGCCTTGAGACACTTGGGGCTTGTATTCCTTTCTACCAGACCTGAAGACAAGGGACCTGAGAACCAGAGGCAGGGTCAGATCCTGCACAGGGCAGAGGAGCCGGATTGTATCTCAACTCTTGATGCAGAGACCCAGATGACAGTCCTGATGTCCTGTGTGAACCTAGATGAATACCTGCTTGTAATATTTAGCTTGTTGGCCCTCTCCTGAAGTGTCCGAAAGTGTCTTCTGTCTCATACAACCTTGAACACTACCAGTTGGCTATGAAAATTGGTTCTAGAAGAAAGATCACTCTTTTTTTCTAAAATTTATATATATTTTTTTTATTTTTTATTTTGAGAGTGGAAGACAGAAAATTCTGTCTGCTTTCAGACGGAAGTGTTACATCTTTAATTTTGCCTAGAAGAAAAGGAGATGAGAGCTGAAACTTGCTGATGCAGGTTCCCATGCTTCTACCACTGATTCAGTGCCCCAGTGTCACTCAAAATCTTTCTTCTTGCAGGGCCACAGACACCAATTTGCTCAGAAAGGCTGGGGTCTGGACCTCCCTCTGGCCTCTTACTAGCACTGGCCAGCTCGTGGCAGGCTCCCCAGTCCCTGTCTCATGTAATGTAATGCAATTAGAGAAGAGCAGAGCAGGTCCCAGCCCCATGCTCTTCCCAGCTGACGCTGCTCCATGTCGCGGCTGCTCGGGCTGCTGAGTGGCAGAACGCTCCCCTTCCTCCTCGCATTAATTTGCACTTGGTTCAGTTGCTGGCTCTTCCTCCAAGCTAACCAGTAGTGCTTTTTAATTGACTGGAGGGAGCCAGCTGAGCTGACAAAGTGCTCTCCAGGGCCCGAGTCTTTTCCTCCACAGCCCTCTCAGCCACCAGTAGGTAGAGCAGCAGGAAGCCAAGACGGGCAATTGAGCTGGCTCCTCTCTGTGAATGCTCCCGTACATCTGAGGCTGGAAACTGGTTTTCCAGCCCCCATCTCCATCCACTTAACTGGAACAAGGCTGCCACACACCAGCAAGAGGAGGGAGGCTGAAGTCATGTTTTTCAGACATTGTTTCTAGCTCAACTATTGTGTTTCGCTTGTGTCTTCACAAGAGCTTCACATGCAGAGGTGCCATGAGGCAACTAGCCGCTATTCCCAGAAGTCCTACTCCTTCCTGGCATGCTGCACTTTGACAGGAAGCTGCGATCAGCCCAAGACAACCTGTTAACATCACCTGGGCAAGGTCTCTTTAGTATTCCTGAAGTTACACCAAGCTTCAGGCCCCAAACTTGTCCCTGGCCAGTGGCAGCTGCTCACAGAAGCCAGGAGAGGTTGGTGCGTGGGCCTGCCACACACTCAACCCTGAAAATCTCCAAGAGCCGAGGAGCTCACTCATGTCCCTCAATCCTCGGCTGAGCTTGCAGGATGCTTTCCTGCTTTCCCCCAGCCCTTTCCTTGAGGAGCTCAGGCAGTCCCACTGCTCAGAAGTGATGTGAGAGCTTCTTGGTGTTCTGGGGTCAAGACTGAGGACATGGTGGCGGATGCCACAGCAGTTTGCAGCTACCATACATTGACATCTTATTCTCTGTGTGACCTGCCTCATCCAGTGTGATTTCCATGCACCCGGTAACTAAGCCATATCCCAACCCATCCCAGGGTGAGGAGCCATGTCTCACCCCGGGTGTGACCCTGGTGGCACCCAAGCAGAGGATCGCCCCATCCTCTTCCTCTGCTCCCAAACCTGCACAATGCCATTGTATCTCGCAGAGAGTAAAGGCAGGAAGCACCCAACCCTGGCCAGGATTTCCGTGTTTTTTACCCTACAGACTGCAGTCCCACCCAAGGAGGCTGGAGAAGTGGCTGCACCTGAGCCCTGACGCCCAAGACTCTGCCCCTGAGTGCGCGTGTGCGTCTGTGCGTGCATGTCATGCACAGAAAGTTCTGCAGCAATGCTAATGGCATGGAGAAAAGCCATTAAAGGAGGAAGAGTTGAGGTTACAGTATTGTGCTGAAAAGTTTATTGCTGCCTGTAGAGACATCAGGTCTGTACTTCCAGGATTACTCAGTGCTTAATGCCGAGCGCCTGCACATTAGTTTTGCCGGGAAGCCCATTTGGGGTTCTTCCAAAACGGAAAAATTACAGGGCTTCCCTAATAAAAGTGCTCTCCAAAAAAAAGTCTCCAAACCCAGCCCAGGCACCCAAATCGAAGCAGCCAACGTGGGAGAAAGGCAGCGCTCTGGAGCCAGGGGGCCAGTCCTGCTGTCTGAGCTGAGGATGGAGCAGGCTCTGCGGCTGGCAGCTGTGGGAAGTGACGTTGGTATCTGCTCCCTTCCTCTGCTAGGGTCTCCCAGGACTCAGCTACATAGGGAAAAGACACAGATTTACACAAGAATTTGGGTGCACAGCAGGTATATTTGATAGGGAAATTCTTCTCTCCGCTTTACCAACAGAAGGAAACACAGCTCCGAAGAGGTGTGGTGACTTGCTCATAGCCTTGCTCTCCATCTATTCTCCGCAGTGAGAAGCCAGGTCTTTTGAGTCCCAGTCTTACATCCAGGCTGTTGAGGCACTCTTTTCCCAGCAGTTAGTGTACATCTGGGAATACAATTAGAGCCTGAAATAGATGCAGACTGGATGGTGTGGGAGCAATGATTTGGGGAAGAGGTAGCATTTCAGCCCCAAGTCAGGTGGTTCGGCTCACTTCTTGATCCTCTTCTGGCACCTAACTCCTATCTGAAATCAATGAGAATAAGGTGCCAAGATGCAAGTTAGACTCTGTGTCTCTTTGCAACTAGTAGATACTATAACTTCACATAGGCACTGACTGGAAACCAAGTTGAGTGAGGACCAGAAGTTTTGTGCTGTCCTCAGTAGGTTCTTAAACTGCCCGTGTCAAGAGAAAAGCCTTGAGGCTCCACCTTGCACAGGTCAGGGATTGTCTGTCTGCCTTTGCCTTCTCCAAGAGTGATGGGGTGAGGGCCTGGGGGGGTACAAGTGCTCCTAGGTGGGGTTCGGTTTGGCTGGCCATGCCAGTGGGCGCTGGGGAATGGCACTGTGGTTCAGCTTGCCTTGGGAGTGGAGACAGGGAGCTTTGCAACAGGGAGATTATTCAGAAGTGTCTGATTTTCACCAAGAAATCTTGCCTGCACAGGGTGGGGGTCCACTTCACGGTGTCTTAATTAAAGTGTTGACAGTTCACCTCATTTGGTGAGCCCCTGCCTGGGCTGTGTGGTAGAGCACCTTGTGAGTGAGACCCGTCCTGACGGGTCGGTGGGATCTGCCGGGTTCTGGCATGTGCTGCCTTTAGCTGCAGGGCTGGAAGCCAGCCGTTCCCCAGCTGTGCACTGCACCGCAGCTGTTGCTGGCATCGGTTACGCAGTGCTGATGCTTGGGCTTAAGAAGGAAGCTGGAGGCTATTCTTGTTTTACAGCCAGGTCATGAGATATCTACAGAACTTTCCCACTTGGTTTCCATTCCATTTCAAAATAGTACTTTTTTTCCTCCAAACAAACCCAATTGTCCTTGTTTCTGCTTCAATCCTTCGTCAATACCAAGTCATTGCCAAGAAGTGGATTTGCAAGTATGCCACTGCCCGCTGTTGCCAACCTACCTAGCTCTGGAGAGCTATCAGAGTACCGCTCATGTCCCTGTACTTGAGGAAAAGCCATCACTGTAATGTAGACTTATTGCTTGAGAGTGCTTTGGCCACGCGTGTGTGGCACAGCGACCTGTGTCCTCAGTGAGGTGCTTCAGACTCATTGCACCCACTGGGTTTCCTTTGCAGAAGGTGTGTATCATGGTGCTTTCACTCCGCCTCTCCTTTCCTGACTCTGAAGGCTCCTCCAAGTGTGGCTTCCCCAAGGCTTGCTGGTTTTCAGCCACTGCTCTTCCAAAGGGCTTCTGGGGAGGACCTGCTTGGTCGTCCCTTAAAACTGCTCATTCCAGACCTCTCCATCCACCCCCACTAACAGACACGAGCAGAAATTGTTCAGGTGAGCTGTAGAAGCTGAAAGTGAGCTAGTTGAGGTCATGAACCCACCAAGCTATGTCCCTCAACTTGCTGTCAGAGCACTTGGTGGTCTCATGCATTAATTGGAGATTACCCATACTCTGAAATGTTTTATGATCTCTTAAGAGTGACCAGATGCCTGCACTCCTTTCTTGTAGCCATCCGGGCATTCCTGAGGCCAGATCCTCCTCCAACACTGTCTCAATAAACAAGGCACCCCTGAAGGGCTGTTCTGAACTCACTCTAGAGGTCTTTGGAAGGCACCAGCCCCAGCCAAACCTCCTTCAGTGTGGGAAGAGCTCACACTCCGAGCCTGGTTTGTCAGTGTGGATGAGCACCTGAAGCTGGGTCTGAATCTCTCCATGATCTGTTTCCAGCATCAGCAGGCAAATTCAGAAGAGAGAGGTGGCAGTAGAAGATGGGTGGCTGAGACTGCAGGTTACAGAGAAGCTAGAGAGTTTGGGAAGGGGAAAGAAGAGTGTTTTAACCTCAGGGTGCTGTGAATTTCCCTGGAAAAAGAGAGCATTTTGGAAAATCTGAATGGTCAAGTTTCACTCTTCCAGAGTCTGGGTGCTCTGCCCATTGAGGGATCTCGAAGCCCATCTGTGTCTCCCTCGTTAATACTGGTATTGTTTTCCATTTACAAATCCTGCTGGGGGGAGCTGGGAGAACAGACACTTCGAGCTCCCCAGGCGGAGGCTTGGCACAAAAATCCATCTGCGTGGGGGCAATGCCAGCTTTTCTCCTCACCACAAATCCCTCTCCTGCTTCCCCTGGAGAGCAGCTCCTTTCACTCTCTGAACCACTTGGGCGGTAGGTTCATTAGTGAGCATTAGACAGGTCTGGTCCGGAGCTCACAGAGTGAGATGAGGAGTTGTGAACTCCGGGGAATATGTCCTGGTTTCTCCACCCTTTCCTTCTCTGCAGCTCTTTCCCCAAGGCCTCAGTTTCCCAATCTGTGCAAAACAGAAAATGTCTAGCTTCCATGCTACTGTTTGAATCCATGACTTCTTGTCCTGCCCACCAAGGACTGCTGCCTCTCTCCTTGTATACTTGAGCATACTAATCTGTCTCCTCTCCGGTCTTCTCTTTTTTGGCCTTTGCCATTTTTTTCTTGACATTTTCTCTTCATCTCTGGACTTTTTCCAGTTGATATTTCTTACTAGAGACAAGCCTGTTTCTGTGCCCTGGGGTGGTGGTGACAGCTGAGTGACAGCTGTAGACAGAGCAATACAGCGAGAAGGGAGGTAAGGTCAGTATCTTAGGTTTTCAGGCTATAAACCGCCTGGGGAGGGTCATCGTGTTGATATCCCTGTGGCTGGTATGAGGTGTTATTGTGAGGGAGCTCATGGGTCAGGAGACGGAGTCAAATCCAGCTTTGAGAGAAACGGGAGAGAGCAGGGACCTGAAAGAGAAGCTCTGGCAGAAGCAGGACAGGCACACGGGCAGTGCTGGACAGTCGTGGGAGTGGACAGTGAACGTGAGGTGTGGGACAGGGACCCCCTCTCCTCTTTACCATCAGAGGGAAATGTTCTGATGAATAGTGCTGAGGGTCTGAGCTATTTCTTCACTTCTTGGGCCAGTGATGTGGTCTATTTGTGCCCGAGGAGACCAGCTAGAGCTAGTCCAGGTACAAAACCCACCTTGGCTGAAGAGCGCTGTGCCATTTCCCACTCAGCTCCGCTCCCCGTCTTGCTCCCTGGATTAGCTTGTCCTGCTCCTTCCCCTACTAAATTCTCCACAGGGAAAGCAGCAAGATTCAAACTTCAGATGAGCTCAAGCCCAGAGCAGGCGGAGGAGGTGGACAATTCCCTTCTGCCCAAAGCCTTGCCTCCATCTTTGCGCACTCGGTGGTCCTGCAATAAAGCAGGGACTGGTTATTGGCAGCTCATAGCCCTTCAGGAATTGTTGTGTTGTGTGTTATAAAATCCACGGGGGAAGATAATGCTCTCTTTCACAGCTCATGTGTCAGCTCTGCTTCCTCATGAGTTTTCAAGCCAGTTCTCTGATTAGACTGTTGCAAGTGAGCTTTTAGCACCGTTAGCACAGAGCCTGGGTTTCAGGAGAACAGGATGAGGTATCTAGCCCAGTGATCAAGAGCTGGACTGCTTCCTGGCCTCAGGGCAGCCAAAATGCTGCCCTGAGAGAATGGGGAAGGGCTTGAGCTTCTCTTCTGCTGTTTCCCCATTGTTTTTATTCATGAGGCTCCCGTGCCTTTGGGGAAGAAGATCCATTGCTCCTCTATTGGGTCCTGCTCTGCTGACCACTGCAGATGGTCTGCAGGCTGCCAAGGCTGAGTGACTCCCACCTATTCATCCATGACTATCTTCCAGTCTGTTTCTTCTGGTGCTGCTGGGGGACAAGTTGCTGATGGACTCATGGAGACCAGCTTCGTGGAAACAGCTCCTTCCACCTGCAAGCCGAGGTTCCCGTGACAGAGACGACATCCACGGAGGGGAAAAATACGAGGAGCATCCAACCTCGCTCCATCGTTTTTCTAACCAGAACTGCACTTTAAAACCAGGCATTTCCTTTCTCAAGTCAAACACCTGTTTCTGCTAAAAAGCCACCCACCACTAGTCTCTCTTACTTGAGAGGCTAGTATTTTATTTAGGGCTGATCCATTTTTCTTTTAATTCAGATCAATGTGGGTTAATTGAGAGCAGCTTATTTTTACTTCTGCTGGTCTCTGCCTGCCAAGATCAATACCAGTCATTTCCACTTAAACCATTGTACCTTTACTGGAACTACCAGCTCACCCAAGCTCTCCACGCGGCATCTTACGGACCAGCCCCGTAGATGTGGTTCCTCGCGTTATAATTGAAACCAGTCTCTCGTCAGTCTGGCTGCAGCGGTATCCTCGTAATGCTGGGAGGAAATGGAGCCATGATCTGCCTCAACCAGGGGATATATATTACAGTATGAAACATTTGCACACTAAAAATACTCAGTGAGGGGCAACCGTTCATTGATCTCCCCTGCATTAATGGGGCCGCAGACATCCCTCTGGCCACCCTTTGCCACTAGATGGGGCGATGCAGCAGCAGCTGCAGCCCCAGGGTTGTGGCTAGAGAGGTGCCTTCCCCTTTGCTGTCCCCCAAACACCAAAGGGGTGGCTTTGCTCAGCCCAGGAGAATAAGGAGCCTTGTGTTCGTGGGCCCATGTCTTTTTTTTCACCAGATCTGGCTGGGTGCAAAATTCCCCGTGATGTCCATGGGAAGCATTGATACACAGGCGGTTGGAGGTAGCGTGGGCACTCTGTTGCTGTCTGTGTTTCTGTATGTCCAGAGCACAAACCTTCATGGAGGGACTGATTGGGTGTGAGCTGCAACCCATGGCTCATGCTTGCCCGATGGAAGAAGGCTTCATCAGTAGAGATGGCCCAGCAGAGGGACAGGCTGTGGCCAGGATGGTAAATGCTGAATTGTGACACAGGGGAGGGATGAAATGTTCTGCGTCTTGGCATTTTTGCAAGCTGGACCGGTTCAGATGGGAGCTCTGGAAACTGTTCCCACGCTACTGGCACCTCGCTCTGTATCATGGTAGTGTCTCCACTCCCTCCCCTTGCTACTGCTCAAGGTTGCAGAGCGGTGAACAACCACAAGCTCATTATACCCCTCACCCTGGGAAAGCAGCCTAGGGGGAACATCACCGACGGATGCTGAGACAGGAGTGTACCAGTAGCCAAACCTGTCCTGGTGGGCGGGCTTTGTGGCATACAAGGCAGGTATTTAGGACAAGCTGCATAACTTTTGATTTGCCTCAAACCCTACGGGCAGTGTGGTGGCCCAGGCACGGCACGGCACTCTCCTCATTTTTCTGCTGCTGTCCCCCTGACCTGTCTGCTCCCACCTGCCTTCTCGCCCTGCCTGGCCACCATCCCTCTGCTGCCCAGCTCACTCTCTGCTTTTACAGCGTCTGAGCACTCGGTCCTGCTCTGGAGGAGACCATGGAAGCTTTTTAAGAATTATTTTTGGCATTTCATTAGCTGATAGATTAAAGGAAAGCAAAATCAGATGGACGCAGGGGAAGCAGAAGATCCTCTGTGATGCATAAGTGTTTAAGCACCCTTTCCTCACAATCCGCTTACTGGGCTTTAGCTGGTGCTTTGCTTTGCTTTCTGCTCCAATGGCAATCTGTCTGTCTGTTCAGACAAGGGACAGCTCTGGACACGGCTGGGTCTCATCCACATGGGATGCAGGCATGGGAAGCAAAGGGAGGAGAGGAACCATCAAAGAGATGGGAAAATCATTCCCTCCCTCTTCTTCCCTCGCAGCTGGCTGTTTTAAGCAGGGCTTTCCAGGTCTCCCAGCCCAGCTGTGGTGTCTGATGTTTGGAGAAGACAAGGATTACCAGTTTCCTGATGGGCAAACCCACCACGCTTGCAGAAGCAGTAAGGACAGAGCAGTCAGCAAGTCCTGGTCGTAAATGTCAGAGGATAATGGCTTTGATGCATACCCCTCAAGCAGAACTGATTTAAAGGGTCATTAAAAACTGTTGGTGTCCATAAGGGTGGGACACCAGGGCTCCAGCCTGTGTCTTTTATTCCCTCTGGCTGTATCAGTCAAGGTGATGGACTTGGAGAAGCCATATGTCAGCTAAATGTGTCTCTAATTGATTTGTGGATCTGCATGGAATGTAAACATTTTACCAGTCAGGGAGCAGCTGATCAGGACAGGCGGAAAGAGGCTGGTGGGAGGGGAAAGGATGGAAGAAAGTCTGCTGTGAAACGGTGGGGAAGCTTTGGAAAATGACTTCCGTCTGGAGCCATCAAACCCCAATTTGCCCCTGTCCCTCCATGGGGTCTCCTGGTAATGGGGTCCCTCCCAGGGCAAAAGTTAACTCCAATTGGAGGGTTTAAAGGCAGGGTTTTCAATCCCACGCCTGCCCACAGCAGCCGTGTCAGCTCACGTTATGGAGATGGGCAGGGCAGCAGCTGGGAGCAGCGTGTGGACAATGAGGGCTGTCCTGAGAGCCTTCCTGGTGTGGGGATGCAGCCCTGTCCCCCTCCTCCTCCTCTGTCCCAGTGACGGACAACCAGACGCGGGCTTGCTCACACTTGGCTTGTCACATCTCACCTTCACAGAGCCCTGTGCATCCCACCCACAGACCCTCCACAAGAGCATGACCCATCCCACGGACCTTCATCTCTCATCCTATGGACCTTCATCCCTCATCCCATCTATCTTCATCCCACATCCCATCTACCTTCAATACAAATTTTATGTTCCCAAACCAGTGACCCATAACCAACGTCTATGTTCTCATCTCTCTTGGCCACCTCTCCTTGTCAGCACCCACTTTCCAGCCCCACGTGTGACCCTGGTGACACTAGGTGAAGCCTGATGGGACTGTTGTCCTCACCAGCAGTGCTGGCAGTCATTGCTGAGGCCTTTGAAGAGGTAAATCAATGAAAAGGATGCTGCTGCCCTGCAAAGCTTATGGACAAGAACCAGCAGATAGATACAGGCAATCAAGGGCAGGACAGGAGAAAGGGGATGTGAGTATGGGGACACCATTAACCTATTGGGTCACGGATTTTTCTGGAGCAGTGGCACTGAGGAACAGAGGAGGACAAAGGTACCGTGTAGCCCCATGTGAAAGCCCCGGTGGCATCTGAGACCTGCTGGGAAAATCTCTCCCTGATGTCACCAGCCCCACCAGGATGGTCCCCAGGATGCCAGCCTGTGCGTGTTTTCTTTCTCACCTCCCCTCTATTTCTTTTACAGAATATTGTGGAACTTTTTATTGGAATAAAACACAATGAATCATGCTTCCAAACATGCATTTCTTTTTCCTTTTTTTTTTTTTTTCCCCCTCTCTCCAAGCCTCTGTCATGCAAAGTTCTGGCTTGACTTGCATTTCATGAACAGGTTCAAGTTTTGTTCACCCAAATATAACTGAAACCTGCTCATGAAATCCAGGTCAAGTTGAAAGAGAAGATTTTATGATAGAAAATTGGGGAAATTATTAGAAATACTGATCTGGGGGGTGGGTCTTTTCAAAAGGGTGCTCTGGTTCTTAATTAGTTTTAAACTGGGAAATGACAAGCTGAAAACATTGAAGTGTAAATAACTGCAAAATGAAGTACAATGTTCTGTTCAGAAATAGGATAAGGCACCTTTTTCTCTTTTTCCCCAAGGAAAAAAAAAAAAAATCAGACTTCCTATGCATCCAAATCATTTTTTTCCCAAAGGGGCTCAATGGTTTCGCTGTATGTGTTTGCACAGGTTAGTGCAGGAGCTGCGTTTTTGGGATGTGCACAAGCCAGGCGCTGCCTCCCTGTCTCAGCATCACACCGAATAACCCGAGCTCCAGCTCCGCTCTCACCCCGCTTCCATCCCCACCTTCTGCCTGTGCCCTCTGGCCACCGGCGGCCCTGCCTGACAGCTGACGCCGGCTCCAGTGACCCCACGGGTCCCCGTGCCGCTGCCCGCCCCGCGTCTGGCGCTGGACCAGCACGCGTGCGATGGGTGGGAGCAGCCACCGCCTGCAGCAAAGCAGCCACACCAAGCGCTTTTCAAGCCTGGGCTGAGCGCACAAGCTGCCGGCTGTCGGGTTTGGGGAGGGGAGAATAGCTCTACACGGTAATTACGGCGAGCTGGAAATTGCCAGCAATATGGTGAGCATGGCAGGTAGCGGCGTGGCCCCCGAGCCGGGTGGCAGATGGAAATCCGTGCGGTTAAAGCGGGCAGGACTCCCAGGTTAAAGTGCTGGGAGGGAGGATTTGGGGATGGGTTGGGATTAAGCGAGAGAAATCTCCCACGGGAGATGACCCCGCTCGTCCCCTCTCAGCCACCCGCGCTGATTTTTATTCCGGTCTCACCAAACTGCCCTCCCTGCGGGTCCAGAGGTGAGCATCTCCTGCCCATGAGCAGCATGCAGTGCCAGGCGCTGGCGCTCCAGCCACGTCTGTCTGTCCTTGTGTTGCTGATGTAACCCCCTTCGCTGTCACATCTGAGAGCATCACTGTCTTTCATGGCCCCCTTGCAGTGCCTGATGCATTTTGCAGGGAGGGCAATGCCCGGAGCCCACCTGGTGTCACATCATGACCGTGCAGTGGTGGCATGGAACCACAGGGGACGCAAGACATACCACAGGGTGTCTGCATGGTGTCTCAGAGTCCCAGAAAAGTGGAAGCTGCGTGCCTTTTTCTCTCTGTGGGATTTGCAACCTGGCAGAGTCCCATATGGGTAATGCAGGGTGCTCCTGAGAGCAGTTCCTCTCCCCATTGCATAGCTGGTTGTACTGGGACAGGAGAGAGATGTTCAGCCTGTGACATGAAGACCTCACAGGTAGCAGGTATGAGTAGGTCTGGGACATCCCTCCTCATCCACTGGATGCTCAGATGGGTTCTTTCACCATCCAGCAGCCTGAAGGCTCAGCTCACTGAGGAGCTGGTGGTCCTCAGCTTTTCCCAGCTGGATGCACCGTTTGGTGGTGTTCAGGCACCCAGGGATGGGGAAAGGATGCAGCAACAGCACTGCTTGGGAACAAGCCTTTTCTGGGCCTCTCATCCCTCCTCCTGGGAAGGATGGAGGAAAACTGCAGGCTGCAGGGAGCAGGATTTGCGATAGCACGGAGAGAGCTGTGTCCCACACAATCTCTTGGAAGAGACTGGGCGCAGCGATGCCCAGCAGGCAGTGCAACAGAAGGGGGTGCTCTCTCTGGACTCGGTCATGGTTTCTCCATGGAGCTTTGGGTGCCCAGCTCCCCCAGGGGATGTTGAGGAAGTGCCACGTGGTGGGGAAGAAGCCCACCACCCTCCAGCTGGAGAGCACCGGGACCACTGCTGGGGGGACGGGGACAAGCGGGGCACGAGCGCATCACAGCTGCGAGCATCAACCTGTCCCCAAGAAACCAGGCTCTCATTTCCTCCCCAGCAGACATCCATTGGCCGAGCACCAGACCGTGCTCGAGGGATGGCCTCGCAGGCGTATCGGGTGGCCGCGGCTCGCATTATCGGGCGGCTTCCCCGCTCCGTTTCTGTTCATGTGTCCCTGCCACCAGGATCAGGTTACGAGACCTTCACAAAGCACCAGCCATCTATTATTCAGCTGCCGCGCACTACCGTATATGTTGGTGCGCGGAGCTGAGCTGACCCGCAAGGTGGGCATCAGTAAGTGCCTGCAGGGGGAACGATGCTGTAAATCACCCACTGCGAGTTATCAGGATGCAAGCAGACGGCTGGCGGAAACCACCCGGAGGTGCCTGACTCCAGTAATGCTTTATATAGCGTGAGCAAAACCCACCCCATGAATTCCCGTCAGAGGGATGGGCGGTGAGACCAACATCTTCCCAAGAAACATGGGGAACCTCTCACCGGGTCAGGCGGTGGGAGATGGGTCTGACCTCCTGGACCACCAGAGAGATGGGGGCAAAAAGCCATTCGGTGGGATGAACCTCAGTGTCAGCAGGCTCTGGAGAGGGCAGGGTCCAGCTCTTCGTTCAGCACATCGTTTGCATCTCCTCCTCCTGATGAAGATGTTTAGCGAACAGAAAACACTCAGGACAGAGCAGAAGGAAACACTTCCGCACTGTACCCATGGGAAAACCTCCGCTGGGTTGTGCCTCTTGTTGGGAAATGTTTTATTGTCACTGAATGTGGGAGTGGGAAGGGATAAATCAGTTTGGATGGGATTTCAGTTGGGCAACAGGCAGGCAAACAAAAATGAGCAGAGTTAATGGTAATGAAGTTCTGGTCTATTACAATTAGAATACAATGGTGATTTTCTTTCTTTGATTTTCTGTTTCCCAACTCACTTTCTTCCAATTCATTATTTTGCTTTAACTATTTCTTCCTTTTTTATTAAGCCAGGTAAAAACATTATAATGTTTTACAATGGCATTATAATGTCACCAAACTGGAATATCCCATTCAACCAAAGCATCAAGCCTTTCTGCCCCCCCTCCCTCTCTCCAAATACTGTCTTTTACAGGATAATCCAACCTTTGCGTTCTCTATCAAACAGAAGGACAAGCTCCTGCATGTCTATGTGTTCTTCTCAAACACATCTGTAGAATTAGCTGTCCCAAATGTCAACAATATACAAAAGCCATCTGTGATGTCCATGCAGGAGAGGGTCTCCAGCAGCCCTACCAATGGGAAAACATCTCATTGCTTCCCAAAATCCCCACAGCCACTTCAGTTTCCCTGGATGTAATGTCTGGCCATGCAGGGAGAGGGGCTGGACATTGGGGCTGAAGGGCGGTGGTGGTGGGGTAGATGAAGACCAGCAGAGGGGCGAAGATCCAGGCCCCCATTGGGAAGCACAGCCCCGTGCCCCCTGCTGCCACTCGCCTTGTGAGCCCGGGGAGATCAGGATCCCCACGTCTCCATCTAACTTCGTGCTGTTTTCATGGAGCACTACCCATCTTTATCCCACAGTGGTTCCCCAAGGAGCTAACAAAACCAGACCTCTGCTCTTCTCCTCTTGCCTTCCAGGAGAGCCTGCGGGAGCTCATGGGCCCAGTCACCACCAGCTGTCCTCTCCCACCTTCTGCCCCCTGGTCCAAGGCTCATTTTCCACGTGGACCTGTGCTTGCAGGACCGAGTTGTCCACTCCACGCTGTGCTGCTCGCCTTCCCTGCCCGAGGCTTGCCTTCCCTGCGTTTTATTTCTCAATGGACAAGCTTAACAGAGATGTCTTGGGTTTTTAAAAATAGTTAATATTTAAATATTAATTGAGCCATTAATTACATCTGAGCCCCAGAACAAAACAGCTGTGAATAATTAATGAGAGGGCCTATGGTAAATGCTTCTAATAATTCACAAAGCAACAGAACCAGGTATTTTCAGAGTATTCAGTGAGAGAAGAGGCAGGGGAGAAGGGAGGCAAGAAAAGGCGAGAGGGATGAGGGAAGGGGCTAAGAGGAGAAACAAAGAGTCATGGGCTGCTTGGTGCTGTTTTTCCAAGGATTTCTCAGCATTATTCGTCTCCATGACATCCAGCTGCTGGGAAGGGATTTCCTCTGTGATTTCTAGTGGGGAAACTGAGTCAGGAGGAGACTGAGTCTCCCCCAAAAGCAGACTTTAGAAGACCACCAGGACATCAGGCATGCTGTCCTACAGCTGCGTCTCAGGGGTTTTGGCCTGTGGCTTCACACACACTACCACACGATGGAGGTCCCGTCCCTGCCTCCTGGAGCTGGATATCTTAATGGTCGCAGTGCTTCAGCTTGTCTGTGCAGGGGAGTCTGAACCCAGGCACGGACCAGCTTCTCGCTTTAGCTAGTGAGGTCTTCAAGGCAGAGATGTTTCTCCTCCTGTGGCCATCTACAAGCCCCACGTCTCGGAGGCAATTGCTGCATCTCCCTCTGTGGCTGCTGGAGAGAGGATTTGTCACAGCTCCCCGCGGTTGACTGACAACCATTAAATGAGCGTGGGTCGCCACTCTCCTTGATGGCCCAATAGATACATGACGCACCCCCCGCTGTTACCAAAACAGCTTCCCTTTGCAAGAGATGAAAATGATACAACTCACCATGTGCTTGAAAACTGTGACCCTCCCGACCATATTAACAACCGTGTAATCAGCAAGCATCAGGGCCTTTCTAATGAAGTGGTGCCATTCTCCCCAAGCCACGTAAAGTGTTCACTAAATGTGTCTTTGTTCCTTTTAACAGATGAAAAATTCAGTCCTCTTCCTTAGCTTATTGACCTCCTACAAGCACAGGAGGGAAAGAAGCTGGTGCCTTTCTGGCTCTGATAGCCTGATATTCACAACTAGAGTTATACAGAGAATAACAAAACAGATTGGAATAATTAGTATTAGTGTCTACTTCTCTATCTGTGTAGATGTAGCGTTTATAAATTAACCAAAAACACTTGCAAATCTGCATAACCAGTTACCCATGTTTCTAATGCTTTCAATTTATCCTAATAGACATTTAATGAATACTTTATAAAGCCTTAGATGGGGTATTTTAAAATCAATGGTGCTATTTTATTGCTGTTTGTATTATCTTTATTTGGATGGTGTCTTAGCACTCTGATGCCCATCGATTTCAGGCCTTGATCAATGAAAGAAGGTTTTGGTTTAAATACATTGAGATGCAAAAAAGATGCTGGATCTGGGGGTAAAGGGTTCTTTCATAGGTGAGGGATGGCTGAAGTCATGCTCATGCCTCAGAATAAGGGTAGCACACGGTAATCCTAGATACCGTCCTTCCATGGTTCTCCTCTTACCTTGTGGCTTCTTCATCCTTGGGGGTAACAGCAATAAATTGTCTTCAAAGCAGCCCTGATATGGACCAGACAATCAGCAGACCCGTGCCCCTTCTTTTGCTCAGGCTAACTCAGTCCCAGCTGCTTGGGTGTTTTACCCCCGTTCGCATCAGGGGTATTCTCCCAAATAATAGCTCTGAAAGCCTCATGTAAGTGCTAGCTCAGCAGCACTTACGTGTTGTGGCGACCGTGCCCGGATCTGATGGACAGATATGAAGCTTGACAGCTTCTCCCATCAGTGTCCACTCATTCAGCTCCACATCCATCGATTCCCCTTTTCTGTCTCTGGTTCCCTCCAGCCTGGCCGAGTGCAGATGAAACCTGTAATGAAATGGATGAGGTCCATGGGAACACCAGTGCTTTTTGGCTGGGTTTTGGGAAAGAGCTGTCTGAATCAGGAGACGTCATGGAGATTTTTCCCTGGATTTGAAAGCAAAATCAAATTGCAGGGATTTTTTCCCCTGTCTGGAGGAGACCACAAATTTCATTCAGTTTCTCAGACTGGGAAGATGTTGCATGAAATGTGACTGTTGATTCCATTATTTATTCTGATTTTCCATTTAAAGAATGGAAATATGCAGAATTTAAAGCTCTATTGTAAAAGGTTCATGCAGCTTTGCTGTTCAGCCCATTGTGTCATTCATCCAACAATTGAGAGCCCTCAAAACCTTTTCCTGGAAAATTAGGAAGTACCCTAAGTGATTTTTCAGCAGCAGAAATTTGAATTACAGGCTGGGAATCAGGTCTCAAGAGCAAAATCAGACCTCCTCTGGATCCTGTTGTGTTCTCCTTGGCTAATATGGGACTATAGGATCTCAGGAGGTCAGGACAGTAAACCACAGCTTTGGTCTGGACAGCAATGAGTTCTCGATGTTTGGTTTTGCTCCCACTGTGGCAGGAAAGTTTCTCTGAGGAAGTGTCTTATATCCCTCCTCTCCCTGCGTTGCACAAGGGGCTTCTGGTGCCAGATGATGGACTTGTGGTTTATTTGTAATTTATTCCACCAGCGTCATTCCCCTGCCTCTTCCACAGGAGCTGCTAGACAGGGGGTTAATGACCGCAAAAGACAACTCTTCCACCAAGCTGGGGAAGGGGTTTAGCTTGGCACCAGGGTCCATCTAACAGAAATGGTACCAGAAAGCTTCATTTTGAGCCAGAAATATCCAGAGCATCCCTATCACAACCTGGCATGCCCAGAGACCCAACAATGTGCATGGGTCTTTGGGGTAACCTCCTGGCTTCAAGAAGCACTGGGAATGATGGTGCATACTGGAAGCAGCTTTCAGCCTTTCTATGAACCTGCTAAAAACTGGGAGAAGGCTTGTGTATTTCCCCAGGTTTGGCTCCAGCCACGATGAGCTGGAGAGTTTATTCCCTTTGCTACAAGGCAGACCCACCAGTGTGGTACTAGATAGTGTCAACTGGTGAAAAAGGAAAAAAAAAAAGTCTTTTGGGAGCTAGTAACATCAGAGTGAACGGGAATGCACTTTCCCCAGAAAAGCTGCTTTATTTTGCATCAATCTCTTAAAAATTCACGAGAATAAGAGAAGCTGATATCCTAACCACTGGACTCAAGTCATGATCACCCCGTTTACTCCGCGGATACCGAAGTGTTCCTGGCTGAGTGGAAGAGGTTTCGCAAGTGCGGAGAGCTCTGAGTCGCAGCATAGCCTGAGGTCAGAATTCAGCTCCAGCACGAGTGACCTGAGTTTAAATCCCTCAGAAAGTGATGGGAGTCATGTTCAAGGCTTCCCCTGGGATATTGAAGCTTTCCATCAGGAAAAGACAATCTTTTCTCATTGTTGCCCTGGCGAGCAGCATGCACCCAAGTCCTGCCATCCATCCCCATTCCTGTGCTTTGTGAAACTCATCTACTTTGCTTGGACATGCTGGTTGCTAGACCTGGGAGGTTTTCAGGTTTTTGTGAGAAAATCCCAAGTCAAATCACTTCTGAAATCTCCCTTAGTTCTCCATCCCCGATTTCTCTGTTCAGCCAAGCAGTCACGTCTGCAGAGCCCTGCTATCAGAGCGCAGCCGTGGCTCAGCTGCACCCCTCCTGCTAATGCATTGCTGAGGGCATCAATTAGGGCTCCCAGGCTCGAGTTCACAGCAGGTTCTGCCCATCGCATGTTTGCTGGGCAAGGCCAGAGCTCACACCAGACTTTGCGTGAGCCCTCCCTGACCTGTGGGCAGCAGCTCCTCCACCTAACTCAGCCTGCCGCTGAGCTCCTCGCTGGCTTGTGCACCTCCAGGTTTGTCCACAAGATGAATCCCATCCCATCTCTGAGGCTTCTGCAGCTCCTCGTGGGGACCTTTCTGCTCTTGAGGTGCTGATGCTCTTTGGGAACACGCAGACTCCAAGGGGTGGATGTCTCCCTCAGAGCAGAAAGCTGACGTGCCCGGTTATTATTCTCTGCCGTCCCTCTGCATCCTTTCCCCTTCCAGCCCTCTGCACCATGGACATCCAAGCATTTTGGAATTCAAAGAGCAGCCTCTCTTCTCCGCCTTTCATCTCCAAAGTGCCTGCGGGACATAGACTAGGTTAATCTGCTGGCTACTAATCTCCCCAGCGGCAGGGGATAAGAAAAGGGGCAATGTGGGGAAGGTCTGTGGGTCAGCCCACAGCCTGGAGGGCTTTTAACCCTTTCTTTCCCTCAGCACCCCTGGGTCCTGCCTGGAAGAATGCTGCCTGTCAGAAAGGACGATGAAGGTTTATGCACAAAGGTCAAATAAACCACCCCTCTACAAGATTTCCCCTATCATCTCCCTCCTCCTCCTCTCTGAAAAACACTCTCTCCTGTAGGACTTGCCAGACACCTTCCTCTCCTACAGCTGCAGAAGGTCTCAGGGGGACAGAGCCCCAGAGACATTTAGACTCCTAATTGCTCTTACCGTTTGGGTAGGAAGTTGGAAATCTCAGTCTCTGCTGTGTATCCTAGTCTAAGAGCCTGTCACCATGGTGGAGATGGCCAAGACATTTGGCTGAAGTGGCCAAGTGACACTTGGCAAGAGATACCTGGTGTGAGACTTCTGGTTACTCTCGTGTGGTTGCCAAACAGGACAGCTGAAACGCAACCTGCGTTTTCAGTGGAAGGACTGAGCCCACTTCGGATGGTTCTCTCACCAACTGCTTTGCTTTGCAGCTGGCCTCGCATGGCGCATGAACTCCTCCAGGCAAACCCAGGGACGAGATGTTCCTATTCCAGGTCATAGGGCCACCCTGGGCAGTCACCCTTGCACCATTCATCTGACTGCTATGAGGCAACCGCAGCTGGGGAGAAAAAGTGCTGGGCTCTCGGGGATGGTACTGGTGATATCTGGGTGTGTCGTGGATGTTTCTGTGACCAAGAGAGGAGATGCTCGTTTATTCAGGCGCGCTTTTCTGCCTGCGGGTCTCCCAGCAGCAAAGCACTTTCCTCAAGTGGCAGTGACACTTGGAATTGCTCCTTGAGTTGTTTTTGCTAACCGCCCTTTCCCACTGTGGAAGGGTTGAGATTCAAGATGCTCGTGTGATCAGGGGGGCCGTCTCCGCTTCCTCCAGACCTCGCTGTGATGAGTCCTGCTGGCATCAGGGGATTTCAGCTTCAGCCCAGGCATCTTATGAGTTGCAGCCCATGGCGTACAGGTGAATGGAAAAATGGTCATTCCTGTTCCGGGTGGCCTCAACAACGCTGGTGATGTTTTGGTGTTAGTCAGCAACGCTGACCGTGGTCAAGGTGTCAAGGGCAGAGTGTGGACAAAGTGAGCTGGGGAAGAGATGCAGTGGGATGGGATTTGCAATCAAAACTGCAGTGAAATGGTTGTCCATCTGCCAGGACACAGCCTGGTTGCCTTCGCTTAATTCTATTTTGATGAGACGACCTCTTTCTGTGCTGATTCTCCATCCCATGAAAGTCAAGGCACAGTAGGTGCTGTAGAAACTGGGAATTGTGTCCAAACTGGCCTGAATCCAGGAGTGTCTACTAGGGCTGTGGACCTGGATGTGCTCCGGAGTCACAGCAGAGGCAGCTCTTGCACTGCCAGGAGCAAAATGCTGCAGCAAAATCAGAACAAGTGAAAACAAAAACTTCTGGATGAATCTTTGCTGGCCCAAAATGCTGCCTTGAATGCTGACATGTCCTGGTTGGATGCTTTTCTTGATAGCACATGTTGATATGTTTTACATTTCACAATGACTGCTTGAAATGCAGCCTGCTGTTTCTGCTCATAAAAATATTTCCAGTAGTTCGAAAAAAATCAAAATGAAGGTGGTGAATTTCTAAATTATCTGATAAGCTTCATATCAAGCCCTGATGATTGATGTTAAAGATGTGTATGTGTGAGACTGAGATTTGCTTTTTATGTGAAGGAGCTGGGTGATACTGAGCACCAGAGCAATGTGTATTGCTCAGGCAAACATTTTTCCTCGGATCGGATTGCGAGGTGCAGTGGATAACCAGTATGTTAGAACTACTCAGAAAACCCAAATAGTTTTTACTTTGGCTGGATAATCACAAATTTATATTTCTCTACTAATTAAAATGTAAATCACAAACAATTTCAGAAGAAAGCTAAAAGGGAGTGAGAAAATAAAAAGTGAGGGCTGGAGGTGGAAAATTTTAGGTTTTAGGTTCTTGATTTTCCAGTAATGAAAGAAGAGTGCCTCCCATGAACACTTTTGTTTAGTCAAAAGGGTGTTCCTATGAAAATGAAAGTGCTGGTGGAAAAACTTGATTTTCCTCTTACACGATTCTTTCTGAGTTCAGTTTAGAAAGTCAGACTTCTAGAGGGAGGACGGGAGACATTTGGGGAAGGATCAAGGACACCCCCTTACAGCTGGGGGTGGAGCCCTGATGCCAGGCATCAGGTCTTGAGTCCTGGCCGGGAGCTTTCTGAACCCACAAGGGGTGCAGAGGGGGGCCCGCACCCCGGGGTTCTTCCCGGTCTGTGGGGGCAGTTAAACCCAGCAGAACATCCGTGTATGCCAGGGGAGTTCTCATACACCGGGGGTGCTCTCATGCCAGGGATGCTCTTGTACAAAAAGACGCACCCCATGGGGCTAGCCCTGGGGGTGCGCCCGGGGCGTCCCACACGGACCACAGCAAAGATGCTCCGATTTAAACCCATCAGCCCTGCTCCATTTTCTGCATCCCGAGGATGCGATCCTGAGGGCTGCAGCTGGAGAAGGCTGCGGCCGGATCCCCCCCTCCCCTTTCCCCCGGCCCCCTCCTCCTCCTCCCAGGAGCCCTGCCAGCCCCGGCTCCTCCAGGGGTAATTGAAGCAGCACGTAGAGCATATGGCCAGGCAGGGATCCCTGCTGGTGCACCAGCTGTGAGCTGGGTGCCGGGAGAGAGCAGGCGGTGGGGGCTCAGTCTCCCTGTCTGGCTGCCTCCCTTTTCCCCAACAGTTGTTCAAACGACAACAGTTTTGGGGTCTCACTGGATGTCCGGGTGTTTGGAGGGGCAGTGGTCCAGGTTTCACATTGGACATCTCTGTATTGCTCCCTCCTCAGTCCCCTTTGCCAGTGTTGCCCCCTCGCCCCCCATCCTGGCTGCTCTGGCCCCTCACCCAGCTCTGCCACGGGATTCAGGGTGCTGTGGGGCATCTTGTGGGTCTGATGGGGCAGCAGTACAGTCTCAGGGCAGGACACAAGGCAGCACTGCACTGCAGGGGGATGTGTCCCCTTTGAGGATGGTCTACCACGTGGGCAGAGGTGGTGGCCCTCCATAAAGTGTATTTACCCATGTGGAAGAGGCCATGTGAGATGTCCAAGGTCTTCTAGTGACCTTGCTTCCCTTCTCGAGTCAGCTTGACTGTCCTGGCTGGGTGAGTTTTCAGCCCTTCACGGCAGTGTAACTTGACAGCTCCGTGCTTCAGAGACCAGCCTGAGTGGTGACACAGTGACCCATCCTTGCTCCACATCATCAGTCGGACTAGGAGTGGGACCTCCTGTCACCACGCGCCTTGCGCTACCCCACAAGGTGGCTCAGGCTGGCACTGGGGTTCAGATGAAGTCCAACAGCTGCTGCGGTGCTTCCGCAGCTCTCCTTCCCTGCTGCACAAGCAGCATGAGGACTCCTGCACCCACGATAAACCATCTCAGGCCTGACCCAGCTCTGCCTGCTGTCCCTGTGGTGCTTCTGGATGTCCGGAGCTGCTGGGCAGGGAAGGGTGGCCAACCTCCAGTGTCCTGTCCGCTGTCCCCCTTCCCACTCCACAAATAGCCTTATGTCTTCAAGGCTTCACTCCTGCATCAGGGAAGGACCCGTGGAAGGTGAGGAGACAACAGCAAGTCTAGGGTGTGTGCACAGCCGCTCCTGTCCCTCCAGGCAAAACACTGCCAGGTGAAGAGGAATTCTCCTGATGTCCCTTGCCTACAAGCACGGGCTTCGCCTCCTCTGCAGAGCTTTGGTTAGCAGAGCAGCAAGGTTATAATGTAATGACTACAGTGTTGAAAGTGCTGAAGAACCCAGCCCCTACCACAGCCCCCCAGCCAGCCACTGGTTACAGCTTCATCTTCCTGGGGAAAAGTCAGGTCTGGTTTCCCCCAGGCAGAGATGTACTTCTCCCAGATTCTGCCTCTCCTGTCTTTTCCTGTCCCGCAGGACTGAGGACCAGGGAAGCTGGGTCTTGTCTCTTATTGCTCAAATGCCTTAACCTGGGAAGGATGAGCTGGTGTTTCACCACCTCCACCCTCACTCCACAACACTTTGGGCAGCAATGAACCCCTATACCTGAGTACTTGTGTTACATACTCACTAGCTGGTGCTGCTGTGGCCATGTGGACTATGAGATGGAGGTGAGGGGTCCAAGACATCCAGGAACCAACCCTGGACCACCTGGCTTACAACACAACTGTGATTCCCTCCAAGGTGGAAGAGAGCAGGATGGGACATCTCTAGTCTTTGGGATCAGCTCTCCATGTCCTGGCAAAGCATGAGGAGGTGAAATAGGTTTCACTTCCTCCAGCACCAGCCAAGCCCATCTTCTAGGGTAATCACAGAGCTTCTTCCTCTGGGTATAAGGACAACGTCCCAGCCCAAAACAGGGCTCCCAGATGGTTCCCCATCTAGTGGTGGGGGCAGGGGGAGACTTTATTGAAAGGGAAGGGGCTTCATTTGGACCAATTATTCTCAAACTGAGGTGGAGGAAGCCGTCATTTCAGTGTTTCCTTTTTTTCCCCCTCCTTTTACATTTGTTGTGTGTGTTTTTTTAACGCTCTGGCAATGGCTGAATATCACACAAGTGCCCTGTCAGGAGATATATTCAATAAACACTTGACACCCAAGCTCAGGAATACATGGCCCATGGCAAACATGAATTATTCAAATGGAAATCAAGATAATTTTGCTTCTAACTCAGAAAACCAAGACTTTTTCTTTCCTTCCTTATTTTTCTTCCCTTCCTCCGCTCATTTTATTCCTGTTATTTCTTTCTTTTTTTCTTATCTCTTCTTTCTTCGTCTTTTTCCCTCTCTCTCTTGCTGGAAATCCTGAATGCATTAACTTCTAGGGAACTCCCTTTGCTGAATAAACCCGGGTGTGGCCCAGAAGGAACCTCCTTTGGGTAAGGAGATAGTCTGCAGGTTTGTCCCCTGTAGCTGCTGTATCCCTTTGGCTATATCTCATGAGCAGTGGGACCCTGTTTCTGGGTGCCGTGGAGGTGCCATTGGAGCTAGATGTTGGACGCTCCAGCCAAAAACTCACCTCCTAGTCACAAGTAACTTGTTTGGAAGAAGCAGGATGGCATGACTGGCCTTTGGGATGTCTTTCCTGCATGACTGGGCCTTTTCTCTGTTTGAGTAAGTCTCCTGCCAGTTGTGGAAGTTGGTAAGGATGGAGCCTGCTTATGTTGAGGTGTCCAGGATGCTGGGGTTGCACGGGCAGAGCTGCCCGGGGAACACTTCTCTAGAAGGACCTGGGCTGGGGAACAGGGCTGGGGATTAGCTGTAGGACTTTTATTCAAAGCAGCTGACCCAGCTGAGGAGCTGTAAGAATGTCGAAGAACTGGGGCACAGAGTAGAAATGGGAGTGATGCCCCAGGCTCTGTTCCTACCTCCGTTCGTGGTCTCCTTTCACCTTCCTCTCCCTCCCTCTTAGAAATGTGGTCTCCAGCTGATCAGCACCAGGTCGTGCCGAAGGCATTGGCTCAGGGCAGCTCTTCCCCAAAGAAATACAACACACCTGAGCCCTCCAGGCACGCAAAGGGCTGTTGAAAATGGCATTTCTGGGCTGTTACAGGCTTTGGGGTAGAAGATACGGGGTGCACAAACACACATAGCAGTGCTGTTCCCAGCAGCAGCTGCAGTGCTTTGGGAGCCACAGGGCTGCAAGACGGGTCGGAGGAGAATCTATCCCACCAGCGGTCCATGGGGTCTCAGCCGCCGCGTCCTGCCAGTCCCCAAGGGTAGGTGGAGCAGTGAAGATGCTTTCTACATCTTCCATGACTGCTCTCATCTGGTCAAAGCCGTTAACTATTTTACAGCTCCCCTTCCTCCCCTCACTGGTACCATCCCTCCCGGTGGGAGCAGGTTCCAGCCAGCTCCATCCTTCCTCCCTCTCCCTTTCTCCAACTCCGCTGGCAGTGCTGGAGTTTCCCTCTGGTAGTGAATGGCCGTGGTTACTTGTGAGGTCGGGACTGGCTGTCAGCCAATCACAGCTCAGCAGCAGGGATCTAATAGCCCCGGCGCCAGCCATTTAAGAGGAAGGAGAATATAGGTCATCAGTGACATCATCTCTCGGAAAGGTGGGGGGGTTGAGAGGAGAGGGGGAAGCAATCGTTTAAATTTGGAGAGGAGCTAACTGGAAATTTGGGCCATCAGGAGAATAATGGGCAGAGAGGAAGAGATGGGGATATTAATAGAGCTGGTTTCTGTAAGAGCTGGAGCGAGCAGCGAGGGATGGAGAACCACAGAGAGCCTTCGTGTCGGCGGGCGTGTGTGCGCTGGAGCAGGCAGGGAGTCCCCAGGGGCCTGGGAGCATCAGCCTGGATCCCTGCTTGGCCATGCTGTGCAAAACCTCCTTCTGCATCCCAGGAGCCCACCAGATCTCTCCTCATCCGATGCTCTTCTGTACCCGCTCAACCCCATCCTGATCGACTGCCCCTGCTCCCTGCAACCACCCCTCCAAGAAACCCTCTGAGAAGCCCCACCACTCTGAGAAACTTCCAGAGAAGCCCCAGTGGCTTAACAGGGACCAGTGTGGAGTTTGGTGAGGGTCTCAACTGCTCCCCTCTGCCTGGAGTGCAGGTTCTAACTGAGTCTGCTTCCCTTCATCCGCATCTCCCCGCCGTGTTTGTGTGCTAAACCAGGCAGATGCAACACCCTCAGGCAAGCTTTGGTTGCATTTGTAAATTAAGAACCTTGACAGCCTCTCCCGGCTTACCGAACAGGGTCCTGGAGAGACTAGGGTATCTCCATCCTTGCAGACGTTCAAACCTCACCATACAAAGCCTTGAGCAACCTGCTGCAACTGGTCCTGCACCAAGTAGGGTGATGGACTGGAGATCTCCATCTCTTCCAACTTGGGAATGCTATACACCTCCAAAGGGTGAAGAATCTGGGGACACCACCACTCTGGGACATGACTTGGTTGTTGTGATGAGGATGTCATTTCCAGAGGGCAATGCAGCTCCACCTTGTCCTATCTCACTTTCTTGATAGACATCTACACGAAGCACATCTCAGAGCAGGGCTGTGTTGTGTCTGGATACGGCAGTAAGTGAAAGAGTGCTGGGGAACAGCCCTCCTGGGTGCCAAAACCATCAGTCTGCTCCTTGGTGTGGGTGACCCGAACCAACTGTCACCTTGCCATGGCAAACTGGGGGTGCTCTCGGGGCTTAGCACAAGTCTGGGACAGTCCCAGGAGGCAGTCTGCACAAGGGTGTCCATCAGCGGGGACACAAGCTATCCCACTTTTGCCTACCTCTGGCCAAACACCAATCATGGTAGTCACTGATCTGCGGCTACCCCAGCTGAGGGGTACAAAATCCCCTGCTGCTGCTCTGCCACAGCACGGCAATGGGGGAGCCTGGGAGCAGGGGAGGGAGAGGGGCAGAGCCACCAGCTGAAGGAGATGTGGGAATTGAATATGCATGAAGAGGGGAGGGAGAAAGGCAGAGGTGTTCCCCTTGTTAAATATTTACCACCCCAGGCTGGTGATGTGATATTTCCCTCCCTCTAGGAATTCCTAAGGACTAGCAAGGATGACCAGAGAGGCACAGGGGCTTCCTGGGGAGGCTTCCAGCTCCCTGCCTTCTGCCCTGGTGTAACTGCAGGCTATGCTGTCTCCTACAGGCAGCTCACAGACTTCGTCAGGGGTCTTTATGAAACCCCACAGCACCCTCTTTGCTTGGTGCTCTCCAGAGTCTCATGAAGGTGCTGATCTCAGCCCAGACCCGCAGTAGAGCTGAAGCTCTCCAGTCCCAGGGACAGTAATGCCAGACTGTAGACCCCTCTGGTTTAGGGCTGTGTCTTGTGGTGTTTGTGGGAGCTTCCCCACAGGGCCCCACCCCAGCCAAGGGTCTCCAGGCAGCACTGACCCACCAGACGCGGTACTCTCCATCACTGCATCACCTGCTGGATGTCCACTCCCCAGTTTTTAGTTTCAGTGAAATGTCGCAGTCAATGCTAGCCTTTGCTTCCCCCAGTCAGCACGGGGAGAAGTCCTGACAGACACATCTGAGGCTGACAGATGTGTCCTAAAGGATCCCTCTAGCTCCTTCCTCACTGTCCCTCAAAAGGCTGAAAGACAAAACATCCTGCACCTGCTGACCGTGGAAGCTACCTCTCTCTGCAGCCCTCTTTGCTGCTAGAGGACTCCTCCTGGTCACTGCACTGGGCTTGTCCCATCTTCGGTGGCCTGTTCCTGGGCCCTGCATCTTTTTATTTTTTTCTAGTTCTTATTTTCATATTTCCTGGAGGTAACCTGTTGGGGTCTTTGCTGCTATTCCTTAGCATTGAGTTGAAGAAGGGGTCATGGTTGACCTGCAGGGCTGTTGAACTGCTTTCTGACCACAGTGCAGTGGGAACGCTTGATAGAAAACGTAAGGGAGATGGTGGGAACCGAGCTCCCCAGCTAGTTGGTGCTCCAGCCCTTTGCAACGCAGGTGTCACCTACCCAGCTCCCTGCTGCAGGAGGGAGGAAAGCAGCCAAAACTCCTTCATCCCCTGGATTTTCCTGGTGGTGCAGAGGTTCTACAGCCCCTTCCCAGAGGCTCTGCCAAATCAACTGTGCTACAAATACACACGGAAAGAGGAAAAGAATGTGAATATCCCTGCAACAAATATGGTCCTCAAAAGCTATCGCATGAAGTGAGCTGGTCCCCTCCTTCAGCATTACATTAAGCAGCTGGATTCATCTCCTGTGGCAGTGGAGACCCTCAAAATAGAGGTCCCCTTACAATCAGGGAAGCATTGCCCTTGTCTCCACTTAGTCTTTCAACCAAACTGAGATGCCAGGACAGATCCACAAGTCAGGAAACAGGCTTGGTAACCAGCTGGGTATGTCTCAGGGGCAGATTAGTCAAACACTTTGCTTTTTTCCTTTTTGCTTGGGCTAAGGGACAGTTGTCTTCTTGGGAACAGAGCTGCTGATGGCAAAGGCTGGAGAGGTAACATCCAGGAGCTGGGCAGTGGCAACCACTGCTCTCACAATTAGTTTTCAGGATGGGCTGCCCTTCCGTGCTTGGGGACCAGGGTTGGATGCAGCTGTGATGGGGAGGAGGGACCCAGAATGTGTTTCCCACGGAGGACCATCAAGCAGATGTGTATGGAGCTGTGGTAAGACCTCTTGTGCCCCTCTCTATACCTCTTGTGACCCCTCTCAGTCATCCCTAGGTCACTCTGAGCATGTCCACCTTGCACACTAATAATGCAAAAGCTAGAAGAGGCTCGTTTGGGGCTGGGCTGCACAATCTGGGACCTCAAAAAGATTTTTTGCAATCCATCCTGCTGCTGGTGCCCACAGACCCTTCTGCTGTCCTTCCCACATCCCAAGTAACCCCATCCTGCAGCCAAGGCGTGAGCCAAAGCCAGACCATCCTGTGGCTGAAGGGCTTCTTATGCAGAAGAAACCCGTTGGTACTGGGGAAGAGTCCCATTTTCCAGTGAAAACAGTCCCACAGAACCCAAGCACACCAAAAAAAAAAAAAAAAAAGGCCAAAACATGCCCTTTGCAGTCTGCATGGGATTAAAACGAGCGTGCTTAGCACCGGTTACACAATAGAAAGGGCTCAGGTACTCTCTGGCTGCAAATACATTCGATACACTGAAAGGGTTGCGGGAGCGTATCAGACGAAGTTCCTTACTTTGCTCAGGCAGCCTATCAAATATTTAACGGGCTGCCATAGGCAATTACATTAGAGGAGATAGTTAAACACCCCCTACCCTAGGGCACCCCCCTGCAATGTAAATCAAACAAATTGGACTCTTTTCACAATTGACACACACGATTTTACTTACTGTAAATAATTTAGCATTAAAAAGTCGAGCTACACTTTGCCCCATCTGGATTTTCCTTTCTCTTGCTCTCCCTCCCTGCTCCGCCGAGTTGAGCAGCGCGGACTCCGGGCTCCTAATGCAATAGATGGAGTGGAGGAATTTTGCTGCCTCGGTGAGCTGTTAAAGGATTCCCATTTTCTAATGGAAGAAACCACACTCAGGAAACTTGTGAAGCTGCCCATTTAAAGCAGTCGGAGATGTTCCCTGCCAGCTAACAGCAAGGGATGGGAAAAATCCCTCCCTCCGGAAGGAGTTTGGTCTGTTGCTGGTTGGCATCTCCCGGGGTCGTAGCAATCTCCCTATAAAACTTGGCTGAATGGTTGCACTTTTTAATTAAAAGCTATCTTTCATGATTAGGCTCAGCGGGGTTTTAATAAGGATTTTTACAAGCTGGCCTGCAGCATTGGCCTGCATGGATAGTCTTTCCTCTTACACCTCAAGTGCTAGATCTGTGCTTTAAAATACTCTGCTACTCAGGCGAAGAAAGACGTCTTGTCATCATCGGGAGCTCGTTCTGTAGTCCTCTCCCAGCCTCCTGAAAAGCAGTCAGTTTGACGGCATGATATTTTGAACCATGACTTGATGCCTTTTTCTAAATCCTGTAATTTTGGGTGATGAAAAGTGCAGAATTTGGCTCTGCTGAGTCTTCTGCAATGCCACTGCTCACCAGAGTTGAGTGGGGTATCACTTTAGCTTGTCCCAGTCCTGCTTGTCATCGCACACCAAGTTTAAATCAGCATAAGTGCCCTGCGAAATCTTCTCCTCGATGCCATTGGCCTCTCTCAGCAGTGAGACAGCTTACAGAGTCTAGTGCATCTGTTAAAAAGCGCTTGGGGCTTGATTTTTCCATTCCTGCACTCAAGCAAGCAATTTCAACCACCACCCGTGCAGGTAGAGCCACTTATACATTTTCCGACAAACCCAATTTCCATCAGAAAACACCAATTCCGATGAGATCAAAGCATTTAATCCCAAAACATCTTAATTCTGATGGATGGATCCTCCCCAAGGTCCCCAGAGATGGCGGTGGGTGGTGTTGGAGCTGCTGCCCGGCTGAGCGGGCATGAGGAGATGTGCTCTCAGCAGCCTGGGATGCTGCCGGAGGCATGGAGAGGTCCTGTGCAGGAGCTGGGATGGCACTGGTGCCAAGAACCGTCGCCTATTTGGGGCTGAAATGAAGTGCAAACCTAACATTTCCAGTGCACTAGAAATTCACCATTTGGGGCTAAGTCCTACTCAAGCCCTGGAAAGGACCGTGAGGAAAGGGAAGGGGACACCAGGGCCTCTGTCACACTGCCCAGGTCGGGGGACACCCTCCGTGCACTCATGTCCTGATCTCTACTCCACCGCCCACAGCATTTTCCAGGAGCCCTGCCCCTCCCCATCCCTGTTTGCCTCCTGGGCATGCTGGCATCAAGGATTCAGTCCAGATGGGCAAATTAGGAGGCAGGTAGCTGTCCCTTAATGACTCTACCCACGCTTTGGGGTGACACCTCCTTGGCTCCCCACCAGGATGTCCATCTTTACCATCTCACCACTGGAAAAAGTGTCTGAGCTTGCACAGAGTGAGCTGGGCAGCTGAGCTGGACCTCAGCTGATGAGAAGTGAGCGGCCGCGGTCACCTAGGGACAGCTGTAGGGCCTCTGTGATCCATCGTTCTGCAGAGAGTCCTGAATGTGCCTTTTCCACAGGATCCCCTCCTGGGGGCCTGGAAAGCCATGTCCCCTCTGTTCTGCGTTTGTGTTAATCGCTGCCAGCGGGTATAATTGGTAGCTAGAACACACAGGCCCCATTAAAGCCCATGAGGGTGCCAAGGGCTCTCATTCAGGCACAAACGAAGGAGCAATCAAACCCACTTAGGTAATAAAAACAGCTGGAATCTGCAGGCGGCTGCCTGAGGCACCAAACCACATGGCAGGCAGGGCAATCCTCTGAAAAGTCTGCATTGAGGTGTCCTTTGATTGAAAACATGGGGATTAGCAGGAGTGTTGCAAGTTTTCATTGGTTAGAGGCAGAAAGCCAGAAGGAGAAACTATGGATCACCTTGGAAAAGCAAAAGAGAGATGGAGCTCCTTGGGCACAGACCTTGCTGGAGGCAGCCTCCGGGATTAGTGGCCCCTGGGAATGACGAGCAAGAGCACCTGATGCACCGGCTGCAGACGTCGTGATACCACCAGTATCCCCGACTGCTTCTGCTAATTTTGGGTGTCATGGCAGGTAACCACAACATCTGACCACCACAAGGAGCAACAATGACATGGAGAACTTTCTGGCTCTTCACTTCTGTGTAAGAATTCATCTCAGAATGAATTTCCAAAGACAACCTATGTCTGGGGTTTAGATGTTAATTATTGTTACTGCTGTAGAAGCTTTCCTCCGTGCTTGGTGCTTTGCTGTGCTTTTGCACATCCTGGTTGGAAGATACTTGTTCTTCCCAAGCCAGGAGAAACCTGAGAAGTCCTAGATAAATCCAGAGGTTTTGGGACAGTTTATACGGAGGACACCTGCTCTCTTCCCTGCCTGGGCAAGCACAGGGGTAAACCACTAATCCATGCAGGAGATAGAAGGAGGACAGGTTCACCCATGGAATAGAGCTGGGAGAGGTTCCTGCTGTCCCCACGGTGCCCCACTGTGTCCCTCCCTGAGCATGCGTGTGCGTCTGTGCTTCAGCATCAGTGACGATGTGTGCAGAGGTGCACTGCGGGATGCCACTGTGGGTCCCGCAATTGTTTCAGTGGCAGCAGGTGTGGGAAACGAGATCAGAAATGGCTTTGTGCACTGGAAAAGGTATTTCTGTGCTTCCTCCCGAGCTCCAGCCTTGTGCTGTCCCCAGGCCTGAGTTCAGGTCCTGAGCTTCCTGAAGATGTGGAGATCCAACTGCTGAGCCCTTCAGAGGAGGCTTTTATCCAATTTCCCCCTGCTCCAGCTGACTGCCTGATGTGCAGAAGAGGAGCATGCCCAGGTCTCATCCCATAGTCCCTGACCTCTGGTGCAAGTTCTGAGGCAGAGTCTGGAGTCAGTTCCTTGCAGCAAAATTCATCTTGGCACGATGTTGGCTTCCTTGGGGAGGGTTACATCCATGCTTAGGGACTGAACTGCTCTCCTCAACCTTCCTTCTCCGAGCTGCTAAAGTGCAGAAAGTGAGGAAAGAGTAGATAGGGTGGTCACCAGGAAGAGCCCAGCAAAAGGGGAGATGAAGACCCCTCATGAAAGCTTCTGGACATCACAAGAGAGCTAACAAGCCCAGGGGCTGCCAGCTGAAAGTGCCTGGGCCCACAGCAGAGCACCCAGGAGAGCCACTTCCCCTTTGCAATAATTCTGCCTGCGTCTCCGTTGTGCAGAAAGCTTCCAGTGAACCTCCCTGGCAGCCGCTCTCCTCTGCCCGTCACCTGATGCTGCAATCTCTCCGCAAGCAGCAGAGGGGAGACCGTGACTCAGAGAGCTGTGCTGGTAGAAAGCAGGAGGGGAAAGAGCCTTCGGAGCTCCTGCCGGCTCTTGCCGGTGGACAGTCAGAGCATCAGCATGTTGGCACAGCACCGCTGGCACTGGAGGATGCTGTGATGAACAGGAAGGTCTGCCTGGACCAGGGTGTGTAGGGACCGCCCGCTGACCCTCTCCCATCCCTCAGGCCAGCAGGGACAAGGTGTTCCCTGCAGCCCCGTAGATGCAGGTCTTCCCCCAGAGGCAGGATTCAGCCCCCAAGGCCTCTCTTCTGTCCTGCGTGAGCAATGAGCTACCCAGCTCTGGTTTGGGGACCTTCTCGCTGCGCAAAGCCTCACCTGATGGCTGTGCCCGAGTCTGGTCAGAGACATGCGTGGTGGTGGCTGCTTCCAGTCTCCTGCTGCTGGCTCTGACCTTTTCCCATGCACGTCCAGACCTAAAGCACCATCTTTTGGGGGGCACTTCAGCCTCTCGGGTGCTGGGGCTGGGTTTCTGGGCTGGATTAACACATGCTGTTCCCTTGAGAGGGCATTTGCTCTGAGCATGACCAAGCACCCTCCTATCAACCCCACAGCCTCCATCCCCATCTCCAGCAGGTTTTGGGGTTCCCCTGCTCTGGGTTGACGGTGCTGCCGCCCATCACACCTCTGCAGGGCTGGGAGCAGCTGGGGGGTGGCAGACCGCGCGTATCCAGCACGCAACCACCAAGCTTCAGCCCCACACCCGGGCAGAGACAGGATCCGGGCGTCGGGGCAGGCAGGGAGGGGAGGGAGGGAGATGCTGCGGGCAGCAGCGGGCTGCGTGCGGGTGCGGAGGGATGGGGGGGATGC
>VXAL01005737.1:0-16713 GCA_013399475.1 Chauna torquata
AAGAGCCTCCCCTGATCATCATGTTTCCCACCTTGTTTCCATGAGCCCAGTGAAGTCATAACTCTGTAACTGCATGCAGGCTTCTCATTCTTCCTCTTTGTTCCCCATACTATATGCGTTAGTGTATGCACCTTCAGAGAGGAACCCAGTCCTGCTGATGCCCTGAAGAAGTGTGAGAGCTTTCTCCATAATGCTGTCTTGTGGGCAGTCCCTTATTTATGTGAATATGCTTGGGGAGGACCCATGTCAGCCCTATTTTGTTGATTGCAGAGTCTTTCCTATTCAATTCGTGCCCCACCCTTTGCTTCCCATCTTGGTCTGCCACTTCCTCAATAGTTGGTCATGTACTTCTGCCCCCATCAACCCTAGTTTAAAGTTCTCCTTACAACGTTGGGTAGCCTGTTGGCAAAGATCATTTTGCCCCATGTAGTCAGATGGATCCTGCATTATCCAAGTGATCCTTGATCTCTCCACGAGGGTTCCGTGATCCCTGCTGCCAGTACCAGCTATGCAACCATGAAGGATGAATGAGTATTGTTTAATTTTATACAAACAACTGTCATGTTGTCTAAATATATCTAATTTAATGAAACAAAATTATATGCTGTATGAAAATCTTGCATGACATTTAAGAAATTAGGTAAGAGAACTTTTTTTTAGAGGGCAATTAGAGGCTAAAATACGTCTCTGAATTTAAATAGATGTTGTTTTGATAGACGACCACTTAGTCATGATGAAAGAGCAGTTTGGTTTTAAAGCAGTTCAAATAACTTACAAAGTTTTTTTTGATGGACATGACGTTCATACACAATGTTCATTACCAAGACTAGCATGTCCTCTCACTTCTGATAAAATTTCAGGATTGTTTTCAGTGAAATATACCTGTGTCTAGACAGAGGTTGCTCTGTTCTGTATACATAATGAAGAAAGGCATTTTTTTTCAATTGAAGCCCTTTTTCTTTTAAGTATACTCATCAGGTAGCAATTGGTTTGTTGTGGTGGTTATTACTTAAAATATACAAACCAGTAGAACCTTAGAGAAGTAGTTCAGGTTCACGTCCTGCCAGTCCACACTCCCATGTATCCTTAAGGGATCTTTCTTAAAAGTGACCTTTCTTTTTGTAATGAATTTTTCTTTAGCAGTTGAAAGATAAGGGAAGAGGGCTTTCTAGAATTATAAGTCTCATTTGATTCTTAAGGAATTTGTCATCATTTTGGATATTGCACTGAATTTATCCACTGCTTAAAAAAATTACGTTGGTCTTCAGAGTTTCTTTGCTAAATCTTGCAGACGGGTCATTATTTGAGCTTGTAGAGTATTAGCTTTTATTTCTCTTTCAAAAAGTATTTTCCTTTAATAGTGAAGACAGGCTCCTTGATCCTTTCTGTAGGCTTTCTACTAGATATATGGCTATGAGAATAGCTTATCTGGGAGATAAGTACTTAACAGTACTTACATTCCTATCAACTCAAGATTGAGGGAAACATGCTTATATATTTGAAGGATAGTCTGTAAAACTAAACTTCAACATAAACCTGGTGTGGAGGGTTGTATGGTTATTCTTCCGTATTCAGGAATAGAATTTACTGTTACTTAAAGGAAAGTCTCTGTGCTCTGGTTTAAACCTGAGTGGATTCTAACTTGTCTCGCCAAACAGAAAACCTTGGTTTACAAGTAATTCGTTTTAATTGTTTACTGTTCTTGTCTTTTTTTTTTTTCTAGAGAAAGACTGATTCTCAGCTGCGAAATGTGTTAAACCAGTTCAAAATAAAGCCTTCCTGTCTAAATGTTTGTTCATTTCACTAAAACAAATGCTGCTTTTTTACTCTAAGGAGGATATACTTGTCTGTATTCATTTAAATATTGAATAGCTTAACAAATGTTTTGGTTTTATTAGGAAATAGTGAATGATGCTTGTCATATTCTTGTTTATTAGAAAGGCTTTTACTTGTGGTTTGTGATAAACTTAGCTTTTCATGTAGGTGCAATGCACTTGAAGTGCACAAAAGGTTTTCTTACCTCTTACAGTTAAGTACAAAATGTTCATCAAGCGTAGATGTATTTAATGGATTTAAATAAAAAATTATTCAGAAGAGTTAATGAGCTAAAAATGGTTTGAGTACCATGTTCTGCAAAGGGCTTTAGGTGTTACAAAGCTTGTTTTTTTCATAGACTGAAATATGGGAAAAAAACTTCCCTGCTTCTTTATTCATTTTAGGTTTTCAGTTTTGAATGAATTGGTCAGAAAGAAAATAATTCAGTGGGTGGGCTGTGAGTCCTGGTGCTTCTCTGGGAGCTGACCCTGGTTCTGTTATGTGTTTTCTCCGGAACAAGCATTACAGACCTGGGAGTTACAAAATGCCCGTGCTGTACAGATGCCTTTAACGGCTTATCTACTCCGGTGTTGTATGCTTATTGCTTCTGAGAACATGAAAGTGTGGTGAGAAACGGATCGGTTAGCTTCTATTCAGTCAAGCATTCAACTTTGTTGTTGAGCACTCAATTTCCCCGTTTCCAATATTTTAAATGAATTTTCTACACAGAAGTTTTTGGGTGTGGTTTTTTTTTTAAAACTTTTGTCCAAAGCTGTAGGAGTATGTTTCATTGTTTTTCTTCCATCCTAGTACCAAAACAGTTCTTTCCAAAATAGCCAAAGTTTGCTTTAATGTAGCATAATTTGTAATATATTGTGCAGAATCACCAGTAATGGTGCAACTTAATAAAGAATTAATTCTGTTTTTGTTGTGTTCTTCGTTAAAGCTTACCACAAATACCTGAAGTGGAGGTGTTGTAGAATTTTAAAGATACAATTGTTTTTGGCACCAAGGGAATATTGACTTCAACTTGTAGTTTGATTGACATCATCCTCTTTAGTGTTTTGTTGTCATCTTTGCATTCCTTGTGAAAATGTGACAAATATACACATGATTTTTGTTGTGTTCAGAATGTTTCTAATGCTTCCTCTTCGTGCATTTTATGTTGTTTGTGAGGCAGAAGATCCTGCCTTTTGTTGTCCTGTAAACACGTGTCACTGGATCTGTGTGTACGCTGCTTCATGCATTGGAATCATTCTTCCTTTGGTTTTGGTGCACCATCCAATTTTGTTTTTATACGTAGCATCTAGCAAGGTTGTAGTAATGCCTGTCAACTTTGTTGGGTGGAGTATGGACGGGTAATTTCAGTGTTTCTGGAAAAAAAAAAAAAAAGGGAAAATTTTGGCTGCACGGGGTGGTGTATTTCTGATGCTTTTGATGTTCCTTAAGAGTGTACATTTTTAGGAAATAAAACTTTGAGTGCATTGTCTAAGTAAAGCAAATACTCAAGAAAAGTTCTTCGAACTTTAAAATTGAAACATTTATCAACTATTTGGATAGGGTCACTCAAACTCTTCTAAATCAAGTCCATTGTCTAATGAAAACACTATATTGTTATGCTTCATTCTTTCTGGCAAACAAAGTTTTCATCATTGTTTCACTTTTTCTTATGACATACGTGCCTTTTTGTCCAATGATAGAAATGTGTGTGTTTTTTTTTTTTTTTTGAAAATCTTCCTTAAAAAAGTCTTCTTGGAATATTCTGCAGCCATGGTTTAGAGGCTACTTATCACAAAATAGTAACAAAACCAATAAACAGAGTGTAAAAATACAGGGGTGCAGAAATGCTTATATGGGTGAGGTAGCGGTGATACACAGTGGAACACAGTTCTTTCTGCCTGTTTGTTCCTCTTCATCATGGGAAGGGCTAGCTACTGTGAATTGTTAAAGCTGATAACGGGAGTATTGCTGCGTAATTACACAGGTAAACGCCTGAGCTGGAAAAAAATCTCAGGTCTACACTAGGTGACTGCAGAGTAGTCTTCAAAAATGCAGTTTTTGTCACGGCCGTAAGAGCATTAGTTTTTCTCCTTGTGCAAAGTGAGGGAGGGCATGAATGAATTTTTCTTGCTGTGCATCTTTGGTGCAGTATTTTTGTAATCATTCTGATCAGTCTTTTCAGCCTGATCATAAGTCTCCCTTTCTGTTCCTTCATGTCTGTGGCCCCAGGAGTCTACAGAGAATTTGTAAGCCTTCAGGATAAATCTTTGCATTGCATGTTAGTTTTGTGCCCTATCCTGTTACGTTTTAGCTCAGCTAGAAATCTTAGCTTGTTTTCACATACGCATCTTTGTGTCGGAAGATGCTCTTTAGTGGTTTTTAAATAAGGTAAGTTTAGAAATACTTGATATAATGGGTAGTGGAAAAGCTGTTCTTTGTGTATTTGTTTTTTTTTTAATTGTTCCCTTTCTTAAATCACTTTCTCATTTAATTAAGTAATTAGTGAGTTGGAGTCGAATTAGGACAGAATTTTACATTTCGATTTATTGTCTGCAATTACACTCTTTCAGTTTCTGTCGACTCGCGTTTCATGGACCAGAGCACGCATGTGTTGCTAGTCTCGCCTTTAAAAGTAAAAAGTTAGAACAGAATTTCACAGATGTTCGCTGTGCGGAGAAGTTCACAGGTTTTTAGAAGTATATGTTTGTTGGGGGGGAGGGGGCACGGCTGTACAGATGGGTTGCCAGGCAATTAATTCTTCCTACTTGGATTGCCTGCAATAGGAGACAATCCAGCTCTCATGAGCAGCGCAATATTATTTGCGAAAGGAAACTAACGAGTAACAATTTTCCTATTCTCTTCCTTCTTTCTTCTGTCTTCCCAGCCTCACTATAAACCTCCCTTCCTTTGCTGTGCATTTCTGAGAAACTGCTAATGATTGATATGATAGCAGTGCTGTCATTCTTCTTAACAAAAAAAAAAAAGTCATTTTTATTCTAGGTACTTTAATAGAGTCCCATTAAGGATGTATTGCTGACTGAAATATTGGCGTGAAGGGCTCTCACTGAGCTGAGCCCAGGAATTAAGAAGTCAGGAAATCGGCTGCTGCATTGCAAAAGAACCTTGTGTGACACAGTATCTCCTGATTGGGGGGATCATTACTGCTATTATGACTCGACTTGCGTAGGAATTTTAAATTTCATCTGAATGTCAGTAATAACCCTCTTAGCAAATTATCCTGAATAAAATCACGAAGGCATTTTATATAATAGGTGTTGAATTACTGGATAGATTTGCTAATTAAATACTCTTTGTTCTGCTGCAGTTGACATTACAGGGTAAGATCTTGAACAATTATTCTCAACAGCTGTACTTTGTTAAGGGAAAAATTAACCACAAAGTTTATTTTTTTTTATACTTGAAGTTGGCAGATTTTTTAAATGTGCTTGAAAAAAATTCCATCATCCAGTTGGTAATGAGAAGATAAATATGCAGGTGTTGCTGTGAAATCAGATAACTACCGACTGCCTTATTAATGAATTTTAGCAAGCCTTTATAACCTTCTGTTTTGTAGCTGTTGGCACTTATAAGTGATCTTCTGTCAGAACGGTTAGCACTAACATACGCCAGTCACTTGATGAAGCTAACTTGTCTGTGACCCTTTTATAATTACCTACATCCTCTGCTGTCCTCAGAGACAATTGAGAAATGGTCTTTGCACAGCCAAACCTTTTTTGAGTGGGGGATAATTCTATTTTTAAAAAAATGTTATCTTTCTAACTATTTATAGACTGCATTTTTTCAGAGAATGAAGTAGATGATGCCTGAAATTATTGAGGGGAAAAAATGGTAGGCCTTCTTTTCTTTTACATGTAAACTCTTCATTTCTCTGTCCAATGTGTTTAATTTTGCTTCAGTGACTCCTGTTTCCATTTCTGGGGTACTAAGGGAAAGGTGTAACCTTTTTCTGTAGGAGTTCTCTGATAAATGAGAGAAGGGGAGAGTGGGGGGATGAATAAGTTAGAATTTTAATGACTGTATGTGAAATTTGGTGTCATGTACCAGTGATAAATGTCTTCAGAAAAATTTCAAAATCCCATGTAGAGGTGGTGGGGCAGTGCCATCTAAATGACTTGTTAGGAAATGAGTGAGTGGAATACCTTTTTAAAGCTTTCGGTTAAAATGGAATCGGATGCACCTGAGCACATACAGCATAGAGAGAATCTGCAATTAAGACTCACCACTTTCCTGTTCTTCTCTATTCTTCTTTGTCTGCGTAGAATCATAGAATCATTTAGGTTAGAAAAGACCTCTAAGATCATCTAGTCCAACCATTAACCTAGCACTGCCAAGTCTACCACTAAACCATGTCCCTAAGCAGCACTTCTGCACATCTTTTGAATACCTCCAGGGATGGTGACTCAGCCACTTTCCTGGGCAGCCTGTTCCAATACTTCACAACCCTTTCAGTGAAGAAATTTTTCCCAATATCCAACCTAAACCTCCCCTGGCACAACTTGAGGCCATTTCCTCTTGTCTTCTCAGTTGACGCTTGGGAGAAGAGATCGATCCCCATTTTGCTACAGCCTCCTTTAAGGTAATTATATAAAGTAATAAGGTCTCCCCTGAGCCTCCTTTTCTCCAGACTAAACAACCCCAGCTCCCCCAGCTGATCCTCACAAGACTTGTTCTCCAGACCNCCAGCTGAGCTCACTGGTGGCTCATATTCAGTCGGCTGTCGACCAGTACCCCCAGGTCCCTTTCTGCTGGGCAGTTTTCCAGCCACTCTTCCCCCAGCCTGTGGCGGTGCATGGGGTTGATGTGCCCCAAGTGCAGGACCCGGCACTTGGCCTTGTTGAACCTCATACCGTTGGCCTCAGCCCATTGGTCCAGCCTATCCAGATCCCTCTGAAGGTTGAGGCCAGCTCAGCTGTTCTGCGGTTTGGGACTTGAGCAGAGTTCAGGCATCACATTATCTGTGTACCGAGTTTGCAGCATCAGTAGATGATCTTTAAACGAACTGGATGTTTTGAACTTGACTCAGAGAGTATAACTTCATAGGCGTCCCTATTTGCTTGGGGAATAACCCTGATAAGGGCATTTGTTGCAAGTCAGCCCTGTCAGACTTATATTGTGATTTGGAGCCTAACTTTTCCTTTGGTTCCTTGAAGAGTATGGTACAATGTGTTTGCTTATGCCTTTGTACTTAGGGAGAGTGACTCCATCCTTATGTGCAGAAATTTATTCTCTGAAGATGACAGTGGCCAGAAAATATGTATAAACACAAACTGTATTGAAAGAGAATCTTAAGTTTACAAAGCCGAGGACTGCGAAAATAAGAGTGCCAGGGTGAATGAGTATAGCTTTCAGTATGTAATTCAGTGGTGCGTAGTTCAAAACAATCTGAAAAAGCTCAGTGGAGCATCATACTCTCTAGTTTTCATCATTGTGATTTGTTTAAAGGTTCAGCAATATTATAGACACTTGATATTAATACTGAAGGAATGACAGTGTTGTCATCCTGTTTGTGTACTGTTAAGTAGAGATGGATGCATTGCCTTTATTTCAGAATTGTTTTCTGGCAGCAGTGGAATAGCGAAGGTCAAGACTCTGGGATTTGTTTTAGGCTCCTTGGCCTCACAGAGGTTATGAGATTTCCCTGAAGACAGTCTTATTCCCAGTGAGCATGGCCAGGTCTACTCTGTTTGTCCTTTTTCTTTCCTCATCCCTGCTAATTCCTACTGCTCAACTCTTTGTCACAGACTTCTTGATTACAAGTTATAGTTGTGTCTTTTTGGCAAATATGGCCAAGGAATATTGCAGTTTAATGTATGAAAAAAAATACTAAAACTTAACTGGGTTGTTAGATTTAGTATAATCTGTTAATATGGTGCGTTACCTGACTATCTTTAAAGCTAGAGTACCAAATTGTACAGACTAACCTAATAGCC
This sequence comes from Chauna torquata, assembly GCA_013399475.1. Taxonomy (NCBI): domain Eukaryota; kingdom Metazoa; phylum Chordata; class Aves; order Anseriformes; family Anhimidae; genus Chauna; species Chauna torquata. Next base: position 7,767 of record VXAL01005737.1, read on the forward strand.
TCTGACCTGTCTTTGCTATAACAAAATAGGAAGAAATAAAATTATATGTATGCCAGTAGCAAGACTAGCTGAAAAACCACTGGGGTTTACGCTGAGTGGGGAGGATAAAGACTGAAGCCAGGGAGCAGGGACTAACCAGGTGGAGTCTGGACCATGTGGCAGAGCACCTGGATGCTGGCAAGACAGGAAATGGGGAATACAGTGGAAACATGGCCAGGTGACTGAAGGCATAGACTAGATGTTGGAGGAACGAGGAAAAATGAAGGCTTTCATGAAAAGAAAGAATGAGAACAGACCTAGAGTGGAATGAGTGAGAGCAAATACTGGAAACTAGGGAAGGGTGGGAAGGTATAGAAGGGAAGCATGGAATTAAGGTAATGAGGGACTGGGACTGGGATTTTGTAGGGGTGAGCCTGGAGTATATGATGATGCAAGGAGTTGAGGCTTGGAAGTGGAAGAATGAAGAATGGAGTTGAAGGTAATGTAGTTAAATAATGTAGTGAAAGCACAGCTTTCACATCCAATCCACGAAGCTGGATTTTCTGTAATTGGTTAACCAGGAGGGTTTAACTACGCTGATGCAACTGCGGTACAGAATAAACAAACCTGGACCATGTTTAAGCAAGCCAACCTGGATACATGTAAATGTTCACCTGCAACAGAACAAAACACAGAACAGACCAGGCATTTAAATACTTGCCTAACCTCTCACACAGCTCTGCAAACTTCACCAAGCCCTTGCTGCTGCAGCTACACCTTTCTCTTCATCATGCTAATTATACATAGTCATTTCTGTGCTACAGTGATGTCTTTGCTTCAGATGATAAACTCTTCCTTCCCTCTCCGCTCTGCTGACCTGTATTAGAGATGGAGACAGCAGCCTACTCATATGAAGTCTCTATAGCTATTTATAAAGTTCAGAGAATTTCTGTTCAGAGGATTCAGGGACCTTGGGATGCACTCTTGGCTGAGGATCAAACCTGGTTACACACAGATTTGCCCATTGATTCAACATGTGCATCCTATCTCTAGCCCAGCTCCTTGTCCCAGTTCTGGTTTCCCCAGGCAGTTTGCTTTTTGATGATCTGTTTTGAAATCATTGGAAGAGTAATCAACCTTTTGAGTAGTTTCTTGATAAGTGAGCACCATCTAGGCTCTACTGAATAAGGCAGGACATTTTTTTTTGGAGAAAAATCTCGATGACATCAAGAGATAAGACGACACATATGCAGAAGATGGCTGACCTAAATTACTGAAAGAACCTTAATTCTAGCACTTCCTGATGAGATTTTATTTGAGCATTTGATTCAATGTTCTTTTTAAATTTTTTTCCTGGTGTACAATGTGTGTATGCACTTGCAATTTTGAGATTTGTTTTAATCTTGTTTTAGGGGAGTTAATAATAGCATTAATACAAGGTCAGATGAGAATTTAGTCATGTAATAGGAGTATCGAGGCGACTGTGTGCTGCCAGGAGAGAGGTGGTTTGCTTTGTTTTGAAAGGTGAGAGCATTTGGAATTAGCAACCTAATGGATATGTTTGCATGTGTTAGCTTGTAATTATATCATACACTAATCTTTGATTATTTTTTTCATTTCAGATTTTGATGCATACCAAGGAGATGGTGCAAAAGGTAATGCTGAGCATTTTCATTAAACAACTACCCTTAGAGAGCACACCTGGTGAAATTTTTTATTCTAGGAGAACTGTAACCCAAATAGACCTGAAATCACGTCCTAGGACGTCTGGTTTACAAATGTAATCCTTCCTAATGGATTATAGCTTTTTTCTTTTCTTAGCACAGATATGATCTAGTCCCTGCTTGAAGCCTATGTGCAACTGTTTCAAGCAAATTAGCAACAGTGCTAATTAGAGTTTACTCATAGACCTGTTACATTATGTGTTCTAGTGTTTTATTACGGTTTATTTTTTGGCATCCTTTAAACTCTGTCACAGGGTGTTTTTCTGACTCTGTGGAGTTTAACATGGACATAGCCATGCTGTAGTTTTTACAGCCCCATTGATTCTCCACCAATGAAGACATCAGGTTCTCATTTTTCAAGCTAGTATGATGTCACTGGATGCATCTGGCCATATTTTGGTGATATTTATTGGTGATAACAGTTTTTTCTTTTCACCTTCCTCCTTGCTATGCCTTTCATAGACACCTCAGGCTGGCTTTTTCACGTGATTCAGTTCGTCCAGAGTTTGCTCTGTTATCCCAGAGTATTATGGCAGTCACTCTTGATTATGGATAGGAAGTCTGATTGGTGTTTGGACACAATCTTGTCTGAGTAGGGCTTTTGAATTGTTACAAGGATCAGAGTGAGAGGTAATACGAAGAGCAGTGTCAGTTAGAGAGAAAGAATCGAGTAGATGTTTGTGTTCATCTCCAGCTGTAACAGTTCAGTAGTTCAACCTGGGGATAAGAAAATGTATGTTTCATAGTAGCTAGATTCTTATCCAAAAGAAGAACCTTGCTGTCTGGAAGATCTGCTGGCCAGGGGTGGACAAACACCAGTAACTGGGTTACAGCAGAAGAAAAAAAGATGGGAGTGGGAAGACAGACATATTAAGCCTCGTGCATAATTTGAAAAAAAAAATGTGAAAGAACAACGGCCTAATCTGGACTGTACTGTGGTATTGTCAATTACTGTATCCATTAGCCAATACTTCTAGTAGATTTATTTGAAATAAAGTTTCTAAACACTAGTGTTTGTGGTTTTTTTAATTTTATTTTTGTTTTTACTCTGAAGTGACTTTTTTGAAATAGTATTGTGATGACTACAAATGAGCTGGGATACCTGCCTGTGGTCTTATTCTTCAAGCACGTTGGCTAAATGTCTTATCTGAATAATACGAACTTGTCCGTCAGTCTGTTTGAATCTGAGTGTCCTGGCAGTCCAAACCTATTGCTCATGAGAGTTCTCAAGACTAGAACTATTCACTGACTTACTTTTCTAGCATTTGTATAGTAAAAGTTTAACTATTTATAATATTATGTATGCAACTGAATGGTGATTTGTTTTTAGCATACCAGTGGTTTAAGTTTCATTTTTCTCTTTGAATTCAAATATGTCTTAATGAAATGTACAGACTTCTCAGTAAAAATTTGTATTTTTCTGCTTTTTAGTATTTAAGGAATGATATATGGACAATGATCTCTTTTGAGTCTTGAAAATAAGGTGGGACTTTAAAGATGGAGTGGTTTTGTCTTTCAAAGCAATTTGTTTCATTTAGATGAACCTTGAAGTGATTTATGGAGACACAGATTCCATTATGATAAACACTAATAGCACCAATTTGGATGAGGTCTTCAAGCTGGGGAACAAGGTAAGGAATTTTATTCTTTTTAAAGCTTTCCTGCATGTCTGTGTTGTAATACTGTGAATAAAGCAGAAGACCTCCATGGCAGAAGCAGAGTTTAGGACTGGAGGAGGAAGAAGTTGGCCATGTTTGGAAGCTATGTAGTAATAAAAGCTGAGTGCCCTACCTTCAGGTGTAGCTACTCTCTGCATTTTTATAGTGATTAAAATGAAAAATTTCATTGTATAGTGAGCATTTTTACCAATCCTAAATTATCAGGAGACTATCTGAATATTTGGTAAGCCAAAATGGAACTAATTTGAAGGAATTTTACTTTACAATTACAATGCAAAAACAATTTTGATTTTAATGACTTTTGTTTTGACATGAGAGATATCAAGCAGTATAGGTTTTTTTTAGCTATGTAGTATCTGTTATACTTTATGTACCATCAGATTTCCAGTGGTAAATTCAAAGATTTATTTCCAAGGCGTACTGGATATGGAAGAGGTCTGTTTCATTAACAATTGGCAATTGACAATGTGGAGGTTTTGTGCCTGTCTAAAATTGTGGAAGAAAAGTGAGAACATTTAAAAAAAAAAAAAAAAAAAAAGTGAGAGAAGTTGTTTTTGTGAGGTAGAAATTGTGAAGAAAATAAAATGAGAGCTATGGAAACTCCCTCAAAACAAACAAACAAAAAAAGACTGTTTTTTTTTTTTTTTTAAATTATGTTATTTTACAAAGGTCTTGTAAATTTAAGACCAGAGTGAGTTTGAGTTTTTTGAGAATACTTGTGTCTTCATGCTAAGTTGGTACTTCAAGAAGTAGATGTGTCTTTGGAGCATGGAAAGAAGGAATAGTATCTGGATTTCATAACTGTGTAGCAGGAGGATTGATGACATGGAAAAAAGAAATAAATCTGTGGGTCTTTTTTTGTTTGTTTGTTTTGTTTTTGTTTGACATATATGAGCCCATAAATAATTACAGGTGTATTTACACTTCTAGTGTATAAGAAAGTTTAATTTTGCTCTATCTACATGTTTTTGTCCCTGTACTTCCATTTGTTGGCTAAATGTTACAGAGGAACAGTTAAATAATAGTTTTTAAAAACTGTGACAGGATTGTCATAATAGGTTAAACACTTCTGGACTTGCTTCATGTTTACTGAGAGAATAGGTAGGGTTTTGAACTTGTCACCTGCATAATGATTCTTCTTAGAGTCAAGTCCTAGGCTTTTTTATCCCATGTACTTCTTTATCTCAGATCACTTTTTTTAAAAGTGTGATCTGTTTGAATTAATGTTTTCTTATCGTGTACTTGATTTAAATGTGAATAAACTTATGTCTGTAAATAAGCACACTCTCAAACTTGGCATTGCAGTTGTGAAAGTTGGAAGTGTAGAAAAACGATACCTTTTCCTCTTAGAGAAGTCATCCTAAAGAAAGCATAGGCATATTGTGGGGAAGGGTAAACACTTGCAGATATGTGCATGTTTTTCTCAGACATATACACACAGAGCTCTGGGCTGCAGTCACAGTTCTCCCCCTCCTCCTGGGGTGGGGGTGAGTGGGTGGGGAGTGCCTTTTTAAGTTTAAGTTCTCTGTCAAGAATTGCAAAGTGCCTTTTTTATAAAAGAGTTTCTGTATTCTAAGTGACATCTTTTATCTGTTCCTACTCTGAAATCCCTTGTTTGTGTAATTTATGTGAGAGGCTAGGTGGAGTAACTGCCCTAGTAAAAAGGGTTTGAGTCTGTTATCTGCAAGGTCACATTTAGTCCCATACTTCTGTGCTCTGCTTAATTTTGTTAGGGAGGTGGATACACCAAGCTATAAATCAGTAGAAAGCTAACAGGTGAACCTTAACTTTAATAGTAGTTACTACTGTGTAGCTACTTTTAATGTAAGCTACAATTAATGATTCTGCTGAGTCTTAAAATGTGTATGCAAACACAGTATGTATTGTTACTTGTTTTAAACTTAAAAATGATGCACTTCTTGTGAAAGTTAAATTTGTCCACAGTTATTAAGGTGTTGCATTTGGTTTTAATGTTGGTGTATTCACAGATCAAAAGTGAAGTGAACAAGCTGTATAAATTGCTGGAGATTGATATTGATGGAGTCTTCAAGTCCTTGCTATTGTTAAAGAAGAAGAAATATGCTGCTCTTACTGTGGAACCAACAGGGGATGGGAAATACGTGACTAAACAAGAACTGAAGGGGTTGGATATAGTCCGAAGAGATTGGTGTGATCTTGCAAAAGAAACTGGAAAGTGAGTTTCTTTGTAGCATTGTCATTTTTGCTGTTTTAAACAGTACGGGATTCAGCCATGTGATATCAAATGTTTATGTTTCCTGAACCATGTACATTGATAGCTTGTATCAGTGTTGGGGTATCGTAGCTGATTTTTGTAGGAGATGGTAAATATTACATTTTGCACTGGTAACAGATCATGCTTGTGCAAGTCCAAATGTTGCTAGTTCCACTATCTGTTTTTGCATCTTCTGTGGATGCCATGCATTTGATATGTCACAATTTTGTATATGTAAATTAATAACCTCAGCTGGAATCTTATGAAAATGGTAGGTGCTGTCAGTGCTTGGAGTTGTGGGTTCAGATTTTTTTTCAAAGATGGTTAAAGAAGCTGGTGGTCAACTCTCTCAGCATCCTCTAATAAAGATGAAAGTGTACTGCGTGCAGCCCGAAGAGTGCAAGAGAGATCCCTTCCCCAAAGACTGTTTCTCTTCCATTTTTCAAATGAAACTCTTGTGATACTTCATTATGGATAGTGGATAGATGATTTATGAATTATTGCACAGGACATTTTTGTGCTCAGCTTCAATAGAGATAATACTTTTAACAATGTAGGAAAAAAAAACTTAAGGAGTGGATGGAGAGGTGGTCATCAGGGACTGACTCAACTTATATTGCATACTGCCTCTTGAAAACTTAAATAGTGGTCCAAATGTATCCAAAAATGAATACTTTTTTACATTTGTAAAAATACACCACACACTTGCTTACTGTTCTTAAGACTTGCATTTTCTAAGAAAAGATGCATCATAATAGAAGCAAATTTTTCCAAGTTAGGAATGTATTAGTAATTAAAGCTATACAAATGTTTGAGAGTGTTCTTTAGTGACTAACTCTTCTGCAGCTGGCAGATCTTCCAACCACATTTTACAGAAATAGGCAAGACTTTGCTTACTTTAACTTTGTATGTTCTCTTCTCTCTTCTCCCCAGCCCCCTGTCCCCCCAGTTCCAGATACCTGCTATGGAATAATAAACAGCTAAATAAAATGGGAACAGAAAATAGAAACTTGTTGGACTCAACAATTCCAAATCACTGTTTAACTTTAGAACTATTTAAAATAATTTGCTCTTAGTAAAATAAGTAAATAAATAAAATAAAACGCAACAGGAAATACCCTGTCAAATTTCTATAAATTTTGGATCAGACTTCAGCCTAAGGTTCCTTAACTTCCAGAGGTAACCCATGGGTAGGGAGGAATGTGTTTATTGTAGTGGCTTTGTTTTGTGTGTTTTAAACTTTTATTTATTTCTGAACTGTTTTTGCAGCTTTGTAATTGGTCAGATTCTTTCTGACCAGCCTCGAGACGTAATTGTGGAAAACATTCAAAGGCGGCTTATAGAAATTGGAGAAAACGTGATCAATGGCCAGATCCCAGTAAATCAGTTTGAAATAAACAAGGTAAATGAAGTCTCAGCTCTTTTGTGTCTCAGGAAAGCTTTACTGTTCCTGATACTGACTCCTGATAGAAGTCTTTTTAATTCTTATGATACTGTGAATAATAGGAGTGTTAATAGTTCTGATTCTCACAAATAATTCTGTTGTGGATCTTTTTCATTTCCGTCCATTTGAGCTCTGTAGATTGAAAATATGATCAAGAGGACCTGATAAGACAAGAGGAAATGGCCTCAAGTTGCGCCAGGGAAGGCTTAGGTTGGATATTGGGAAAAATTTCTTCACTGAAAGGGTTGTGAAGTATTGGAACAGGCTGCCCAGGAAAGTGGTTGAGTCACCATCCCTGGAGGTATTCAGAAGACATGTAGACGTGGTGCTTGGGGACATGGTTTAGTGGTAGACTTGGCAGTGCTAGGTTAACGGCTGGACTAGATGATCTTAGAGGTCTTTTCCAAGCTAAGTGATTCTATGATTCTGTTTGTCTTCATGTTGGGCAAAGTGCACAGACTTCCATTAAAACTACGTGGTTGACTGGACCTCTGGTATAACAAATTAAACTTCAAATTAAACTCTGGTATAACAACTTAAACACAAAATAAATACTAGTGCATGAGTATTAATTGTTGTATGCTTCTGGATGGTCTTCTGAAGCAATTTCCAGTTCTTCATGCTATTACTGCAGTCTGCTATAGTCTGATGATTTTTTTTCCCTGTGTTTCATCCTCCCTTATAAGGGAAGTTTGTTTCTTGCATGATAAAAGCTTTTGTGCTGTTTTTTTTTTTAACCCCTTCTATTTTAAACAGTATTTTTAATTGCATTTATACTGCTTCTCTTTTTAATGACGTTTCCTCCTGGGAGTCAGTTCAGTATTGTTTTATGCATAAGCTTAGCTACATACTCCCAATGAGAACAGAATTAATAACTTCTGTTCTGAAAATCCCTAGAATTGTACAGTCTGGTATCTTGTTTTGTTAGATACTGAATAGCATGGAACGTACTGCAAAGATCCTACATATAAGTACAAGTAGCTTGAGCTGTTGGCCAGTCTTGCTTTCTCAAAATAACGACTTTGTGTCTTGTCCCAGCCTGCTGTCTTGTCCACTGTTTCTGAACTTTGAGAATTACATGAAAGCTCATGCTTTTAGAAGTTTTCTCCCAAATCGTTATTTTGTATTTCTGGTTTACAATACTTTCAACTGAAGAAAACAAAGAAAAGAAAAGAATCAAGTGTTCTATCTTATAGAAAGCCCATATAAAAGCATACTGTTGTCAGTTTGTTTCCCTTTAAAGCTCCATAGAAGAAAGCTAATAGTCGTTTTGAGATCTCATTCAAGACTTTACTACAGTGAGAAGTAAAATACTCTGCTTTTATCTACAGGAGTTTTAGCAAAATATGTTATGTTTTTGGTTTATTTTTATGAATCCTCCATCAAACCTGTATTTCGGTCTTCAAAATTCTCCCCCCGCCGGGGGTGTTTGGTTAATAAATTGGATATTATATGCCCCTCTCATGCTTCTGGTGAAAGAGAGATCCCAAATTTATTCCATCCAAAGTGTCTTTCTTTTGCCAGCTGGTTATCTGTTCTTTAATACTGTGTTAATAAATCAATTAAGAAATGTGTTCAGGTTGTCATCTGAGTGTTAGAGAAATCAGTGATTTTTATGGTTTACTTTAAGAAATGGATGACAAAATTTTTTAAGACTGTTCTTGTTGCAAATATTCTTAAAGTACTTTGTATCCCAATAAAAGATACATATGGAGTAGTTTTCACTTTAAATGCAGAATATTTCTCTGTTTTACTACTTTGGAGATAATTAATATATTTCCCTATTTAGTCAAACGTGTAAGTTGTTTTTAAGAATTGGGATGATGGTAAATATTTATATGTAGCATTGTAGTTTATGTAAAGGAAGAAGTCATTGTGAAATCTCAGT
>VXAL01005737.1:16940-34159 GCA_013399475.1 Chauna torquata
TTTTTGGTTTATTTTTATGAATCCTCCATCAAACCTGTATTTCGGTCTTCAAAATTCTCCCCCCGCCGGGGGTGTTTGGTTAATAAATTGGATATTATATGCCCCTCTCATGCTTCTGGTGAAAGAGAGATCCCAAATTTATTCCATCCAAAGTGTCTTTCTTTTGCCAGCTGGTTATCTGTTCTTTAATACTGTGTTAATAAATCAATTAAGAAATGTGTTCAGGTTGTCATCTGAGTGTTAGAGAAATCAGTGATTTTTATGGTTTACTTTAAGAAATGGATGAGCTTGTTAAATACACTGAGCTACTTGATATTCAGATCTGCTTTATGACCTGAACTCTGGTGCAGGGGCAAGGGGGAAATCTCTGGCTCTATTTTTCTATTTTGCCTAATGTTTTCACCTTCAATCTAGTTTAATTTTAAAACAATTGCATTATATGTCTAACTGTTTTGAACTATTACACTTTCACTGCAATGCTTTTTCAGACAATGATTGTAAAAGCATCATCTTATTAATAGTAACATTTTACAAGTATGGAGGACTAGTACCTAGACCTTAATGTCTGGAAAATACCTTTATTACAATTTTTACCTTTTTTTTTTTCCCCATGTTGCAAACATACTAGTGAATAGTAGATGGATGAAGATAGCTACTATGTAATCTTGTCGCAGTTCAAGTTCTCAGTTGACCATCACTGAAGTAAAATACTTTTCTCATAGTTATGTTTCTGTTTTCTCCTTTGATCTCTTAGGCATTGACAAAAGATCCACAGGATTATCCTGACAAAAAAAGCTTACCACATGTGCATGTTGCCATGTGGATAAACTCTCAAGGAGGCCGAAAGGTGAAGGCAGGAGATACAGTGTCATATATCATTTGTCAGGTAAAAAAATGTCTTTATAGCTAAATACTAGATACTGTTTTGAGAGATGACAAGGAAAACCAACTCCTGGAAAAATGTTTTGATGTTTCTTTGTAGTGAGATTATGTTATAGTTTAAAATAGTCAGTTTTCTGTACTAAATTTGGTTTTACAGAGCCAGAAAAAGCACTTGTGGTCATCTGACCATTTCCATATAATGGGTTATAAAATTTCCCTGAATTAATTTCTGTTAATATTAATAAATAAATTTTAAGGAAAACATTCAGTGTTTTTGTTTTAAGGAGAAAAAAGTTCTGGTGGTAAAGAACCTGTCATTCTTGGAAAGCTTTTAGATGGTGGCAGTTAAATATTGTCATTGTCATTCCAGTCTCAGCCTGTGTCTTTTCAATTCATAGATGTAGTGCCAGATTCAATGACTGTTGGTTAGACTGGGGAATTTAAGGAGCCTTCTGTTTTCAAGTGTTTATCTTGTAAATGCTTTTAAAACTTCGGAAGATGACATCATCTTAGTGACAGCCGGAACAGCGAAGTGGTTGCTTTTCTTTGTACTGCTTGCACTAAGACATGTTTTTTTGTTTTCTACACTGTTGACAATTTTTGTGAGCTTTCTTTGCAAAAAAAAAAAAAAAAATTGGATATTATCTAAATGTGATAGAGTATCAGTGTCAAATACACATTTAATTCAGCTTTATAAATTTTATTAAACTTTCCTGTTCATACATCTGAGAATTATTTTTGTCTACAACCCCATACTGCTGATTTGTTTTGCTGATTCAACACCATACTCTTGTTTTTTTCTTCTGCAAAGATGTTGTATATTGGATCAGAACAGAATTCAGTAACTAGCTCCTTCCACTCCCCAAAATACTACCACAAAACTCCTTAAATATATATATGTACTGCATTGCATATACTGTGACTCTTCAGAGAGTCGAAGTCTGACATTTAGTCACATTTTTGCTCTGAAACTAAGCTGCTGGAAGGTGTTCAGAAATGCCGTTACGAACATGGCATAAGTGTGTTTGGGTGTGCGGTTCAGTCGGAGGAACGTGCCACGCACCTTTCTGCATGCAGTTGGGAAGGGGTTACAACACTCTTCTGTGTGAAGCTTAACTCGTTCCCCTCTCATTACTGACTTGACTGTTCCTTTCCAGCCATTTCTCCACAATGTTCTTGTTACTCTGATCTCAAGTATAAACTCCAGAAAAATATAACCTCTGGAGGTATAAAACTCATAAGAAAACTTCTACCCTCTATTGATGAAAGCTTGTTCAGAGTCCTGTAGAACTAGTTGGAGAATGTTTTGGATTAGCTTTTTAGTCAGAAGTTCTTTATTGTCAGCAATGGTTTTCAGCTCATAAAACAGGCATAGTTTCTTTCTCTTTGCTGGTGAGTTCACTTGGTGAAGTTCTGTAGGGAACTATTGTGGAATTACTCTGAGGCTGCTTTCTACTAAACGAAGCTTGAGTGAGTCAACTTTCTTTCCGTGTCATCTTCTCTGCCTACTGGTAAATTTTGCTTCTCCTGGGAAATAGAGTTGTTACAATAAAATCCAGTAAGCCTTTTAGTTTCATTTAATATCAGTACAGTGTTCTTAGTCATCATACCATGTGTTTGACCATCTGCTTAATATTTATTAGCACTATGTTCTGAAATAACATGGCCTGAAACTACTCTGCTGTGTCCATGCCCGTTCAAAGGGAGGCAGGCTAAATTCTGCTGGTGAAGACTGGAAATAATTAGCATTCTTCCTTAGGCAGCACTGTCTGTTGTGTGTGCTAACAGAACATAAAAGAACATAGGTGACACATGTGGAGTGTATGTCACCATGTTATCTGCTGTTTCACAGCGGAGGGATGCTCCAGAGTTATGGATGTTCTAAAAACTCTGCTGCTTGATTTTTAGATGCTTGATATTACTGTCTTTTAGATGTTTTAAACGTGTTATGAAACATGTACCTCTTAATAGCTAAGTATTAGCATGAGTGACTTGTATATTATTATCTCACAAATGCATATTCTAGTTTGCGTTTGCTTTAAAAAAAAAAAAAAAAGAAAAAGTCGGATTAAAAGGGCCAAGGGATCTTTTATGCAAAACAGATGGGCTTGGCAATAAAGTGACTGCTACAGTCAACCACGATTTCAGCTCCTTTATCTTTAAAAACTGAAAGATATTGTTTTTTACTTAATTGAGAGTTCTTAGCCTGGCATGAAGAAGCTGCCAAGACTTACAAGAGCTGGGCCACGGGTACGGCTGAGCAATGACACAATACAAGAGAAGAATGTAGTTGTTGAAAGAAGCAAGCCGAAGGAATTGCATTACAATTATTTTTGCAAAGCAGCTGGATGAGCTGAATAGTCCTAAATTAATTTTGTTCTGAATACTAAGTTGTCTGAAAGGAGTAGGAGGGACCAATGGCTTGCAGTCTGTCTTTATTAGTGGTGGGTTTTCAGTCCATGGTTGCTGACCCTATTGAAGTCAGTATCTTGTCTTAACTGAAAAAGGAAGGTGTCGTGTTAATACTAAGTTTTATTTTGCTGTAAAAAAGGCAAAAGGACTGTACTTAGCAAAAAATAAACTTTGGTGCTTCCCCCCCCTAAGGTTTACTTCTGCTACTGAATAGTTGTTAAAATACTAGTTTAAGTTCCGCTCTAGGATTTTGACACTAAAAATAAAATTTCCTAGTGTAGTTGTGGGCTGGTAATACGTTGCATTCTAGTGAAAAGTACAGTCTTTTTACAGTTGATACTTAATTCCTCTGTGGACACTGTTTACAATTTAATTACCTTCCCAGATTGAATTATTTTCTCCTCATCTTCCTCTTTTGAGTTGGAGAAGAATTTAATGTATACTCTAAGCTTCTGAGTGGTGTTCCTCTTCTGGCTTGAGATGTCACCTTGTGTTTCTTTCAGACTTTATTTTACTCCTTCAAATTGATACTATTGCCTCTGTCATTTATTGGCATGCCAATGAATGGTGGTCCGTTCTCTGACCATTCATTCTGTTTGTTTCTTTATAGAACCGGAGAATATACGTTTCATAGCAAAACAGATACCGTTTTGATATCCAGGACTTGGAATATGCTTGTTGTGCAAAATGATAATGCTAGTTTAGTACAAAGTGAATCCAAAATGCGTGCCCTCTGCATATTTTTAAATGGGCTGATGGTTACAATGTGTTTTCATTGTGTATTTCAGAATTGACAGATGGGACTGTTTACTCTGTCTACTCTTACTGATTTGCACGTGTAGGCTGCAATAATACAAGCTGGATTTACATTCTTGAACTTGCTAGTTGATGCCAGCATCAGCAGTGCACGCTTTTTTTTTTTTTTTAACTAGTGTTGGATTTGTATTGGATGCGTAGTAAATCAACCAAACGAGAGTGATTGTGTAACAATTTTGTGTTAAAATAATACATAATGTTTGAAGCATAATCCTTTGTATAGACTGAATGTGGATGTTACTTTTTTCGTACTTTTTCATATGTGTCTCCTTGTCTTAGGATGGATCAAATCTCAGTGCCAGCCAGCGAGCATATGCTCCAGAACAGTTGCAAAAGCAAGACAGTCTTGCTATTGATACTCAATACTACTTGTCACAGCAAATACATCCAGTAGTTGCTAGAATATGTGAGCCTATAGAAGGAATTGACTCTGTTCTTATTGCAACATGGTTAGGTAAGTATTGTAAATTCAGTGTATTTAAAGAATTACAAGAGACAAAGTGAGAAGTTTAAATGTATGTTTCATAACAGAAATGCTTCCAAAAAATCAGTCTTTGTACAGTGAATGATAGATAGCATGTGTTACACAGTCTATAGAAAGTAGTTTGGATTTTAAGTGTACTTGTATGATTACTGCAGAATAACGTTTTTCAGGAGGTGCTCATTAACATAATTTTATAATCCTTGTTCAGAGTTGCAAAAATTTAGTGTTCACATGACAGCACTGATAGTGTTCAATGACAGTATTATTGCATGTCTCTGAGATTTTCCTAAGTTACGGAAGTAGTTCTGGAGTATGCACTCTAGCACTCTCTAGAGAAACCACTCATAGTTGTAATGAAAGGATACAATTTTTTTTAGCAGTGTGTAAGTAAAGAATTTTTTTTGCTAGAACTGACCTACTGGATAATAAAAACATAAAACCTTAGTAGCAGTCTTCATTTCTCCATCTGGGACAGGCATGCAGCCAAAAAAAAAAGTGCTATACAAATGTGAGTAATGCTGGTGACCCACAGAATCACGAGTTTTTATTCAAATGAGCAACAGGGAGTTGCCCTTGTTAGAGCTGATTTTCCTTTTAAGAGGATGTTAAAGTAATTAGGTATTTTTCTGCCCAATTCTGATTGCCTTCTCCATCCCCTATGCTTTTTATCTAGAAAGAAGTACAGGTGTTGAAAAATTTTGACAGTTCATTCAAGTATCTTTCCCTGAAAATATAATGCTTTGTAATCTTTTTGTGTTGTTTCCTCCCTAAAAGTGATTCACCAACAGGCACGATCTCCTTGATAAACAAATTTTGTGATCTCTGTCCCACACCTAGTTTGGTTTTTAAAACTGTTAACTCAAGGACATGGAAAAAGCTGTTAAATCTTGCTGGTTGCTGACTTCTTGACAAGACTGTTCTCTCTCACAAGAAAACTTTCTTAGAGAGTTTTGCCCTGTGTCAGTTTAATCATCTCCTGTTTGATGCAGTGCCTATAGGAAGTTCAGACCCGCAGAGATGATTTTGTTCAGAACTTCAGAATGCTCAAAAGAAGAGTTGGTCCTCAGCATTATGTATTCAGGAGATGGCCAAGGTCCAAGAGCTGGTCACTTAAAACCAGCAGGCAGTGTGTTGCGTGTCAGACTGTTCACCTGGGACAAGGCATGTCCCATGATGATAGCTTCTTCATGAAAGCTCTCAATCTCCCAAGATGGTCTGTATAATGTGCAGCTTTTTCAGTCTCCATGTCCAAGTTGTCTGTATATATTTAAAAAAAAAAAAAAGAAAAAAAGGTGGGGGGCAAGCAGGTGTGCCCTTTTTGCTTATTCTGGGAGCATGAGCGCAATGAGCACAGACGTACGTGGCTGTTTGGCTGCAAGGGTGTCTCTTGGAGGCGTTGGGTATCCTCAGTGTATCCTCAACAGCTCTGATGCTTTGAGGAGGTGTCAGCCCTACATCACACATACAGGTCATTCTGTTTGTGTGGTAGGGCTTCAGTATTCAACTTTCACTCGATGTCAGAATGGACTATGTGGCATGCCAAACTGAAAAGGTCAAGCAGCCTTACTTAGGTTTAAAATTTTAAAATATGAGGTAAACTTGCACTTTGGGTAAAAGACTTAGTATTTCTGAAGCTAATTTATTATTTTTTGTATTTTGCAAAGATTGTTAGTCCTGTAGAGTTAGGCTCAAATTCAGAGTTTTTCCTTATTCACAACAGGTTAGGTTTTCATAAAAGACTAGCTCCCTTCAGGCACCTAAATTAAGTGCGATCTTAAGAGCCACTTGATAACATCAGTATGGAGATTAAAAAAAAAAAAAAAATTATCTCCATTTCCAGCTTTGTTTTCTTGGGAATGCTTAAATTGAGCTTGAGGGTAAAGTCTGGTCTTTTTCAAAACTATCA
Organism: Chauna torquata; assembly: GCA_013399475.1. NCBI lineage: Eukaryota > Metazoa > Chordata > Aves > Anseriformes > Anhimidae > Chauna > Chauna torquata. The sequence goes on from VXAL01005737.1 coordinate 23,441, forward strand.
CTCTACTTAGATGTTTATGTACAGCACTTAACTGGAGTTGTACGTAAGTTGTTGCAAGTTGAAGTTACCTTACAGCTTTTTTTTTTTAATAGTACTGTAGGGATAGTCAAGTGTGTTTGTTTCAAAGAAATTGTAAGTAGTTTCAAGCATACAAGATATTAGAGCTCAGCTTAGCAGCAAATGTGATACTGTTCTGTGTTAAGTTGGGCTTTTTTGTGTAGTATTTTCATTATGTTACACAGCCAAATTCTTGTTGTTTTTATATCTTTTTGCAAAACAGCGTATTTTTCTGGTTTGAAGAAGAAAGCTTCTGTTCTGGAGGGATACCTAGGCGTTGTATCTGTGGGCTGAAACTCGGCTGCAGTCCTCCTCTGTCTGATCTGATTTAACAGAATCTCTTTATAAGGTGCATGTTTAATTGACACGTCACCATGTTAGTCCAAGTAGATAAAATTGAGCTCTGCTTAGAAAGACTTGGCTCATAGCAAAAGGATGAAAAGTTCTTTGTTCTGTCTGTGCTCAAAGTAAGTTATTTTAACTAAGCTGTTTTAGACACTGAAGAACAAAAGCAAATAACCACACCTAAATATTGCAGAGAACTCTTTAAGTATCACGTTTATTCACTATGGAATCAAGCTGAAAATTACCTTTTGTTTTCGGACATTGTAGGAGGTCTGCGTAGCCTTTGAGAGATGGAAATTCATTGTTTCTAAAAATGAGAACCTCATGGGCATGCTCCTGCATTCACTCTCTTTTTCTTGAAGTTCTCAGGGAAAAGCAGGGACAAGATGAGGGTTGTCAGGGTTTCTGAAACTAAGTAAAATGTGCAGTCTGATAATATCAGTGAATAAATCTGATTTTCTTAAATGCTTGGAGACCTTGCTTACATCATCTTGAAGCATCATAGTTTTTAAGCAAAAAGAACTGTATTGGCAGAACACTTCTCTTAACATACGTTTAAAATAAGCTTTGTTGTTGTTATGTAGATACTACTCCTGGTGTCAAAGAAAAATCCTATATTGTTTCTGTGTTGTCAAAAGTATCTAAACATTATGGAAGCAGAGTCAGTTGACTATGGGATTTTTGTAGCTGCTCCTGCATAACATCCATTCCTATAAAATATGGAAGTTACTGGCTGCCAAAAAGGAATTTTGTCCTAGGCTGTATCATGGTCTTCTGAAAGAGGCGTATGCTGCTGCTTTACAAATGGATGTGCACGTGTGCGCTCTGCAAGTTTGACGTTTGGGCGTTTCTTAGGAAGGTTATCTAATTTTGGGGGAGCCGTTCCTGGATCCTGCTGAACCTCTTTATTTTGAGTACTTCCCAGCACCAGTTCCTCCGTCCTCCCAGGGTCTGTGTGTTGACTGCTTTTTGTAAGGAGATTCCCCCCTACCTTAGAGGTGCCAAGTCTTCTTTTGGCTCTTCCGAGGGAGTCATTTAGTAGGTGCCTGTAATGGTTAGCAGCCACCCGGACTGACCGTCCTAACAGAAACCAGAGCAGTTGTGCTTGCCTCGTGGCAAGCAGGAATGGTGTCAGGTTCCGTATTTTTTCTTGCCTTTCTCACACGTCCCACGTAGGCAGTGAAGCAAGAACAGAGTGGTGGAAATGAGGATTAAAGTAATGGCAGAAGTCCGTGACAATACAATAACAAACTCCACAGTGTGTGAATTTTGCTGTTTGTGGTCTAGGTTTTTTTTTATTTATTTCCTTCTTCTTTGCAGTGCTCTAGCCATACTTAGAAACTCAGGCTTGCTGAACTGTTGTACGCGTAGTCTGGGGAGCAGACATGCCACCGTATCCTGACTGCTGCCGGCAGAGGAGAGATGCGGGATTGTCGCCCGCGGGGACATCTCTCCGGGAGAGGAGAGGGGAAGGGATCTCTCTGTTGCAAAGGGAAGTGCAACCCCTGTGGTGGGACTTGCAGGCAGAATTTGTTAGCAGTGCAGGTTTTGCTGTAACGATGGGGTTAGAGACTGAGTTTTAAGAGAGCAGGCTGTCCTCTTTATATACAGCGTGTTTATTGCTCGCATTTCTGAATACAAGGAAACATTGGCTTGACTTAGGCTTACCTGTGCGTGAGGTGGTTGCTGGAGCCTGACTCCGCGTTGGTGTAGCCGCGGGTGGCTGCTTGCCCCTGCACTTACTGAACGAACCCCACCAAGACCGAACTGCTCCCTGGCGTCACCGCGGCGCGAGCCGCTCCTGCTCAGAATCCTCCTCAAAAAGCGAGCTGCCTGTGCTGTACGGGAGGATCTCTTTCGCGTGAAGCTGAGAAAAACCACAGGCATGCGTTTTCAAAGTGAAAACGTCTTTGCCACCCTGGATTAAATCCCCAGCTGGTGAACTGGGAGTCAGTGGGACTTCAGTGGGTCTGGCGGCCAAGGCCGGGCGCTGCCGGGCTCTGCGGCTCGCGTCGGGCAGCGCTGTGCTGGAGAGGCGCGGCGGGGGCTCTAGGTGGCAGCACCAGCCACTCTTTTCCTTTGCTTCACAAAATGTCTTACCAGCAAAGGATAGGCAGAGAAACTTTTTACGCTTTCCGACTAACCTGCGTTTAAAATACAAAAGCCGGGGAGAAAAAAAAAAAGCCCCTAGGCTTTGTTCTAAAAAAGAATCTGTGGAAAAATATTATAACATTCTCCCAAATGTTTCCTTGAAAGCTGGAACTTGGCAATTCTTTTGCTTTTTATGTTTGTCACTTCTGTTTTCTTGGGAGAGTGCAGAAATGGGAATAATAGTGTGTGGAAAATCTGAAAAACGATCTGCAGAAATTTTATTTTTAAAATAATGTGATTAGTAAAATATACTTGACCTTTCAATTTCTTGAGTGACCTTTTTTGCTTGCCCAATATTAAATGTTTTAATAATTCTATTAAATAATTCAGGAACAAGTTCTGGAACTTTCCTTTATTATTTAGTTTTGTCATACCAAGTTGATCTATGCATTTTCAGCATTACACTTCTTTCCCTTGTCATGCATGCAACTTTGCAATTTTTGTCAGACTGGAAAGCTTACCTATGGCATAGGTAATTTATTGATAGCCCAGAAGATTTTATTGTCACAGTAAGACAAAGTCCCTTTGATTTTTCTTGATGTCATAGAAGACGAGAAGAGTTCAAAGAAGTTCACTGGTCACTCTCATCCTATCCATTTAAAATAAAAAATAGAAACAAAAATACATTTTTTCCCCATTCATTAGATATTCTCTGTTTTGCTTAAAAAATATTGTAATATGCCCAGTATGACCTGTTCCAAGAGGAGATAAGTTGGTGTGCTGAAATGGATTAATTGAACCAACTAACTATTCCTGAAAGGAGATAATACGAAAAATAGGTCCCAATTCCACATGATAATTAAGGTAGGCATGTTGTTTAAAAGCCTGATTTGTAGTCCCTTTGATTTCACCAGAGTTGTTTGCACACTAAAAATTAGATGAACACTGGGATCATCACAGTATTTTTCCTGTTTTTCTCTCCAGCCAAAACAGCTAAGAAAGTTCAGAGAGAAGTGTGATTTAGATTCTTCCAATGGATAATTTTTTTCCTTTTTAGATTATTACCAAATGTCTGTATGCGTATTGGCTCTTACCATATTTCACCGAATATTGGAAAAGTGCAGTTGACTGAAGAGCAAAATTTATCTCCTTTTATCTTTTATTTAGTTAACTATTTTGCTCTACTGCTGCTTTTTGGGAAACTACCAAAGATAGATTTCTGGCTGAATGTTAATAGCATCTGTATCAGAAAGTTGCAATGATCTTTTTTCATTCCAGTTCTGAGCTCACAGTAATCTGTGAATTTTTATTTGTATTCACCATTACTATTTTGGATCCAACCTACTGCATACTTTTGCTGATTTTTGATCTTTTCTGTTTTGCAAAATCTTAATGCTAACTTAATTCCTCTTTCTAAAACTTTTATCTACTACATGTTTATTGCAGAACATTCTCCTTGTTTTCTTAAACAGCAAGTATATTACTAACTCTTTTTTCCAAAAAAAAAAAAAAAAAACCTAAAAAAAAAAAAAATCCAACCCTACAGTTTTTTGGGGAGGCCATTTGTATTAAAGTGTAAAATATACTATTAGCAATTTTTTTTTTGCTTTCTTTGCTCTTCCTTTTAATGAGTAGTAGAGAACTATTAAAAGTTTAAGAACCTCTTATTTGTTACCCTTATGCACTGGCATTTTTTTCTTTTGATAAAACAAAAATTTGGAAGATTGATTAAATTTTAGTGAAAACTGTTTTATCAAGAACCAATTAAGATTTTCTGGCAATGGAATTTTTTCTTGTCCTTGAATCTGTCTTATAGCTGTAAAGTAGAAGTTCAGAATAGTGATAACAAAGTCACAGATATCAAACCCTTTATGTAAAGACAATCTGCATCTGCTTGTATTACACAACTGTTTTATGTGTGCAGTAATATTTATCTAGAGTAACTGAATATTGTTCCCAAACATTTTCTTTACGTCTCCCCGTACTGTATAGTAAGCTTAAGAAGAACTGTAAAATCTAGCTTCACTTTCTATTTGTAATCTTTTGTGCTTTTTCTGTGGTAATTATTACATTTGTTACTGAAATTTAAACATGATACGGGATGATACAAGGTAATCTTTTACTTGGCTTAATTAGTCCTTCTTAAAAATATTTTTTAGAGTGCTTCTCTTTGATCTTTTCTGATTATTAATAAAGTAAGCCATAGTTTTACAAACATTTTCTTTTACATTCTCATTAGATGAATTTTTTCTAGCATGTGCTATTTGCTAAAGTTAAAAAAACAACAACAGCAGCAACGACAGAAAAAGCTATAGGTGGAATAAATGGACTTTTAAAAGGCTGAATGTGACAAAAGATGACAAAAAATGAGGATTTTTATTAAGTTTACTTTGACAGTCTTATTCCTAGGGCAGTGAGCTTCGTGCTTGCTTATTTACTTATTTGTGGTTGAATCAGTATTTTTAGGATCTCTTTTGTGTATTTATTTGTTTAAAATCTTGAGTTCTGGCAATCAGAAATAAAGCATTTTGTCTCTAGTGCTGCCGTTTTAAATGCTGCTGCTGAATTTTAACCACTGCATTAGATTGAAACCTACATGCTGTTAACCACTGAGCCAAAATGAAATCGACCACTGCATTGAAATCAGAGTTGGCAGTTGTATACGGACTTGAAGGAGTTGGTAATAGCAGTGCACCCGTGTTTCTTTAATGGGGTTTTTATTCTCTGTTTTCAGTTTTAATGGTGCCATTTTGATTTAAAGACTGTTTCTTAATAACGATGCACATTTTTATTGAAATATTTTCAATGTAACTTAAGAAGAAAATAACAATAAAGCTATCTGTTAGGAGTGGTTTCCTCAGAAACAAAATGTTCCATTGCATACTCCCATGATAATGCAACGTGCTTGTTTTATTTATAAAGCAATCTTGCGTAAGAAGATAAGTAAGAAGATTTCTTCATGTTTCATGAACATTTATTTGTGGTTAAGAATTGTAAAATGTATTTATATTTATAGAGGAGTTTTTGCTAAGGAGAGATTTTCAGCTTTTGAATTTACATTTTGTAACTTTCTTTTGAATCTGCTTCACCAAGCATATGAAAAATGAGCTCACTAGCATGGTTGACCTCTTAGTCTTTTGAAATTTTTGTTTCTTATTAATAGGACTGGATCCCTCCCAATTCAGAGTCCATCACCATTACCATAAAGATGAGGAGAATGATGCCTTGGTTGGTGGCCCAGCTCAGCTCACTGATGAGGAGAAGTATAGGGACTGTGAAAGATTCAAGTTTTGCTGCCTCAAATGTGGAACAGAGAATATTTATGACAATGTCTTTGACTGTTCGGTTAGTTTTCTATGTTTTATTTCTCTTCATAGGTGAGAGAGAAAAATAGTTGTAGAGGAAAGAGCTTTTCAGATAGGATTCGTATGATGTAGGAGAAGATACCATATTGTTTGAGTACTGCTGTTTATAGCTTTGGAACAGAAATTTGCGGATAGGACAGTGCAGAAGTATTTTTCACATTTTTGCATTTCAGCTAGGAACAGTGTAGTCTAGGAGAACATGTGAGATAAGCTGGCTTCATTAATCTGCTTGCCTACATTCGTGAATGATTGTGAACGGTAACTTTTTAAGGCAACCTTATCTTAACACCTGAGTAACTTCCAGTTCTCTATTTAATGAAACTTTCGTGTAGCAATGGTAATTTCTTATCCTAAATCATATTAATTGGAACAAAGTGTTTTTGAAATTTGTGTTTATCTTTTTACATCCCACTTCCTTTCTTGACAGCAAGGTTTTTCTTTGTTATCTTTCCTTCTGTCTTTGTATATTGAACATAAAAAGTCATAGGGGTGCATTCTTGTTGAGAAGTTCTGCCAAAAAATGTATCTGGGACCTTGGATCACAACTTGAAACAGGGCCAAGTATTTAACTCTACAGCGATGTTATGCATGTATTAGTCATTGGCAAATTAGCAAGCTTCAGAGTAGTGAAAACCTTGAAAATGAAAGCAAATAAATCTTTTATCTAAATTAAAAGTAATTATTTTAAGTTAATTTGGACAAACAGCAGATGTTTTGCATTTTTTTGAATCAAAATAAAGCAGTCTTTGGAAGCAAGTAAGATGAAAAGACACACAAATCGAGCGATACTTTGTAAATCCTTGACTTTTGTTCATTACAGCTGTAAATAAAATAGTTAATTGCACATAGCCCATCTGCAAGTTGTCAAGCCCAACTGTAGTGAAGTGGATGTCAAACTCTTTTTAAAAAGAAAAAAAAAAAAAGCACAATTATTTAGTGTTGTGTGAACCAGCCAGGATGGTTCAGAAATGTGTAAATGTTAAGTCTTAACTGGAAAGAAAACTTTGTAAAAGTTTTATAACCATCCAACCTAACAGGTTGTTTTTATTTTAGTGAGAATTCTACCAAATTTAATTTCAGCAGTTCACACATTGCTTCCAGGTTCTGAAATTTTAATGTGAGGCATTCAGAAGGTTTCAAAAGTAAAGTGAATGAGATGCTGTAAAACTACAAGAGCTGTTCTTTGCACTTGGGGAAAATAAAAGCTGATCACCTCATTCCTGTTTAACGAGGTTTGTCTCTACAGCTCTGTTGGTAGTCTCGTAATTGGTATCCTTAAGGTGGATTTCAGTGTTCTGATCAGTAGAGTAGAGCAGAACTTTGGTGTCCCTGATAAAACAAAAACCCTGTGTTGTTGAGGGAAGCATAATTTGTTCATAGATTAATTTTTTTTACTCAACATGATTTGTGGAATGATTTTGTAGCTGATGAAGCGTAATCTCCAAAAGATCTTTCAATGAGAAGAAAATTGGAAAACTGTTGGTCCTATTGGAGAAGTCTTTATATGGGTGTGGCCAACTGTGGAAGTAAGAAGGCCTAGACATTAGAGATTTACTTGAAAAAATAAAGATATTTAAGACTATTCTTTTTTTAAAAAATGTGTTATGTCCAAGCTCCTGTGGTAACTTCTGCTGCCATCATCTGCTGTCATGATCTATGTTGTTTTACACTTCTGTTTTCAGGGGCGATTTATTGAGCCCAGCTTGCAAAGATGCAGTAAGAGTGAATGTGAAGAGCCTCCTTTCAACCATGTGGTTCAAATGAACAACAAATTACTGTTGGATATTAGACGCTACCTCCGAAAATACTACAATGTAAGTATCCAGAAAATATTCTGCCATGTGAAATTAGTTTTCTAAGAGGTCCTGAATTTAGCGACTGTCGTCTTACCTTTTTTGTATTGTACAAAATAGTAGCATGCAATAACAAAACCCAACTTTATGAAAATGAAACTATCAATTAATGATTTTTAAAATATTAATTTAGAAATTTTTGTCAGGCAGTTCAGTCTCAAGTCAGATAGTCAGATGTATATAAGTTTTTGTAACTGTTTGTCAGCTTTACTACAGATGTAGTGGCTCTCTGGGTTCCACATTTCCAGATGGTTGGCACTGTATGGCATTGTGGAAAAAATTATACTGTAATGTTTGAAATTCCCATCTTCACACTGACAAAAATGGTGACAGGTTAGGAAAAATATACCTTGATTTTTAAATTATATTAATACATGTTTTGCATCTCTAATACGCTGAAAGCAGCGTATTTTGTGAATTGGCAGCTAACCATTTGGTCAGATTTTCGTAGAATTTCTCATCCTATTGGCTGCCTTTATTATTTATTTGTCTCACATAGGGTCCTTTTTCACAACTCTCAGATCAGACATCATTTTTGAAGGAACTCCTACCCTTTGGATGGTCATAAATTTTGATATACTCAAAATTTGTTTTTGAAAATTTGGCCTGTAAATGAAAGGCTAACCTAATTTCTGGCTTGTTTTCTTAGGTATTAGAAAATATTTTTGTAGATGGCAGTTGCAATGCTGAGAATTAGCATAATGGTTTTCAGGTTTAATCATGGTTTAACACTAAGCGTGCATTTTTCATTTTTTTCTTCTATATTAGTTCCTATTGCAGTTGTGATTAAATGTTTTCTAATCTGTTTTCTGGAAATGTGATAACTTCAGAATGTATAAATATGTCTTTTGGAGGTCTTTGCATCAAAAGGAGCACAAAACTTAGTCTGTTTAAATTAAAACTTAGTCTGTTTAAATTCAGGCAGTATTTCACAAGGCAGGATTGATTGTTCCTTTGTGTTGAAGATAAAAGTAGATGACTTGGACAGGTGAAATTATCCAAATGCGAAATCTCATGTTACTTTATTGCAAAGTCCATCTGACTGCAAAACTTTCATTCAAATGATATTACTATAAGTATTACATTATAAAGTGTGTTATTATATAATATGTAAAGGTAATAAATTTACACAGACTGCTTTTGTATAAAAGTTGCTTCTGATTAACTTTTTTAGATTTAATGTAAGTACACTATGATGATACATAATGGCAAGTACTAAGTAGTTTTTGGCATATAAAGTGCTAGAAAACATGTGCATAATATGTGCAATAGTAAACTTGATGAATGAAGGAAGATACATTTAAGGACGGGAAAAAGTGTTGTTTCTGGTAAAAATGGAAAGTGACATAATATTTTATTCCATTGTCTAGGTTTTTGTTTAGTTTTGTTTTCTTTTTAAGGCCAAGCTATGAATCAAACTCTGAAATGTTTGAATATTGAATGATGTAATTTCTTTATGTTCTATTAAAATCTATTATGAATCGTATTACATAGTATATAGGATAATAGTGTCCTCCAAAAGGAATTTATTTGTCCATTTAAGTGAAGGCTTTATAAACTTGCTTATATTTTCAGTGTGCAGAACTTACTTTTAACCTAAGTAGCTATAATAATAAGGTTTAAAATTACTTTTTAACTCGGGAATACATTCAGGGTCTGGAAATGCGAGATTGTATTATTGTAAAATGTAATTTTGAAGTTGCACAATAATTTTCATTTAAAAAAAAAAAGGAACAAACAACTTTCCACTGACTTGGGCAAGAAAGCTTTCAGTCCCATTAGCTTGTAGAAAAGTAGGTGTCCAGAGTTTTAGCATATTCCTTTCATCAAGTACTTGTAGTGACTGTGTAACAGCTGGAGTTGAAACTTGTCAAATGGGTGTTTGCACTCATATATATAATCCTATAAACTATAAAGACACACCCAGAAGTAGTACGGCAAAAATACCATCTGAATGAAACTTTTGACGAAGCTNATACAAAAACATAAACTGCTAAAATGAAATTTTTAACCCTTAAAATAATGAGCTACCTTTTATGAAGTCAGCCGTACCAAGAGCTTTTCGGCCTGATCCACAGCTCACTGAAATGAATAAGTGTACTTTTTTCAATGAGCTTTGAATCAGATTTTTGTTTGTTTGTTTATTTAGGATCATTGCTTGTTGTTTCCTTTAGCCTATTGAAATGCTTTCATATGTAGCTATGTAAATTTAGGGGGGAGTGCCATAAAATCTAAAAGTGCAAAATCTACTTTTCCTTTTTGGCATGTGAAGTTGATAAATAAATATACCAGCATTATGCCTCCTTACTTACATTTGCATCTTGTTAAAGTGCATAAATAGAATTTTGCAAGCCTGCTACAATCTCATTGTTTTTGTAAATGATTCACCTCTATTTTTTTTCTTCAATCATTTTTTCCCCATTAAACATTGAAATGTTTTATATCTGTCTTCCAAAACATATCTACCATTGCTCCAGTATTTGTGGATTTCTTAATAGTATTAACAATATCAATTTTGATAATTCCTAATTGTAAATACATCTAAAAAATGACATGCAGAGATTTTATTTCTTTTCAGAAATGCATTATTCTATGAAAAATTGATTCTGTTGTGTGGTGTTTTTTTTTTTTTTTTTAAATTCTGCTTCAGAAGAGGAAATAGATGAAAAGAGAAACGCTAGCTAATCTAAATTGGGAAATGAAGAGGGCTTTTTTAAGCATGAAAATTTCATCATCTTGTCAGCTGGCAGAATGCCTGCTGTGTGGATTCACAAAGGCTAAGAATTACACTTTCATGAAATTTTCCTCACTAACTGCCCTGGTTAATTTGAAAGATAACCCACTGTTCTAATTCATTCCTCAATTGGGCGGTGCAGGTTTTATCTTTGATCTGACAAAGCATTTGTGTTAATCGTTTTGGCCCTCTACTAGACACTCTTGGGATTGTGCTTTTACAATAAATGTGTCTGTGATAGCTCTTTAGTCTATTATACTTACAATAGATCCAT
>VXAL01005780.1:0-11754 GCA_013399475.1 Chauna torquata
TTGCCTTCTGCAACTTAGGCTGTCTGGCTTGAGCACTCGCCGGTGAACACTGAGGTAAAAAAGTCATTACCTCAGCCTTCTCCATATCCTGTGTAGCCAGGTCTCCCTTTTCCTTCCAGAGAGGGCCCACAATTTCCCTACTCTTCCTTTTATCACCAATGTACCTACAGAAGCCTTTCTTGTTGCCCTTGACATCCCTGGCCAAATTTAATTCTAGCAGGGCTCTAGCTTTCCTAACCTGATGCCTGGTTGCTAGGACAATTTCTCTGTTTTCCTCCCAGGATACCTGTCCTTGCTTCCACTCTCTGTAGGCTTCCTTCTTCTGTTTGAATTTGTCCAGGAGCTCCTTGTTTGTCCATGCAGGCCTCCTGACTTTTTTACCTAAGTTCCTCTTTGTTGGGATGCATTGCTCCTGAGCTTGGAGGAGGTCTCTTGTTTATTCCCCATGCTATATGCATTAGCATAGAGGCATTTAAGCTGCCCCCCCCGCCCCCCCTCCGCTGATGAAGCTGACTTACTGGCTGGAATTCCTTTGTGCTGCTCTTCAGGTGCTCTCCTGCTGTCCTGTGACCCTTCTCCATGCTCTGGGCATCTATCACTGACGCTGGCATCAAAGTGGTAGGAGTGGGATGGATTGAGGTTCCCCTCCCCCAGCAACTTTAGTTTAAAGCCCTCTTCACCAGCTTGGCAAGCCTATGACCAAAGATGCTTTTCCTCTTCTCCAACAGGTGGACCCCATCACCTCCCAGTAGATCTGCTTTCTCAAAGCAAGTCCCATGGTCTGCCTGCGGCACCAGTCCTGTAACCATCTGTTGATTTGCCACATTCAACTGGCTTTTTCAAACCCCTTCCCTTTGACCAGGAAGATTCATGAAAAACTACCTGCGCTCCCAAGTCCCTTACCACTACTCCTAGGGCTCTGTAGTCCTTCTTCATACTCCTCAGGCTGCTCCTGGCTGTATCACTGGTTCCCACATGAAACAACTGCAGCGGATAATAGTCAGTGGACTGTACGAGGCTTGGTAGTCTTTCGTGACGTGCTTGATACGAGCCCCTGGTAAGCAGCACACTTCTGTTGAGAGTGGGTCAGGTTGGCAAAAGTCCCTTTTGATGGCCCTTGGACTTTTCCTTGCCACCTCATCATTACCAGCTTGAAAAACCAGTAACGGGTAGTAGTCAGAGGGCCGTATGAGGCAAGCGACTTTTCTAGCTATGTCTCCTACCCGAGCCCCAGGGAGGCAGCAGACTTCCCTATGGGTTGGGTCCGGATGGCAAATCAGGCCCTCTGTCCCTTTCAAAAGGGAGTCCCCTATGACGATAACCCTTCTTTCCTTCTTGATGGAAGATGTAGTGATGCAGGGGGTAGGTTGCCTTGCCCTAGGCACCCCTTCCAACCGGGGCGGGCTATTGTCTAAGTCATCGTTTGCTTGACTGTCAAGTACTAGAGCCTCATACCTGTTGCGTAAGGGTAGCCGGGAAGGTGAGGTAGGCAGGGAAGGGGCTTACCTACCACCCTGAGCAGAAACCTGCTTCCATTCCCCTCCTTGTCCTAGGTCCCCTCCTACTGCCTGGTGGGATGGGAGAACCTTTGTTTCTTGTATGGTGGCTGGCTCATGAGTCTGGCTCAGGGGTGGTAGAGTATGCTTCCAGCAGTCAATTTCCCTCTCTGACTCCCTGATGCTCCTCAGCCTGCTCACCTCCTCCCGAAGCTCTGCCACCAGGCTGAGCAGTTCTTCAACCTGGGCGCGCCTCCCACAGGCGTACCCACTGCTGCTGTCAGACACTGGCAGAAGACTCGGACACACCCTGCAGCCCGAGACCTGGACGGCCGCGTGTTTCCTCAAAACGTCTATCTGGGTTGGCACATCGCTAGGTGTGGCTGGAGAGGCCGCAAGCTGCGCAGCGACCATGGCTTTCTGCCGGGTGGATACCATGGTTGGGCTCTTCGCGAGCATGTCACAAACACCGTTGGAAAACAGCAGTGACAGCGCCCTGCCCGCTCGAACTGCCGCGCAGACTGCCGCGCCCCGCCCTGACCGACGCGCCACGCCCTGTTTGCCTGCCCCGTTCGCCGAGCTCCTGGTCGCTCGCGCTCCCCAGGGGCTGACTTTGTACGGCAGATGGGGCTGCTGGCTCCGCCCGCGCCTCGTCAGCCGCCCTCGCGAAGGCTGCCGGGGCCTGGCGGTTCCTTCGGCTGCCTCGAGTGGCCTCGATGCAGGAAATTTTTAAACCGTGCCCACCTCGATCCCCCGCTCCGCTGCAGAACGCGGCTGCCCCGGAGGCGATCGCCTCGGCGAGTTTCTCTGACTTTCTCATAGTGTGAATGTTGTAGCATCCCAAAGCTATTCTCTTCTGTTCATATTGAGAAGAGGTTCATATCCAATGCAAGAAGCCAGTGCATATTTCTGCTTGTTTTTGCTGAAACAGCTAATAACTAACATTGAGCCTCTCCCTGCAGATCCTCACTGCTCAGAGATACAAAGCTTTGGGATGCCCCTCAGAGCATAAGGAGAGCCTTAAGTGGGAAAGTGTTGTGCATTCAGTCCACCAACCCTGATTGAAAAAAATGAAAACACAGCTGGGATTTGAAACTTAGTTATAATCTCCTTGTTGTTATCACGGGTTAGAGCTCATGTGGAGTGTCATTATCTAAAATCTCTTGGAATATTCATTCTTGAATTTGCTTGGATCTGTTGCGCTGACCACAACTTTGCATTTGTTTGTGTTTCTAAGCGGTAGACACTGAATTCTCTCATTTACAATGTTATCTCTCTGTGCCAGTTTTATTATGCTTGCCATTTTGCAAAAGCCAGTAATCTGTGGCAGCGTGATGTACCTCTCGGTCCATTAAACTAAGAAGCCATTAAATCTGACTCTATGAGAATCCTTACCAATGGGCTTGGATGCTGATTTACAAGTTTAATATTTCTAACAGAGGTGGCTGTTTATGGCTTCTCTATGCTTTATGTAATAACAAAGGTGACAATGGATGACCCTTCCCCTCCTCCCCTGCCCCCAACCATTGATTTGATAAACTATTAGCTAATTAGCTATTGCATGGACACACCACAAAAACTGTTCTATCTTACTCTGCCCCTGCAGCATCCTGTTTGCTAGCAGGTGGTTTGGTCATCTGTGCTATCCTTTTCAATCTCTTCAGATCCATACTTAGACAAAACATGTTTATTTAATTCCATTAAGTATTTAATTCCATTAGATTATAACTGATTTAGAAGTTATTTTTTCACCCCTATCTATTGGTGGGATACTTGTACAAGTAATGTCAGGTATGGAAAGATCCTAACAGCAGGATGAAATGGTAATCTTCACTGGGTTCACAGAGCCTTCAGAGAAAATTACTTCATTCAATGCAAGACAGCTTAGATTAAGCTTCTTCGGTTTCTGTGTAGGAAATCAAGCTGGCTGGCTACCACAATTTCAAAAAAGCATTGCACAGTAAAAGAGAACCCCAAAAGGTGGCTTGAATCTTTGCATTGAAAGAGTGTTATAATGAGATGCTATATATCCTGATATATGTAATGTGTAAATTATAGTGTTGTTATAATGACAACTTTAGTATATATATGTTGACAAAACACGGACCTTTCTGTTTTAAGGATGGAAATATTCACTTTATAAGGTCAATAGGAGTTCTGTCATTGACTTCAGTTTAGTTAGGACTCATAAGTATTGTAGTGGTCAGGATATCTTCTAAAACTTCTGTTGCTGCTTCTAATGACTTGAGTTTTATAAATAACGTGAATTGTCAACAGCATTATTATTATTTTTTTTCTTATTTTCATTAAGGGACAGAAAGTCAAACAGTCCATTTTCTCAGAAGTCTTGTACAGAAAGTCATCGGTAAATGTGCTAAAGAGTTAAGTCTTGCCAAAGCAGTGTGATTCCACCAAAATGATACAATTTATTGCCAAAATTCTCATTATGATATACTCTTCAAACATTTCTATAGAGACACATTAGCAGAACAGCTTATTTAAAAATATATGCAGTAAATTGACACCTCTTGGAAAGTACACACAAAAATCTCCAAACAGCAGCACTCCAAAGAGTGACAATTTAAGGCACATGATTATTTTACCACCTTTGTTACATAAATCTCTGGCTAGACCATATATTTGTAAAACATAATTTCATATAGTTCATAGATCAGAGAGACAGAATTCGTTTGACTGCAAGTCACATGCACTTTTTTTTAATGTTGCTAGGTAATAGTGCAGCGTAATGAACATGTTAGAAAGAATCCTATACATGGAGAAAAATGTGTAGAAAAGACATCATATATTTCTGCATTTCATCTTTTTACAACAAGGTAGGCCATAGTTATATGTTCAATAAATAGTAACTGTGGAATTCCCAACTTGAGTTTCTTTGACAGGGCACATAACACACACACAAATCTAGAGACACTTTTCAGCCAGGGAAGCTCAGCAAGAGCTGAACTAGCCTCAACAGAGGTGAACTGATTTACCAACGGATCATTCTAATGTAATGAACTGCTATCTCACATGGTAAAAAAAAATAAGCTAATACACACAGCTAGATCCTTGGCAGCTCTAAATCTTTGTTGTTGTGATGGAAATTAGTGGTTCTTGACTGATTAAACTGCACTGAAGAAGCACACAAAAACTTGTACCCTCAGGACAGGTACTGGAATGTGAAAGTACATAGAAAGAGTACAGAAAAAAATGTGAGATAGATGATGAAGTCTTATAACCTGTTTTTCTTATGTACTTTCTTATATACTTATATGCTTTTCTTATATATAGCTATTGAGACCAGAATTTCTTTCTTCATCAGCATAATACCATCTGCCACAGACAGAAAGTTGGAGATAAAAATTGAGGAAGAAGGAAGAGAACAAAATGAAAACAAACAGGAAAGATGCCCATTAAGTTTGTGGTTATGTCCATTCAACCTTCTGTAGTACTGGTGTGGAAAAAAGACAGATGTCACAAACTAGTGTGTTCCTAGGAAAAGAACTGCATTCATTTTTGTTTCCCTTAATAATACTACAGTTGATCCACATGTACTTCTTAAGACTAAGAAGGTCTGAGGATATTGCAAAAAATTGTAGTCTTTGGTAAACATTGAGAGTAATTGCCTTCAAAAAAATAAGGAATTATAATATCTACTATATTCTAGCTGAGAGTATTTTCCTGGTATACAAACTGGGGATGTGAAACCTTTTTCATCACATTTCAAATTGAGAAACTATGCCAACCAAAACCCTAATTTAGAAGCAATTGTACTAGAAAACATCTTCCAGGGTCCTAAGAACTTCATAAGTTATGCGAAGTATTGTAGGGAAATGTCTTTTCACTGTCAGAATTGTCCATTTTATCCTACATCTGTTCAACTGTGGTGACATTGTCCTTTATAACATAAACAAAGCTTAAGGCCTTTGGAAGTCAAGGCAGAGCTAAACACTTTGTATATAGTGCCTTTCTATTTCTTCTGTTGTTAAAAATGGCACATTGTTTGTTTTGCAAAAACTCCTACAGCCGACAGCCCTCTCAAAAGCAAACAGGATCCTGCTGACTCCTCACAGAGACTGCTGTATTTGTAAACACCATAGTGCTACTGATCCTCTCGTTTATTGTAAGAGCATACAACAACATGAAAACCTTATAACCCTAGATTTTCAAAATTGCATACACTTGTGTGTGCAGCACTTATCTGGTGAAAACTTGCATCTGCTGAGCAGGACTTACAAATGTTTATTGAGGTAGCCTGTACACAAATAGACTAGGAGTACTCTAACAAGCAGGCAGAAAACACAGTCCATAATATGTCTCTTCTTCTGACTGCAAGAGAGCAATGACCTCTGTACCACAGCAATAAGAAATGAAAGTATTTCGTTCAAAGCTAACAGCTTGCCAGCATCTTGCCAACTTTGGTGTTGGACTTCAGCATTATGCCATGACACTGGAGATTAGATTTTGGCACATTGCACTTTCTAAGTGCTAATATCTAGGATCTGTCATGGTCTTATTATATGTCTGTGCCGATCACTAAAATTCTGATACTTGTTCCAATTATAATATCTAGAACAGCATTAAAATACTCCGAATAGTATGCGTGCATGTGCTCAGTTCACAAAAATTGTATTTACGTTATGGAACTGTAAAATTAACATCCCTGCTGGTGACAACCTTATGTCTCATGAGCTTCATTAACAAGACTAGTTCTGGGAGCTGGAGCGTTTCAGTTAGGGACACTGATTTGAATCAGTGCCCAAGATGACCACATAAAGACAGCTGCTTGCGGCTTGATATCAAAAGAACCAGTACTCCAAATCTTTCTAAAAGCATAGGTTATGTATCTAGGTTTGTATATGACCATTGCTATTGCACCTCTGCAATTGTATTAGCCTAATAGGCAATATTAGCAAAGAACACAAAGAAAAAAAAGCAATGGGCCTGAATTTTCACACATTGCTCCACTCTTTTCGGGTGCCAGGGTAAATTTATAATTGCACATCTGACACAGAATCAGCCAGAGACCCTTTCAAAATCTTGATAGGTAGACTGAAGCAACTGCTAATTCCCACAGATATAATAAAATTTGCCAAAGGAAGCCTCTGTTGGATCCAGTGTTTAGTAATTCAGATACCCCCTTGAAGCTGACTTAGCTCATTTACAAATGGTTTACATTCATATTAAACAGAGATGAGGTACGCATTAGCATCACAGAAGTGGCTAAGCACCCATGTCCTAATAGCGTCACAGAAACTTTGCAACTTATAGAACTGAAGATTTCAAGCCAAAGTTTCAAGACAGGAGTTATTCAGGGCAAAATACAGATAGGCCAAAGGACTACACCTGAAGCAGGCTGGCATGTAGCATTATGCATGCATGACAAGTCTCAGAGTTTTCAGTTTTACTGAGTCTTCATCTGAGTTGGCTTTCACTGATGTCTTCAGCTGGCTTCAAAGTGATTTAAAGTCAGATTCATACACAATAGGAGTCTAGTGCAATCTTAACTACTGTCATTTAACGGACAAGTGAGGAAATGAAAAAAAAAAAAAAGTTCCTAACACAAATGGATGTATACACACATAGTAGCCAAACTACCTCTATACAGTACTTTGAAACATAGACATCCTGAGTCATCGTGGCACTAACCCGTGAGGCAAAACAGAAAATCTGAGAGGCCATTATTCCAATCAGTTATAGAAAGTAGGTTATACATAAATTAACACGATGATCTAACTGTGCATTTGGTAGGTGTCTTCCAAAGCAGCAGAACAAATGACAAATATTTACACTTCTGTATGAGTGAGGCTATTTAAAATAGAGCAGCTTAATTAAGAATATGAAATGAATTGCTTGTGACCACACAAGCTAAAATTCTGAGCTAATTCTGGATGTTCCTTCAGTCCAATAGAGAGGAAATGATGGTGAATGAAGGAAATGGCCATCCTGGAGGCCTTGATTAAATTTCAAGATGCCATAATTTCCCCCTCCCTGCGAAGATTTCCACCAGAGTCAATATCCCACAATTACTCAGTAACACAAATATTCAAGAGCAGTAAACAATTTTTTTCTTTAGTTTGCACTTATAGAAGGCACTGATCCATTTCAGTCAGAGTAGACTTAGCAGGCAAGAGGCTAACCATTAGCTTCTCCTACATTAATTTCAGACATCATAAATACTGAATTCCATAATGTAAATTGGAGCAACAAATGCAGCCTATTTCATTAAATGTATTAGCTGGGAATATATAGCACAATAAAATATTTCTATGTTAAAAATTAAAAAAAAAAATTACCATTTGAAAGGCTTCTTGTTTTAGGCTTCCAAATATTACTTTTCGTAACAGTCTGTATGAAAAAATAACAAGGAGGCATGCTTTCCCTTCATTATGCACCCTTTCAATAGGAATGAGGACTTAAAAATGTAAGTGCAGCAGGAAAGATCCAGTGTTTCTGACATCATGGGCTGCTACTTCCTTCCCATCTGAAATCATTCTACAGGAGGACCCATGAACCAAGAGGTTGCTGTCTATTTTTACAGAAACGCTTTGTTCAACTTAGTCACTCTCATCTCCTCCTTTCAGTAAGTCCTGGCTCACAACTGTGTTTCTTCTTGTTCCAAAGAATGTGGAGGGACATGGCAAGATGCCGGAAGAGATGCTAGTTTCTGAAGCTTAGGGTGTTGCAGAGGTTTTGGCCTGTGAAAAGAACGTCGGCTTTGTACACGCCTGGCTGCAGCAGATCTGTAATTTCCTTGTATATCAAGCAACATTTTCTTCTGCTGGGGCTCCTTCATGTAAGAATCTTCCAGCCCTTCAGCATTAAGTAGAGAATTCTGTTCTTGTGAATTCTCTGACTTGTAGCTAACTTCAGAAGAATAACCTGAGTTTACTGTCTCTTTGTTATTCAGATCTGTACCTGCTTCCCAGAACAGATCCGATGTGCATGGGTCACAAGAACCTATATACTCAGAGACAGTAGAAAGAGATATATTCCCTCTGTTTTCCAAGGAAGAATAGTTATGTGTCCAAGGCATTTGAAGACAGGATGGGAAGAAGTGGAGAGGAGTCTCTGAAACACTTTGGTTTTGATTTAGTTGGTCCAACGCATAAGGAGGCAATTTGTCATCTGAAGAGGAGTATTCTGTCATTTCAACATCATGGTCCATATCACCTAGAGAGTACAATTAGATACACATTAAATTGTAGTTCCATACTTTCTACAATACCATGCTGGGTATTGGGCTTTGCTTTTGTCTGTTTTTATGAAAGGTGTATTAAACTGAGCTTTTTAAGATAGTTTTTGAGCTGGGGAAGTGTACCCTGCCCCAATTTCTGTCTTGGACAACCTAAAGTGAGTTTATTAAACTTTTTGTCCTTGCTGAGAATCAGGCAAAACTGAGTTCAGTGTTTCTGATGAATGCTACCTGCTTCAAATACTTAGGCAATGGAGCCATCATCTGGTCATTAAGGTGCATCTTTATCTTGAGCCACTTAGTCTTGATGCTCAGCAAGGAAATCTTTCAGAAACGTTTGATAGAAATTGTGCTCTTTCAGTCAAGGAACAGAGTGTTTCACCAGAGAATCAGTTTCTTTTCGACTGGAGCCTATGATCTGTTTTCTGCATACTTTAGACTATGCAGAAAATCCTTACATTTCTGCTTTTGGTTTCCAATGTACATTGTTTTTTTAAAACCTATTAAATGAAATTTCAATATAATTCTCCCATTAGGAGAAGTCAAAAACTTGTGATTTTGATATATCAAAGATAGCTGCACAAGAACTTGTACATAGCAGTTCCTAATAATAAAATCACTTACAATTAGTGCAATAGAACAGAGGAATAGAGGAAAAGAACAAAGGTTAGCAAGGAAATGTTCAGAAAGTAATATGATAATATTTTATGATAAACCCAAATGGGAAAAACAAAAAAGTGTGGACAAGTGTCAGGTAGAATTTTCCTTTTGGAATGCTGCTCAAGTTTTTAATCAGGATATTGGAATTTATCTCACAGTTCTTTAATTAATCTAGCATTTATTTTAAAACACCATTTCAAAAATGATCAAAGATACATTAATGAGAACTGAGTACTAGAACCAACTCAGACCTACAAGCCACCCCAGTAAAGTGATGTGCTTTCTGTAATTATGCTTAAACTAGCACATCTTCTGCAGGACAGAAGCCAGAACAGAAGAAAAACAGAACTTTCTTTTCTATTTCTTTTCCAAAGATTATGAAGTTCTTCTCAAATCAAAATTATACAGTGTTCACTCTTATCCTGAGATCTTTGTCTGAACAAACTTTCATCAACTAAGTACTTTCAACTTGCCACATTCCTTTATTTGTTGATGCATAGAGGACATTAGGTTATACATTAGTGATTGTGGATTCCACAAAAGCTAATTCATGATGAACTGACTATCATGTTTCATTGCATAATCACCACAGTGCCCTGTGTTCTGTTCCATTATTATAGCTGAACTGTGACCTGACCTACCTCATTTACAGCACTGACTGTGTTGATTATAGAAATGAAGGCTGCACTTTATGGTGTGGAAAATTTTCACAGAGCAAGAAGTAAAAGGCAACTAGAATATTAATTTAAACCCAGAGTCAATTAATTTTTAAGCCTCTAAGACATTAGAGGCAACAAGTTATTTACTTCATGAAAAAGCCAAGCATTTTCTGGTTTCAGAATAAGATATATATTAAGACAAACTCACAGTTTAAGGATAAAGCTCTAACCCAAACTGGAATTCTACTTCTCCAGTCTGGCTCCTGTGTAATTATCTCCACCTGTGCACGGGAACCCTGGTGTTTTCTAGTGTAAATATGCTTCATTTTTAATCCCTTTCTTATGTAATTTAGTGATGGCATCAGTGGTGTCATTGGGTACTTGTATTGTAGCAGTGAGAACATTTTCACTTATTGAGCACTAGATAAAGAATCTGGACAAGTGTTCAAAACTGACTCTAGGCATCTTAGCAGCAGAGTCAAAACTCATGTTCTAATCATGCTAAGAATGAGAGACTCAGCCCAGCTCCTATAGTACACTGGAACACAATAGAGTCCAATGGGTTAAATGACTCATTTGACCTCTTATAGGCAAATCATGTCTTTTGGTATCAGCAGCTGGATTGTTTTTACAAGACTTCAGCCAATTTTCTTATACCTGAAGATGGTCCTGGCAACGTTACTTGAAAGGACAACTAGTTTTGAAGAGGTTTGAATTGGAATTCATGTTAGGGAGCTCAAGTATGAATTTTATCTTCTAGAACTGACTAACCAAGAAACATGGAGCTTTATGAAAATGGATACAAAAACATTCTGGTGTTTGGAATATTTTTTGCTTGGCATTTAAAATGTTCAACCCAAAACAAAGAGCAAGACCCTTATCTGCTGTAAAAAGAGCAAGGCATTTGACCCCAAATATCTGAGTAGCTTTTCTGGAGAAGGAAAATAGAAAGATGTTTTGTTATTCAAACAGAAGGAAAATAGAAGATATTTAGTTGTAGGAAAAAGTCAAGAAGGAAAGAGACACTCTGGGAAAAGAAAAATCAGAAAAGTAAGTAAAAAAAGTAAGTAAAAGTTCTTGTCAGTAGTCTAGTAGTGATAGGAAGACTGATTAAAAACAAAAGTGATAATCTCTTTTAAGATATTACATATGTGTTGATTCTGGAAGAAAAGATCTCGGTCGATCCTCTGGGCCATCTGCTAACAGGAAGGAATCTATTGATTTATTGCTGAGACGGAATGGAGTGAGCCGTCTGAAGTTATTTGGAGAATATGGGATCTGCACTCGGGCCCTTTGTGATGGAACCACGGTATCTTCACTAGACAGCCATGGTGAGAACTTCATGTAGATGCTTTGATCATCATCAGCTGAAAATACTGGGTTATCAATGCCTAAAAACAAGTTCATGAGTGATAAATACAGTTAATCAAAAGAATTTCTTTGTAATACAGCAAGATGCTTTGTAAAAGAAGGGGAAAAAATAGGCAAATATACCATTATACACACATACGTTGTTCTTTCTGGCTTTGATAGTGCTAGTCATTTTGGATTTCTTTTACAGAGTAAAAATTGGATATAATATGCAGTTATGGTTGGGATATCTAAAGACAAGAAATAAAATCACTAAAAGAACCAACCAACCCATCCCCTAAGCAAAATAGAGCAAAACATGAAATAACTGCAGAAAATTCAAATTGAATCCATAAAAAGGATCAGAAGATGGGAAAAAATGCAAAAGCTTGAA
>VXAL01005782.1:0-11802 GCA_013399475.1 Chauna torquata
AGGGTGCGGGGTGGGAAACAGACTTTAAAATGTAGGAACTTCAATTCTGAAGTGGTGGTAGTTTCAGCTGCCTCTACCTAAACTAGTTCAAGTTACATATTGTACTGCTTACAGGCATTTTCTAGGGAATGGGCATGCAGAACACAAGGATACATTGTAATATGTGATTAGCTTTGAATGACCCTCAGTTTTTTTGCTATCTTTTGGTATTATGTCACCCTAGGTAGAAGGGTGAGCCTAACTTTTATGTTGAACTGAGATTCACAACGTCTGCGAGTATTTGTATTTTGCTAATTGAGAGTTGAGTGATCCTTCTAAGTTGCACAGTATGAAGGAACTTTATGAATTTCCAGAAGGGACTTGATCTTTTTCTGCTCTGTAACTGATGAAGCTCTTTGCTGAGGTCATGTTTGGATTCATGAACTTTGATTGCTTTTTGTCTCAATGTCCATAAAGGGTTACATTCTTACATTAGAGCAAAGTTCGGCTCCTTTGGTTTTATGGCAGAGTTGAGCCAAAGGGCTTTCAGGATCAGACTGTGTAAAGGCAAACCTGGGGAAAATGGGGAGGGAGACTGTGGCTAAGCCAAGCCTGCATCAAGGACTGTCCAAGAAGAGTTTTGCTTGTAGAAGTGTACTGCCAGACACTGAAAACAAATCGCCCTTTGCTATGAATCTGTAAGAGGATATTCCTCTGGGACTATTTGTTTGACTTCATGAATGTTTAGTTTGCAATGTGTTTTGAATGCATTTCAAAAATATTTCCATCTTAAATACTGCTATTAAGAGAGACAGAAAAAAGAGGATGGCATCAGTAAGACAGACAGGGAACTGTGTGTCTTTATGTATGCTCAATTAGCCTTGGAAACTACTAATTTAGGGGCAGATTGTGGCACTAATACTCACAGATGGAGTAGGATATTGTGGAAAGATTCTGCCAAAATGGCTGAGACTGCAGGCACTCTCTCCTTGGAAGGAAAGACACTACAAGGATATTCCCAGTACAATTCAGTAGTGCCTGCAGCGTGGCAAGTTCTGTGCATTTTAACTTCAGTGTCACTAACCATGAAAAGCAAACAATCCTGTGGTTCAGTCCTGATATTTCTTCAGCCTCTTCTTCCTGTCAGTAAAAGTGTGTAGTGTGCTGACACTTCTGGTATCTCTCCAAAGAGCATAACAGCTGGGATTCAGACTTCCATGGTCTCTTGCTAACTCTTTTATTGGTATTTCTGAAAAAAAGAGAATTAAAAAGAACCTGCAACCCCAAACGCCAGATCTGGGCATATGTCACGTGGCTCTTTGGCAAGCACTCAAGAGTATTTTAGTTCCTTGTGTTCTCCTTGCAGTAAATATGCATGGTTGTCTACTGGTGCTCAAATGGTATGTGATAATGATTTTTCCCATAGAAATGGCGATGTCATATCAGGCCTCTTATTGAGGGGGATTACTTTTAATATTCTAGAAAACCAGTAGCATATTCATGTTAAACAAGATATTTCCTATGGTGTCATGCCCAAAAGAAATGTGAGGCTTTCACCAGGTTGTAAACAAATTTTTCCAGAGAACAAGGTCCAGCTATAAACTTCCTGCAGAGACTGCGATAATGGCATTCAAAATGATGCTGACATCAGCCCAGTGGTTCTTGCCACCACTGAAAGAGCAAATAGTTACCATTTAATTCTAATGCAGCAAGATAGCCTGGAGCTAAATAATACATTTTTGTTAGTAATTATTTAGCACAATCCCAAACGACAAAATAAATTTACATGTGACTTGTCTATTGTAGAATGTCTTAGAGGGTTTATAGGAACACAGGAAGGAAAATGACTGCAAGAGGATGGTCTGTTTGCATTGTTTAAACTGTTAGCAGTAACAGAAGCCTTTAAATAAAAATGAAATATAAATAAGTTACAGGCTTTAAACATTAAGGACTTCAGCATGCAGTATTTAACAATATTCCAGCAAAGATATTACCTTTTTCATATTCATACATTCCTTTTCACATAAAATGTTTTCCTCAGTCCTTAGGTATGGAACTGCTGCTTAATGGAGGTTTTATTTTTTTAGGCTTCACTGTATATGTTCAAGTATTTGAACATGTGAAACAACTTGGCCAGAAGTATAGTGGACAAAACTGGCCTTGGTGTAACTTCATCAATTTCGGTTTGAATGTCTGTGATTAAACAAAGCTGTTGCTGGCAATGACTTCGTCCTCTTCTATTTCACTTGGTAAATTAAGGAAAAAAAAAAAAGTACATCAATTACAAATCTTTGTGGATCAATCTTACATAGCTTTAAAACACAGCACTGGTTGTGTTGATGTGAAGGTAAGATACTCTGGAGGTTCACAGGCGGTGATGTGAGCTGTATTGTCTGTGCTATGTGCTTGGAACCGGTGCCTCCTGGATGAGCAGGACTCCACCGGGAGGGTTCCGGAGTGCTGTCAGAAACCTGGCCCTGGTTAGTCGCCTTCCCTCCTCACGTGGTCCCTTGGCAGGCTGCTGACAGTGCTCCAGCTGCTTTATCGTCAGGTGGCAATACATTGGAGAGCTGAATGCAGTGCAGCTCTGGCAAATCCTGAAAATGACTGTACTGATGAGCAAAGAATAATATATGTAGAATCTGGAGAAACTGTTCAGTTTAAGTCTAGAGTCAGACTTGCTATGTATCTTAAAACGTGGGGGCAAACCACATAGCATTTATTTCATAAAATTTTATCTTTAACCAGATTCCTTCCATGGAAAGTGCTGTTCTTATTTTACCATACCATTTCCATTTTTACAGCTCCGTAGTTCGGTTCCTCCAAGCCAGCACTATGTTTTGCCACCTACTGGTCATATGAGAACTGTGATGCTTCTCCTGTTGTCCCAGCATCACAGTCTCAAATTTTCAAACACTTGTTCCCACAGTATGTATTAGACTAGTACAAGGTTGCTTTTCTCAAGCACCCTTCTCTGACGTGGACTTTTCTGCTAACTGACAAACAGCCCCTCAATCTGGTGTGTTACAGCTTTTGCTTAATAGTAATTTTTCATTTGCGTTTGGCTTTCAGGCAAAAAAAGATAAAGCGGCATTAAAACAAACACAGCAGGCTTTGTTCAAACAGAGGGATTGAGGAAGAAGGGAAGAACAGCCATCTGGGTTAGCTAGAGCTGTAGATCTTAGTACTGTGAGGGTGGGGAGTAAGTTAATCCGGGGCTCCCAAATCAGCTTATGGCCTCATTTGTCTGACCTAAGAATACCCTGCTGTCATTTGTTGGTACTGAAGAGACTGCACAAGAAGGCAAAGTGGGAATATATAATACCTTGACTGGTACTGAGAGATGTCAAAACTACCATGGTCACTTGCAACCCTTCCTCAGCATGTGCTGGGATGCCTTCACGTGCATCCACTGCCTGACCCTCTTGCGATATGGGTCGGCCCGGAGGCTGCTCACTCGTAGCACGTGCTGTCCAAGGACGAGCTGAGAAGCAGCTTCAGGTGACCTTTGCTGTCTGTTGGCATGCTGCTGATGTATGCATCTACTGTTCCAGCAGTAGGATTTGCCTCTCCAGTGCAAACTGCTGATCTCCAGGTACAGAACAGTGCTCCTGTCTCAGCAGTCTCGTGGGAGAGCAGTTGTTCTTTTCCAGCCCTTTCACTCTGCAGTGAGTGGAGAAGTGTCTCTCATTCCCACTGGCTTTCAGTGTCTCCACGGAGAGCTGAGGGAACTCAGAATGACTGTAGATAAATGGCGGGACTAATTTGTTTTTGTGGAGAGAAGGAAAAAAGTGAAAAGCCTGAGATGGCTCATCAGCAGAGAAAGAGATGTGTGGAAAAATCTACTGAAAATGCCTACTTCTTTCTGATGCTTCAGGTTTTAGTGATTAGTGTTGTTCATAGCCCAGAAGAAGCAGGATGCAATGTGCTCAGATAGGTTCTCTTAGACTAATAGATAGGTAGCCAGGGCTTTTATTGATTTGTAAAGTGCATCTTGAGAGAGCTACTTGAAAGTCTGGGAGTTTATTACACAGCCCAGCCTAAAGCTGCAGGGGTTTGTGCCTGAAGCAGCTGCGTGTGATAATTTCTCTCCAAATCAAGTCCCTTCTATTTAAACAGAAATTAGATTGATAATGTTTTTTTTCTGTGACAAATGAGGGCAGTTTTTATGGCAGCTCTGTAGGCTACTCTGTATCCATTCAGAGAGCATGCATGGTCCCACCACCTATGTCCTCATCTGCTGCCAGGCTGCCTATTGTGGCTGAGCAGACAGCTCTTGAATTTGAAGCAAGGTCTACGTGAATGTTTTGTATGCTGCTTAGTTCTAGTGTAAATGAAGTTTTCTAGGAGACCTTCGTTGTTCTTGTGTGCCTTAATATGCAGCATTGGCTGCTCTGTTCTCTCTTTGGGAGAGGTGATGAGAATGCTTTTATTTTTTGAGGCAACTGAATGTAAAACAGATGGGGACAAGAAAGACAGCCATTATAAACACTTTGATAACCATAATTTGTATTGGCAATGCTTCAAATTTACATGTGAAATAATATTTTTGTGATCTTGGTCTTTAAACCTTTTAAAGTTAAGTTTCATTCTGAGGAAATTTTATGCTGGGGGGGGAACAGCTTTTAGTGTGCATTTGCTAATCTTTAACAAAGTGAAGATCGGCATTAAAATATTTTGTTTACAGTGGCAAGTGAATACAAATGAGTTCTAAAGGTTGCCAAGTTGAATGCTTTGTTTTAAATATTAATTTGGAGTGGCTCATTGTGTATATGAGGGAGATGTTAGATTCAACCACAAATTGAATGTAGCCCTGAACTGCAAATCAATGTAATTAGATTATTAACATTTGCTATTTAAATAGTTACCATTGTATTCAGCTGCATTCATGCTTAAGGTAGCCCATTAGCAAGCAGGCAGACCTCAGAAAGCTCTTGGGGATTTCTGAAAAAAGCTGGCATTTTATTGTAACACAGAGGAAAGTGGAAACACAGCACGGTTCAGGCACCTGTATCATCATGGCAATTAAAGAATTCTTTCAATCGGCTAGCCTGGGATTGACATGACTTTTCAAGAGAGTCCTACCAGGGGAATAAGGGAGCTTGATCATCCGCAGCCTCAGCATAGAGGGGAAGACCTGGAGCTGTTCTCCACTTCATGGGTGTAGAAGGCAGCCATGTGGGGAACGCTGGGAGAGCCTGAAGTCTGTGTCATCGTAGCTTTACTGGTCAGTCACAGTACTTGCTAGGTGTGGGGCAAGAGAATTATTTTTTCCATTAGAAACACTTGACAACTTAATCTTTCCACCGATTAAAGATTAGAAACCATTCGCTCAGCTTTTCTCCTCTGTAGTGAGGCTGTATGCTATCACTGACTTGGAAAGGTGGACTTGCTGATTCTGTCCAATCACAGGATTGAAATATTTTGGTCATTGGTCTGATTGATTATCAAAAGCCAGGAAGATGTGAAAATGGCTGTTCTTTATCATGGCTAACTTATACATTGATAAAAGTTTCCTTGCATGAAATACATGGAATTTATTGCTTTGCATATTTTGATTGCTTCTCGAATAGTAACCGTTTAACATCCTGAATCATATATTTTTTGGTTTGTTTGTTTTTTCTTCTTATGAGATAGACTTTAATTCATGGATTAATAATTTTTTTTTTCCCTTCTCCACCCCTTCCTAAATGGCATTGTTACTGCGTTAACATCTAAGGCATACTTCTAAACGACATTATCTAGGGAGAAGCATGTTTTTTCTAATCAATTATATGCTTTCCAGCATGCTGTAATGACTCCATAATTAAAGCAAATAAAGTGCATCAGATTTCAACATGTAGTAAATAATGGTGCTATAGCATTAAGGTTGACTTGCACCAAAGGTGTTAAACCCCTTTAAGGAAGTGGAACAGTGAGATGTAGTAACTTGAGAAACCAAAGTCTGGAAATAGACCTGAGTGGCAAACATAATTATGGATTTTACGCATATTGCTCTGCTATAAGCCAAGGGCCTACCAAAAAAAAAAAAAAAAAAAAAAAAAAAAAAAAAAAAAAAAAAAAAGACTTCTGCATAGTGGCCTTCTTCCAAGCTTTTCCTTTGAATGGCTTTGGTTAGCTTTCTGCACTTAGGCTGAAATGGAGGCTAACAGGATGGAAGCCCTCAGAAGTTAATACCTGCTGCTAGAGGTATAGAAAGATGACATCATTTATCACAGGCTGTACCATGGCTGTATTTTGCAGGGTGGTGGCTAATTGCCTTCTCTGGTTGGAGAAAATCATCTGCTCAATGTCTCCACATGGCATACTGTGCAGAGCTAGGATCATCAAACTTGTATGCAGGTAGAAGGTAGATTATCGTTTGTTTGTTTGTTTGTTTTTTTCCCCCCTCTCTCCTCAGTTGCTTGACTACTAGGGGAAAAAAAAAAAAAGCATAGAGATTGAGATGCATTGCAAAAAGGAGATAAGTTGTTAAAATATTACAAACACACCTTGCTTTGCTTTTTTTTTTCTTTTTTTTACAAGTACTGCCAAAGGGTAGAAGCATGTAGAAATAGAAGCTTGAGTGTTTAATGTCTCTTGGTTGATAGTTACTGTTTCCACTATGTTACATTTGAGAGAGAGAGTCTGATGCCGGCATAACTTTACAGACTATTTTTACTGTGGAGTTCTGCTTTACTGTGGTATCTTCCTGGAGAAATTTTGATAATCGCATTACCAGTTCTAAGGGCTACACAAGAATCTTTTGCTTAGACTATTGCTAGCCTGCTCAGTGAGAATTAAGCTCACTTGTATTAATGCTCCTTGTTTTTTGCTGAAAACATAGGTTTTCTTTCAAGACCTCTTGATTTAGTACCTTAAACTGGGTTGTGAGCTTCTCCTGCCATTCTCCATTTCTGCACTGTCACTTTTCGAAGGCTAGTGCTAAGAGGTAAGGCAACAAAATTATTTCTCAGGCTATTTTTTTTTTCTTGAGCTCCCCACAACTACCTGAAGCTTCACCTATTGGTGTTTTAAGAGGATGCAACTGAAACTAGGATAAGTCTGCATTTTTAATGCGCACATGTAACCTCTCAACCCTCTGCTTGAAGAAAGTTATGAATCCTTCAAACTTAGGTCCAGAGCTTGGTTTCAGGTGATGTCAGAGTAATTAGTGATATTTCTATTATTTCTATGGATTTGTATTGCTCACAAATGCAGTGAATGTTTGCAATATATTTCCAACAGAAATTGCATTGAAAACTTCCAGTGCTTCCAGATGTTTGTCTGCTCTCTTTTCTTGCCTGTGCCTATGGGAAGATATCATGGTTACGTGGTAGACTTGTTGTTTGTTTAATTCTAAAGGCGGGGGGGGGGGAAGGCATGGGCCTGCCACAGGGATTTCCCCCTGTGGGATGTTGTTTGCTGGCCAAGCAGCTTCCTCATGCCAAGGGATCCAGAGGTGTCCAGGGGCAGCCCACAAGATGATCTTGCCAATGCAGCTTATTTTACCTGGGCTCCCTCAGCCTGTGTCAGAGTGGGTGGTTTCCTCTTCCATCCGAGATAAGGGCATGGAAATGCAGGAACAGAGCTGTCTGGTTATGTCCATGTGGGGGAATTGAACGGCTCTGCTCTGTTGCTGGGCACTGCAGCATCCCCTCTGGTCTGAGCTCTGGCATCATGTATTGATATGGGGAGAGGCTGAAGATGCTGCTTACCTGCTAGAGGCTTGCTTTGAGCTGCTGCTGACTCTCATGGCTACTCACCTAGCACATGCCCTCTTGTACCTGCCTTCAGCTTCCAATGCTCCCCTGCAGGACATTGTTTCAAGAGAGAAATTTTATGAAGTCTGTTGAAAACTGGAGGCTGGAAATGAGAGGTGAGAGCCAGCATCTTCTCCCCTCTCTGCTCGCTACTTGGGTTTGTGTTGCTCAAATAACATTTCCTCTTGTCTGCTCAAAGGGACCCTAAAATGGGAAGTTTTCAAGTGTTCTTAAACTATGGCTTGAACCAGGGTTGTTACAGCAAAGATTTGCTCTTTAAATTTTTCAGCTATTTCCTGCTACAACACCAGTTCTATGCAGTTGAGATTTCAGTCATTTTTAAATGTTTCATCAAAATGCCTTTGGGATGTTTCCTGAGATTTCCTGGTAATTTCATTAAATAACTCCTGCTGTTAGTTATCACTAAATTTCATTTTGATTGACTTTATTAAATGGCCTTTGACTTTCTTGATATTTGAGATGGAAAATCTACTCCTGGCATTAGTAAATCTTCATTATTATTACTTTATTATTAAAGTTTGTAAATAAGTTTATTGGCCAGACTTGCAGTTGTTTCTCTGTTTGGGTACATGTATGCCTAGAACGTTTTATCAGTGTTCCTTTTTACCTCCATTATTCTCATTTTTCTGTGCTGGAAATTCTGTTAGAGTTTTCTCAAACATCTTGAAAACTCCGTCAGTTTTACCAAATGAACCAACAAATCTCCTAGAACAGCAGTAGTTTTTAAAGTGTAGGGGTATGGGTTTGCATAATCAGATCTCTAGAAGGTGTCTAATCATCATGAATAGTACCATATAAAATTTTGCCTTCAATTCTGATTTGAGAGCTTTCAGACAAACAATTTAAATCTCAGAATGACAATTCTTAATTGTAAAAGTTAAGAAAGTGTGAATTTTGTGCCTGATAACAAACCTGAAACTTTCAAATTTCATTTTCTCAGTTAATCCAAAATTTAATGAGCAGTTGTGGTAAAAGTGACAAGCCATTACTAATCAAATCACAAAAAAAAAAAAGTATGCGTGCTTCAGGTAAGCTGATTATGTGGGCTATTTTAATGGCTGTTTGACAGTGGGTCCTTTTTTTTTTTTTTTTTCCTCCCTGCCAAGAGGTTTCACATAATAATGGAGCTTCAAGGGCCTTTGTTTTTCAAAAATGAAATGAAGCAAAGTAAGTATAAATGAGTCTAAAAAAGGATTCTACAAAGAAAAAGACAAAAATGAGGAGGATGATTAAAACATTGTAAATAGTGGCAGAGTGTATTGTAAATGGAAACTGAAGAAAGGTAGGTAAGTATGTTAGACAGAGCCAGTAACTTTTTTTCTCCCCAGTGCTAGGTAGAATACTTACGCATCATAACAGGATGGGAAATGCATATGGGGGGAATAAAAAATGAAAACAAAACACAGATTGTCTTTGTACTAGTGAAAGTGCCTGGCTTCAGTATGATCTGTACAGTAAGATCTGGGAAAATTCAGGGAAACTGAGGACCATATCGTAGTCAGAGTTAATATGAAGTGAAGAATAGTGGGCTGCATCGAGTTTAATAAAATGAGGGGAGAGGGGGGAATTCTTTTTGTTGTTCTTTTTGTGTAAATGTATTCAGGAGAATGCAAGTAGAGTGATATACAAAAGAATTTAGTGGAAAAAAATTGTAATTTTTTTTTTTTAGTGAGAAATACAACTAACAAGCATTTAAGTAAGGCAATAGTTGTATATTGTTTAAATTTCTTGTGCTTAGCTAATCTTTGAAGAAAAATATCATCCTCACAATAAAAATGGTATATTGTGGAATGAATAATTAAAAAAAAAATAATAATTATAAAAAAAAAATCCAAACAAAACACCTATAAACTGTCTTCTGATATTTGGGTCATTCTGGACAATATAAATCTTAGTCTCCTTCTGTTTATTGGGAGTTAAGTTTACATCCCAGAAAAATGTGGTTAACCACAGGGATACTCTTGTGAGCTTGAGTTCAAAAATTTGCATTTTATTATTTGCATTTATTATTATTATCTTATTGGAAAATTCCAAACCTTCCTGTGTTCTGCAAAAGCAAACCCTTGTAAGTCCATACAGGATTTTTGAGGTCTTCCAGAGGGGAAATACCTTTTTTTTTTTTTTTTTTTTTTTTTTTTTCTCCTCCTCATCTCATGTCTTTACCATTTAGTTTCCTAACTGTTCTGGTCCATATATATCCATATATCTGTGGAACAGTAGTTCACAGGGACAGACTCTCTTCAAAGCCTTGGCCTATGTACATAAACAATAGGACGAGCTGAGAACAATTGCACGACTTTCTTACCTTCTTACCTTTCTATATGTATTTGTGTACTTTATATGTAAGATATAGGATATATGTAGGATATGTACTACATAAAAAGTACACATAAACTATATATATCCTACATATAATTTCTGAAATTATATATGTACTNCTGGTCCATATATATCCATATATCTGTGGAACAGTAGTTCACAGGGACAGACTCTCTTCAAAGCCTTGGCCTATGTACATAAACAATAGGACGAGCTGAGAACAATTGCACGACTTTCTTACCTTCTTACCTTTCTATATGTATTTGTGTACTTTATATGTAAGATATAGGATATGTACTACATAAAAAGTACACATAAACTATATATATCCTACATATAATTTCTGAAATTATATATGTACTTCTTAAATAGGTGTTATAAAGTTAAGAATTCTATACCTAGAAAACAAGATAAACTTTTAATTATTTTGACAGAATATCAAATAGCGGGGAAGTGTTTTCTGAAATGAATCTAATGGTTACTATCCAAGCCTTTTCATCTCGAGAGGTGCATCTTGTTTGGGCAACAAGCAAAAAACTTTTTTCTTTTTCTCTTAGCTATTACAGTATGACCTGCTTTCCCCATGACTGATCCTATTCAATAATTTTTTTTGTCTTCTTTCATGCTATATCCAGGGAAAATACTAAATATTAAATCAGATATGAGGTGAGACAATACTTTTGTCTTTGTATTCATTAAATATAAATATTTTAATTCCATGAATAAAAGCTAGAGTTGAGAAAGACGCAGAAACTGTGGAGAAGGACGGGTAGCAATGATGAGAACAGCAGTCTGTAGACTAAAAATAAAATTAGACTTAGGAAGCAGGCTTCTCTATTATGTCCATAATATAGAGCTGAACCTTTATGGATTATAGGAGCCATATTTGAAACTTGACACTTCCAGGTTCATGCATAATGTGGCACCATCCTGGTGTCACTCACTTGTGTACCCATCATTTTGAAGTGCTGTCATAGTGTTCAAAACCCTGGTCTGCTGTCATCCTTACCCCATTTTTTTGTTCTTTGCCCTTCTGCTAAAAATTTCCCTCTGTACAGTAATATTGGGAATACAGGTACAGTAAGCTACAGTGCAATATATTTAGTATTTCAGTAGTATATTATTTATATATTGCTAACACAAATAATGCAGGGAACCTCCTTATTGATGGCTACACTGCAGCATCCCCTTCTGTCTTTTTACACTTGTGCTGCCAGGATATTACGTTTTCAGGCAGAACTATTGGGATGTGAATTGGAGACACCTTATGTTGCAATACATTGTCCCTGTGTATTTAAACTGTACATACTTCTTTATTTCCTGCATATGTCCCCCTCCCTCAGTAATTCTTCAGGGAAAAATTCAGTATCTGTTAGATGCTTAACCATTAGACTTTTCAAGAAAGTATCTGGGGTATTCTTGTATTGTCTTTGTACAAAACATCTCCTCTAAGCCATGCATTAGTGGTCTTTACTGCATTATTTCATGAAACTCAGCAAATACGAAATTCTGCATGTCGTCTTCACAAATATTATCATGAAATTAATCAAGATGATTCATGTAAATAAGAAAAGGGAATATTGTAGTAACGCTTGTGTTTTGTAGGAACACAATCAGCTGTTTTTAGTATCTTCCTCCAGAACCATGAAGGCACATTCTCGTGGTGTTCTCTACAGCTTCAGTAGTGGTGTCTCACCCTTTTGGAGGTGAATGCCCAGTGGTGGTGTTGTTGCGTGTTCCC
>VXAL01005798.1:0-25471 GCA_013399475.1 Chauna torquata
CCGGGCACTCGAAGCAGCGAGGGGCCCGGGGAAGCTGTGCATCACCCTGCCTGCTGAGCCCCGGGTGAGCAGAGGGATGCCTGCCTGTGGCTTTGCTTTATCAGCTCCTTTAATTGTAGTAGCAATTAACAGGGAACTTTTTTTCCCCCCCCCCGGGCTTTCATCCAGCTGCATCAAAGCACGCTATAAATCCTCAATCTGCTTGAAGGAGCTTTTGCCAAGGCTCTTCGCTCTTGAAAGAGTCTGCGGCCAAGGCTGGACGCGGTCTCCTGGGGTAGAGCGATGGGGCACTGAGGGCAGCGGGGGGCTTCTGGCCCCGCGGCTCTGGGAGGGGGTGTGCGGGGAGGAGGGGGCCGCCCCGTCAGCCCTCTGCATCTCCCTTGCAGGATGGACCTCCCCATCCCTGCCGGTCCTGCCACCCTCCCCAAGCACATCCTGGACGTCTGGGTCATCGTCTTGATCATCCTGGCCACCATCCTCATCATGACGGCCCTGGTGCTCTGCCCGGCCACCGCCGTCATCATCTATCGGGTACGGACTCACCCCACACGCAACAGCATCGTGTGAGGCTGGGGCGGCCGGTCCGGCCATGGGGCACCCCGAGAGCTGGGGAGACGATGGGGCAGGAGCTGGGGTGAAGCCACCGAGCTCCTGGGGACCAGCAGGGAGGCTGTGGCCCAGGTGCCAGCGAGGAGACGTGTGACTTTGAGGACATGGAGATGATGTCCAGCTGGAAACAACCTGTTCCTGTGAGGCAGGGAGGCCAGGCTCACCTTCGCTGGTGACCCTGTCTCCTCGCAGCCACGTTATCCCCCATCGGGACCCTCCCTGGCATCAGCAGGCGAGCAGCAAGGACCATAAACGCCCAGCAAAGTTATTTCTTCATGGGAGTCCCAGCTGTTGGGGAAAAGAAGAGTCAAAGCAAGATGACAGATGTGGCTTCTGGTTGTACATCCAGAGACTCTGCTAAAAGCATCGGTGAAAGAGCCTGTCCTGGCTGCGCAGCAGAAATGCAGCTGGCACCAGCTTTTCCCCATATCGGATGTCAGCTGAAATTGCAGGAAAACTGCATGGGGTGCTTGGTTACCCTGGATCTCGCTGGGCAAAGGAGTGTGGGCAGCCCCTGCCTGCATCAGCCGTGCTTGGTGCTCCTGCCCCCGGCCGCTGTTCCCCGCGGGGCAGGGTCCCCCGCTGGGGCCCGGGGCCATGGGACTGTGTGCCCCTCGCCTGCCCCGCTCCCCCATGGCACAGGCAGAGCAGGCAGCAAAGGGGGTTCTTGCCCAGGCACTGACAGGGACCACATAAGCTCTTAGATTGCTAGAAAATAAATGGACTTTATTCTACGCGTGTTGTGCAGCTCTGTCCGCGCTGCGGTTGGTGTCCGGGTGCACCGCGCTGCCGCAGGGTCCCCTGAGTCCTTGCCCGTCCATCGAGCCTGTTGGCACGGCCCCGTGCTGCGGCGCGAGCCCCGAGCCGGGTGTGATAGCGGGCAGGGGCTGCCGGTGCCCAGAGGCTTTCTCACGGCGGTGAGCGCGGCGCGGGCGTGGGGCTGCGTTTCTCGTGCTTGGGTGACCCACGTCACTCCCCCCACGGCCGCCCCGGCTCGCACGAAGCCCTGCACCCGGCTCTGGTGTGCGGCAGGAGTCCTGCAGCTGAAACGGCATCCTCGTGACTCAACACAAGAAACGTCATGAGCAGCGAGATGAATCAGGCTGGGATGTGGGAAGCGCTACGGTGATGCTGGTGGGAAGTTGCTTAAATCCTGTGTTCACAGCCGAGAAGGGCAACCGGCCCGGCTGCGTAGGAATCATCCCCTTGACTCATGAAGGCCAGCGTCGGGTTAACTTTGGCGGTGGGGTCGGGAGGGAAGGTGCTGCTCAGCGAAAGCCCAGGGAGGGAGCCCGGTGCCCCGGTGCGGGGCCGCAGACCCCGGGGAGCAGAAACGCCCGTGCTGGAGCTGCAGGATGTGGCTGTGCCAGGTGGGGACACACGCGTATTCCTCGCCCAGCCTGGAAACAAATTTCTGTTCTGAGCTGTTGTCTCTCTCTCCCCTCTTGAGTTGCAGAACTCAAGGCAAATAACCAGAGTTGTTTTTCCTTTGTTCCTCCTTTCTCCCTCCCTCGCTGGCACGGTGTGGCATCTGCAGCTGGAGGTGATTACGGCTCTGCTGGGTCCGAGCAGCCCCCGCTCTGCCTCCCCTCCGCTCCACCCCGGCACCGCTCCCCGTCCCACCTCGGGGTGCCAACAGCCTCAGCCGCTCCTTAGGGAAATCCGTGGGGATGGCCAGCGGCGTCTGGCACAAGTGCAGTTTCCAGGAATCGGAGCTGAGCAGCTTCGCTATGGGAGGAATAGGGAAGAAGCCACAGGTATGTTGGTGGTTTGAGGAGGAAGCCTGGCTTGGGGTAAAACACTGCCAAGGAAAAGTGTGAGCAGCACCCGCATCCCCGAGCCCTTTTCTCCTGGGCAGTCGTGGGCTGGGGGTGCAAGAGATTTCTTTTTGTGGTAGGAGTTTTCTGGGAAGTTTCAATCCTATTGCAAACATTTCCAGGAAAGGCATTGCAAACCATTGAAAAGAAGGCTTTGTTAACAGCATCGACAAGAAGCCACATGAAGCAAAATGGCAACAGAGGGGAGAGTGAGGAGGGGCTGAAGCATTTTTAAAGCATGACAGTGGGGGATTGGATTTAGACTGATGCACGCTGTCGAGCTGGAAGTTCCTCCTGAGCTCCCTCCCAAGACAGAGCAAGATAAGCAAATCCTCCTGGGGCCCTCACTTGGTCGCTGGAGCAGTGCCTGAGGTCGAGGGCAGCATTTGTGTGCTTCTCCTGCCCGTCTGGGAGCCGGTGGCCCACGATGCGTGCTACGAGGGAGATTCAGCACAGGTGCTGGAGCGCACTGGGGATCGGCTGCCGGCCCAAGGCACGTGGAGGCTGCTCCTGGGGAGGCAGGGAAGGCGCTGACGCAGGATGCTATTTTTCAGCTCGCTTCTGAGCGGTGACGAGAGCTGCACCGGGCACGCAAGCACCAGTCTCGTCTTCCCGTCTCGTGCGTTATTGCTGCCAAACAGGGCATCGCGGAGGCAGCGACTCCTCGGGAAGGTTGCGGGCGGCTCCGGCAGCACCCCCCCCTGCGCTGCCCTGCTAACCCCAGCCTCGCCCGCCTGTCCTTGCAGGTTCTAGGCTGGCGGGGAGGGAAGGGGACAGTGTTTGCGCAGCCATAAGAGGCTCAGCGATGCTTTCCCAGAGGAGAGCAGCCCTGTCTCCCGCAGCAGCTTCTCTGCAGCCCCAGAGCCCAGGGCCGGGCAGAGGCAGTGGCCAGGACGCGCGCCTGGTGAAGCAGGAGCCGACTACAAGCATCTTGGCCACGGGAGCAGAGGAAGCGTTGCCTGCAGCAACTGCTGACACAGGACCCAAACAAAAGCCTTTTGACCCCAAAAGGAGGCTTGCAGGCTACCAAACCGCCCTCCATGCTCCAGGCTGTAACAGAGCCTCCAGGAGCAAACGGGAGGGTCCTGGCATCCCACGGGCTCATCGTTCCCCAGCTTTGGGGAAGAGCAAATCCCAGCTGGGGTCGGCGTGGCCGGGGGCTCCTCCAGCTGGAGGGGAGATTGGGAGCACCCAGCAGCCACCTGTGTCCCCTCCCCTGCCTGGCCGGGCCTCTCACCCCCCAGAGTTTGTTTTGCTTTTGCCTGCCATTGCACACCTAGAACAAAAGTTCAGAGGTTGCCGTGGGACTGATGCTGTGCCAGTGCCGTGTGCCGGCTCCCAGGCAGCAGCTGGGGCGCACGGGTGTCCCCATCCCTTGCCACGGTCTCCGCAGCCCCCAGGCTGGAGAAGGGGCAAGCACCGCCATGGGAAAAGGGTTTGGAGGCGGCCGGCTGCAGAGCACCTGGTGCTGCACTGGATGCCTGAGCGATGGAGGGCAGGACGCTGCTGTCCCCGCTGCGGCTGGGGAGGCGGTGGCAGCAGTGACGGGAGCTGGAAGCGCCGCTGGCCTCCTGCCCCAAACCCCTGCCAAACATCTGCAGCAGGCGGGGGCCGGCTCCAGCCTGGCTCCAGTGGAAAAACATCCGAGGACAGAGGTTCACGTGCGGTCAGCCCACCCAGCACTCCCTCCATTTGGGGTGGGGGAGCCCAGTCCAGCCTCAGGGATTTGGGGTGACATGCCCCGATCCCGCCAAACTCGGTGGCAAGGATGGGGATCCATCGCCTGTGGCTCATTAAATCCTTCCCCATTCCCCAGCCCTCTCTCCACGGAGGCTGGTTTAGCGCCAGGACCCAAGGAGCAATTTATTTTTATTTCGGTTCAGGAAAAAAAGCAGTTCAGGAGCAGGTCAGCCTTTCCCTACGCGTGGAGGCGATTAGGGACGTGTGGAAGGGACGCAGCCACGCTGTGCCCCTGCCGCGGTGCAGCGTTCCTCCCGGCCCCAAGTCCCTGGGAACACCAGCAGAGCCACCAAAGCCCCCCACACGCAATTAGGGCATATAAATAGGAGTGGGTGGCTGTTCCCGTGGTGGGAAATAGAGGGGAGGGGAGCTCCTGAGCTGCTCCCTTGCAGCTCCCTTGCTCTGTCCCAGCACCGTGCCTGTCCAGGGAGCACGGCACCGTGCCGGGCACGCTCCAGTCCCTGCCGGCTGCAGGACGTGAGCAACGTGTCAGCCTGGAGCTGCAGCCCCACGGTCCCAAACGTCCCCCAGCCCAGGAGGTGAGAGGGGAGGGTCGAGCCTGCTGACTTTGGCTCCCGCAGCCTCTCTGGTTTTGGCAGAGCTGCCTCCCGCCGCCCACGGCCACGTCTGCAAGGGGTGACTGGAGCATCCTCTGCCATGGGAGCTGCAGCCAGCACGTTGCCTTGGGCAATCCCCAGGCAGTGGCTGAGTGTTGCAGAGGGACAGATTTTGTCCCCCACCCTGCAGCCTGCTCCCTGAGCCAGGCAGCTCCATCTGGAGAGGTCAAAAAGGCATTTTTATTTTTTGCTGGTGTTTGCAAGGAGCGGGGGGATCGCCCCGCAGCATTCTGGGACCAGCACTAGGGAAGGGCTAAGCCACTTCTGCAGTAGCGGTGCTGGCTTAAAGCTTTGGGAAACGCTGCCCACGACAGAGGGACGCGCAGTGACTGCCCCATGGCACGGACGTAGGGTCCCCTCTGTCCAGAGGCACTGGTCCCTCGTGCAGGAAGGGGACCCTGCGCCAGCTGTCTCCTGCCACGGCCATGACCCATCCCCTCTGTCCCTAGAAAGGACCGGAGGTTCAGTGATCTGCAGCCTTATTTCCCCAATTTATTAAGCAATCCCTGCTGCTTTCCATCAGTGACATGCCCCAGTCTGCGACACTTCCCATCACTGGCCCCGAGCAGACCCCAGGGCCCGTACCAGAGCTGCCCGCTGGGTCCCGGTGAAACGCCGCCTGTTCCCCTCCTACCTGCCCGGCTGCTCCCCGAGGCCGCGCTGCCCACCGGCAGCAGGCAGAGCACGCACACTGAGCATCCCCGCTGCTCCTGCCTGCGCCAGCTTCATCTCACCCGCCCCGCAAACCGCTGCTGGTGGGTGCCAACCGCAGAAAAGCCCCTCGCTCCCACCTGCAGCCCCCCCGGCATGCCCCTTCCCGCATCCCGGCTGCTCTGCGCACCCAAGCCCCTGCCCAGCTCTGCCAGCTGTGCAGCCAGCCTTTCCCAGGACATCGCGTTCCTGCCGGCGGAGGCCATGGGACGGGGATTGCTCCCAGCCTCCCCCAAGCTTGCAGCCTCACTGCCCTTTCCCAGAGGCTGCTCCGACAGCAAGGTCCATGATAAAGCCTTGGCAGGGCTGGCCCTGCTTTCTAGCAAAGGCAAACTCCCAAGCTGGTGCTGGCGGTCAGGCACTTGGGGTCCCCCCGGGCTCACCCGCTGCCACCCTTTGTCCCAGGCCAGTCCCCGCCCTGACCGCAGCCTTGCCCCTGCTCCCCTCCTGCCGGTTAATCCTCTCATCACATAATTTTAAAGGATGTAAGGGAATTTACACCTCACCATGGATATATTTTTTGGAGCCAGACCAGGGTAAATGTTTGCATTCCCTGGTTATGAAAGCAGGGCACTGGAAATTCCTCCCCCTGGGGACAACAAGGGCTAAGGGACCGCTGCACCCTGCCCTCAGCTGGTGACCACAGCATCACACTGGGGACACCACGGGGCAAGGCCCCCCAGACCCTGGACAGCCCCCACCCCTGGGTGGCTTTTAGGAAAATTAGGAAGCCCTAATTTGCTCTGGCTGCAAACTTGAGGCTTGATTGATCAGCTACCCACTTCTATTGACTTCTTCACCCCTGAGCAGCATGGCCATGGGGGGAGAGGCCACCGGAGCCGGGTGGGGGAACCCTGCAGACCCCAGCCCAGCCTCCCCAGGGATGTTGATGGGGCAGTTTGGTCCCTGCACTCAGGTCCCAGGTCTGCCCCAGCACCCTGTCCCCACCCGGGGGTGGCAGCAGGACGTCACCTCGGCCAGGTGACCCACACAAGGTGGGGACAGCCACCCTCTGCTGCTGCAGGATTTTAATCCCCCCCGGCTCACGCTGGGCATTGCATAAACCAGGATCGTCACACGGCCCTGCCACGCGGAGGTGCCAGCCTGGTTTCTCCCCCCTAACCGAAAAAAAAAACCCAAAACAAACAAACAACAACAAAAAAAACCAAAACCCCAAACCCACCAGGCCCACCGCCGGGTTGCGCAGCGCCCGCCCCAGGGCGCACACGGTTAACGCGCGGCCCCGTCCCTCCCGCCCGCGATTGGCTCGGCCGCCGCGGCCCCGCCGCTATTTCCCCGCCGCCGGGCGGGGAGCGCGCAGAAGGCGGCGAGGCTGAGCCCCTCCGCGCCGCTCTCCTGGGGTGCCCGCACCCCACGCCCACCCCCGCCATGGGGGGCTGGTGCCGAGGAGCCTGGATTCTGTCCCTCGTCTTGGCTGGGCTCGTCCAGCCAGGGCAGAGCCAGGAGAGGGAGAAGGTAAGAGGCGGGGAGCATCCCCCCCCACGCGGGACCGTGGGTAGGGGAAGGTGGGAAGGGGTTGTGCTAGGGTTGGGGACGTGGGGGGGGCACAGCCTCGTGTCCCTCGGCCGCTCGGTGCGCGAAGCGGAGCAGGATGCGGCCCCATGGAAGCTGAGCTCCCCGGGCAGAGCCCTTAGGACTTTATCTCCTGCCAGCTCCCAAAATAGCCCCTGGGTGGCACTTGGGCGCCTGGCTCCGGTGATGGGAACGGGAGACGGCTCCCCCAGGTTAACCCCTGCACT
This sequence comes from Chauna torquata, assembly GCA_013399475.1. Taxonomy (NCBI): domain Eukaryota; kingdom Metazoa; phylum Chordata; class Aves; order Anseriformes; family Anhimidae; genus Chauna; species Chauna torquata. The sequence goes on from VXAL01005798.1 coordinate 7,255, forward strand.
TCCCCGCGTGGGTCCGATCCAGTCCCATCCCTCGGCCACCCCACCGCTCGGTGGTACGGTGGCAGGGAGCGCTCCCGGCTGCGCTGCGACGCAGCCAGCCCTGCGGGGGCACGGCTGTTTTCCTCCCCGCACTGGCATGCTCAGGCTGCTTGCTGGCCTCTCGCCTTCCCGAGAAATCCCTGCCCAACCCTGGCCGGATAAACATCCCTGCAGCTGCAGCACCCTGGCCGCAGCAGCCAGCCCCGCTGGATGGGCGTGCACGCATCTGCACACGCGTGTGCACAGAGCAGCCCGGCCTGCCGATGTGACCTGGGCGTGCTGGATTCGGGCCCCCACCGGTGTCACTGGGGGCAGGAGAGGCAACGCCAGCAGCCGCTGTCCTGGCACCGGGAGGCTCCCTGCCCTGTGGGTGCGGGTGGCCGCGGGGCAGCCCCAGCCCGGCCCCAGGGACTGCTCCTCGTCCCGCAGGTGAAATGCTACGACTCCGTGCGGGGCACCATCTACAACTACGGGGCCCTGACCATCGACGGGGACGAGTACATCCCCTTCAGGAAGTACGCAGGGAAGATGGTGCTCTTCGTCAACGTGGCCACGTACTGAGGGCTCACCCTGCAGTACCTCGGTAAGGACAGGGCGTCCCTCGGCGGGTCCCTGGGGAGAGGGTGACGCTGCGCCTGGGTGCGCCGAAGAGGTGGGTGAGCCTGGTTCCCCGCCGTCGCGGCCCCGCTAACCCAGCCCCGGCTCTGCTTGCGTGCAGAACTGAATGCACTACAAAATGAGCTGGGGCCCTACGGGCTCGTCATCCTGGGCTTCCCCTCCAACCAATTCGGAAAGCAGGAGCCTGGCCAGAACTCGGAGATCCTCCCGGCGCTGAAGTGAGTACTGCAGGGGGCTGCGGGGCACGGAAAGGCTGCGGCCAACGCAGGAGGGCAGGGGAGCGCCCGCGCCGGCTGTGAGCACCCCAGCCTGGGGATGAGGTTTGGGGGTCCCCTGCCGCGGGTGAGATGTCACACCCTGATGTTCCCTCGCAGATACGTCCGGCCAGGAGGTGGCTTTGTCCCCAACTTCCAGCTCTTCCAGAAAGGGGATGTAAACGGGGCCAAGGAGCAGAAGGTCTACAGCTTCCTGAAGGTGGGTGCCATGCCAAGGGCAGGGGGGTGCAGCACCCAGCTCTCTTTTTGGGGGGGTGAGGCACTGACATGTTATCCCTGCCTTGCAGAACTCCTGCCCACCGGTGGCAGAGGAGTTCGGGAACCCCAAGAACCTCTTCTGGGAGCCCCTCCGGAACCACGACATCAAGTGGAACTTCGAGAAGTTCCTGGTGGGCCCCGACGGCGTGCCGGTCATGCGCTGGTACCACCGTGCCAACATCGCCACCGTGAAGAATGACATCGTCGCCTACATACGGCAGCAGCGGGGCCAGTAGAGGCAGTGGCACCGGGGTGGAGGCGGGCAGCGCCGCCCATCGCCGGCACCCGCTTGGCTGCTGCGGGGCTGCTCCCCATCCCATCCCGTCCCATCCCAGGATGCCCTCTCCCCCTTGGAGATCCAACCCCCCTGCGAGCTCCGTGCTGCACCACAGCCGCTCTCCCCGAGAACCCATTTCTGGCCAGTCCCACGGCAGCAGCAGCCCGGTGCAGTCAGCCAAGCGCCATGCCGGCACACTCCCCCCACCATTGCCCCCAGCTCTGCCACCCCCGGGTCGGGATGCTGGCGCTTACCTGGTGGCAGAGACCTCGGCAATGGTGGGGGACACTTCCCAATAACCCCGCGTCCCACCTCCACCCCCGGCGGTGACAGCTCCAGGCCACCAGCTTGCCCCCTGCGCGTCATCCGCGTGCCCCCGCAGCACCCTGCCTCCCTGCTGGGTGGGCGCAGGGGCCGGCCCCTCGGGAGCAGAAGACCACATCTCCATGAAGGCCTGGCCTGAAAGCCCCTGGCGTGGGGTGGGCCTGGCCTGATCCTGCCCGGGCGCGGAGCAGCTCTTCAGTGCATTCAGGCTGCCCGCAGTCCCGCGTGGGGACGTGCTCCTCTCCCAGCCCAGGGTGCCGGCCCCCGCGCTCCCCCCATAGAAATGCCAAATAAAGGCTCTGCAAACACACAGCCCTGCCTCCTCGCCAGGGGTGGAGGGCACCGAGGTGGTGACAAGGGGGGGCACGCAGGAGTCAGGAGTCACCTACCTCTGCTACAAGGCAGGGGACAAGCATGGCAGGATGCTCCAGAGCATGGGGGCGGGGGGGGAGGGGGGGGCACCATCTCCAAGTGGGGATGACAACTGCAGCCACCCCCAGCCACAGCAGAGCGGCTCCCAGCTGGAAAATCTCCAGGCATTTATTAAGGATTACTGCAAACACGTATTTATCATTACAGCTCCTAATGATTCATGGCAGAGCCCCCGACCGCACCAAGCCCAGCCTCCTCCCACCCTGCCCTCGCGCAGTGCCAGGCTGGGGTCACGGCAAAGCAAGGGGAGCGATCAGGTTTCAGTCCAGAGCAAAAAAGGGAAAAACGATGGGCAAAAACAGGCAGGAGAAGCGCTGCTGCGAGCTGAAAACGGCACCCAGGTCCTAGAGAAAAGCACGCCCCGGCTGCATGGCTCCTGCTGGCTCGCATGTGACAGCGACGCTTACAGGAACGTTTTTATTTTTTCCCCTCCAGACTTGTTTTCCTGGAGCAAGATTTACTTTCTGCGTTTGAGCAGCTGGCCCCAGCCCCAGAGCTGCAGGGAGCGGGGGGAGCAGCGCCCAGGACCCGCCCTGCACAATGCAGGGTGCGGGGGGGACACAAGGGACACGGGGCTGAGCCCAGAGCCGCGGGGGGTGGGGGGCAGGCAGCAGGCGCTTGGATAAATAAATACTGGATTGCTTGTGCAGCGATTCGGTTCCTGTTTTGCTCTGGACACATGGCTACATCTGAAGAAATCTGGAAAAACAGTCTAGACAACTCCCACCTCGAGTCCTACACCGAGGCTCTTCCGGCGAAAGCACGCTTTCAGGAAAAAACAGAGATTCTGCTCAGCTTCAGTCCTTAAATAAATACGACACCAACCAACCTCAGCCCGGGTATTCGCCTGCGAGTGCAGGCTCTCCCAGCGCCAGGAGAGGACCCGCCATCGCAGATGCTCCTCATGGGGAGGAGGTGAAGCTCCTGGACCATGGGAAGCTCCTGGCACGCTGCTGGGAAGCGCCGGCTCCTCTTCCCGAAGACCTCGTCCCGCTCGCTCAGCCGGGCACGCGGCTGGAAGGGGACAGCCACGCCATCTGCGGTCCCTCCGTCACCTCCGCACACTCTCCTCGCAGGGCTCTCCGGCCCCGGGCGCGCATCCACCACGTGTATACGCACAGGGGCAAACGGCCGGAGGAAGGTCCTAGATCTACGTACACGGGCACACACACACATCCTACTTTTCTTCTGCTGCTAGCCTGTATCACAGCACAGCGACACCGGTCCCCGGCGTTACGGCAATCTGGGACCTGCCTGTTCTGAGACACAAGAGACACGAGCATGGCGTCAGCACTGCTCCTCGGCCATCGCTTCTGGCTGTGCGACAGGGGGGTAGGAGGCTGGGACGCGGTGCAGGACCCCGGGGCGGATGCCAGCTTCGGGGGGCAGAGCACGGCCCCACCAGCCGTTCCCACCCTCCCCTTTGAGCACCCAGTGCCGTAAACCCCGGGGCTGCTTGGGGTTCAGCGCCTGCAGACGTTGCCAGGAGCACGCAAGCAGGACTGCGACCAGCCTCTCGCAACTGGGGTCTTCAGGGAAGGGGACGAGGCAGGGGGACAGAGCAAGGACCGACGCCACGGCAGGGCTGGGCGCTGCACACAGCAGCAACGCCACCCGTGTCCTCTCATCAGTGGGGGCTGAAGGGAAACCACTGCCTGAAAACCTGTCCCATCCCTCCCCAGCAAGTGTTCTGCCCGCTGCCTGGGGCTCTCGGGCTGCAGAACTAGGGTGCTGCCCAGCCGGCGGGGCGAGCCTTACCCAAGTCCTTGGGGACCGGTTTCACCCCAGGCACTGCCGGGGCGTTCTGGCTCCGGGACATCGCGCAGGGCGGGCGCCAGGGGTATTCTGGCTGGAGGAGGAGACGGAAAGAGAAGCGGTGAACGACCAGGCGTGTACATCACGAGGCTGCACTCTGCGCTCGGTGGCCTCGCAGGAGCCGCTGGCTTGGCAGCGAGCGCCAGACCAGCTCGCAGGGGACTTTGTGCTCCCTGCTGTGCCGCCGCGGGTAGACGCTCACCGGGGGAAAATGGTGGAAGTTCTGCCCCGGCGCGTGCTCGCCCGGCATTGCTGGCGGGTATCGGATCTGCTGCCACTCGTCGAAGCCATGGTAGACGGGGTGAGGCACGGGGGGGCTGTACTGGTACTGGTACATGGTGCAGGCGGGGCCCAGCGGCCCCGGCAGCGGCTCGGGGTGCAGCCGCTCTCCAGAAGCCTGCAAGGAGCCAGGACAGATGCTGAGAGCCCGAGAGCAGCCCACCTACACCAACCACTGCCAGCCCCCAGCCCCTCTCCTGCGCCAGCCTCTCTGACCAGGGTTTTTCCCTTGTCCCACCTGTTTGTGCTGTTTCAGCATCTTCTTCAGCTTCTCCTTCTCCTCCTTCTCCCTCTGGCAGTCATCCTTGGAGGCCCGCAGCTGGGAGCGAGGCGGGGGGGTTAGTGCAGAGCCTACCCTGCTACCCACCAAAGTCCATGGGGCAGGGGATGCTGCAGTGCCCTGCAGGACTGCTCGCACTGGTCTCCCCAGATCAGACCCAGAGGAGAAGAGCAGGAGGAAAATGAATGAGAGAAGATAGCCCCAAATCCCTCCCCACGGGCACAGCCAGCTCAGGCTCACGGCGGATGGCTCCTGGGCACAAAGAGACCTTTCTGTACCAGGCTGGATGGGAGCACTGTGTCACCCATCCAAGCAAACTTCAGCCTGCCCTATCTGGCTCTGGCAGGGACAAGTGGCAGCAAAACCATTGCTCTAGTCCCTCCGTCCCTCCTCATCTCTTGCTCTGAGGCGGGCATGGTGACCTCCACGCTGATGGGGCTGTGACACTGGGGACGAGCATCTCTGACTTGCCCACGAAGGATGCAGGCTGCCAGGCGCTGCCTGCGGCACCCAGCGCTGCTCACCTGGTTGTTGGAGACCACCAGCTGCTTCTGCAGCTTCTCCAGCTGCTGCTTCAGCTCCTCCTTCTCCTCGTTCATCCTCTCCCTGTCGCTCCGCTCCCGCTGGAAGTCTTCCTCGAAAATTTTCACCTGGCAGAAGGCAGGGCTGTAAGTGCACCTGGATCTCCCCCAGGCAGGCTCTGCTGCTGTGTTATCATCCCCGACTCCACCAGCTGCGCAAAGCCCCAGGCACGCACGCGGGCATCACAGCCCACGGCTGTGGTCCCTCCAGTGAAGGACTAGAGGATGCTGAGCTCAGCCCCTTCCTCCCCATTGCCTCGACACAGGCGCGGTGCTCCCAGCCCCACCGCGCTCCTTGCTCCTGCCCCACCTGCTGCTTGAGGAGCTCGTTCTGGGTCAGCAGCTCCTGCTGCGGCACCTTCCCGGCTGGCTCCAGGGTGCCGGCGAAGACAGGTGGTGGGGAGGCTTGGACATTCAGGGCCTCCTCTAGTGCCTGATGAGGGAGAGGAGGAGCAGGGAAGGCATTAGAGCAGGTGACATCTCTGGGGGGCCACAGGGACTTGCCTAGCATGAGAAGCGAATACAGCTGGGCAAGAGCATGAGGGGCTACAGATACTCCCATTCCCCTTCCCTGGGGAGCCCAGAGGGATGGGGTGGGCATCGCCTGACGCTGTCACCCCCCAGGCAAGAGGGTGAGCACGGGGCAGGGGACATCTCCTTCCAGGCCTCCTGGGCAAGGAGCGGGGCTGGAAGGGGTTGAACACGACCAGCTTTGGAGTTGAGGGAGCAGAAGAGGCTGGGGAGCATACAAGCCATTTGGCAGGGATAGGTCATGCCCTGGCCCCCACCTTGTTCAGCCGCTGGATCTCCTTCTCCTGGTACTCTCTCTGCCTGGTGACCGGCGCCAGCTGCTCCTGCAGGAACCGCATCCTCTGCTGCAGGTCCCGCACCTCCATGGCCAGCCTGTCCTTCTCTGCCTGCAGGGATGGGGTCAGTCAGGGAAGGGTGATGGGGCTGGCAGCTTCCCACCGCCTTTCCCAGGGGACTCGCCTCCTCCGTTTCGATCCGGGATTTGGCCAGGAGCAGCTTGCGGTCAAAATCCCGTTGCTTCTGCTCCCGCTCCGACTCCAGCTCGGTCAGCGCCCGCCGGGCTTCGGCCAGCTCCTGGTGCAGGTCTGTCATCTGCCAGCAGGGAACGGGAACATGGGGACCGCCTGGATGGAGCTGAGCAAGGCACAGGCAGCCCCAAGCCCCTTCCCCACACTGGGTCTCCTCCAAGCATCCTCCATGCCTGCCAGAGGCACGTGCCCCAAGCACACAGCCCCACGCTCTACCTTCTGCTCGTACTTCTGCTTCATGGCTCGGAAGTGCTGGTCCCACTGCTTGTTCACCTCCAGCAGCTGCAGGCAGAGAGTGCCGGCTGAGCGGGAGCCCAACACGCGCCCCACAGCCCAAACCACCCCACTCCTCCTCTGTGCTGGTGCCTCCGTCCCAGCCCCATCCTCACCTCCCTGCGCTGGTGCTCCAGGATCTTCACCTTCTTCTCTTTGGCCTCCAGGTCTCCTCTGCCCAGCGCCTTCTCTGCTACTGCCCCACTCTGCTGCAAGTGCACGCACAGGGACCCTCAGGGCTTTTGCAAGCCATGTTCCTTCCCATGGCCACCCCCATCCCCTCAAGACCCCGGGGAGTTGCACCAGTCATAGTGGGACAAACTGGAGAGAACTAAGATGAGGCCGTGGGGATATTGTCCGTGCACCAGCTGGTTCCCCGCTCCCTTCCCAGCCCTGCCCAAGGACAACGCTGCCTCTGTACCTGCTGCTGCTCGGCAGCTTCCCTCTTCGCACTTTCCTGGTTGCTCAGCGTCACCATCCTCCGGAGCTCCTGGTTCTCGCACCTGCAGGCAGAGACCCCTGGGTCAGTGGGGAGGAACCCCCGGGGCGGCCCCGTCCCCTCCCTGCTGGCCACCCTCACCTGAGCTTCTCCAGGGCCTGGTTTCTCTGCTCCAGGTCCCTCTCCAGCTTGGTTCGCAGCTCCTTGTTCTCAGTGTGCAACGTCTCACACAGCGTCTGTGGGGTGAACACCGGCAGCGTGAGGATCCTCCCAGCACCACCGCAGACAAACACCCTCCCTTTACCAAGGCTACCAGCCCCAAGAGCCTCCGTGGATGCCCACCGAGCCCCCAGCCTGAGAACTTCTGTCATTCCCAGATGCAGGTGGGTGCCCACCTCGGGGACCCATTCCGCAGGGGACTCGGTGAAAAAAGGGAAAAAACCCCGTGAAAAAGGGAAACAAAACCCAGCCAGGCCTCACTCACCTGCAGGAAGGACGTTCTCTGCTCGTTCTTGTGCACCTTGGAGGCCAGGCGCTTGAGCTCGGAGGCCATGTAGCCCATGCGCACGAAGACCTGGTCCTTGCTGGCCTCCTTGGTGCAGCCGCTCAGCGTGCTCTCCAGCTGCTGCAGCTGCGGCAGCAGGTTGGCGTCCTCGTTCGGCAGTGGCTCCAAGTCCTGGGGAGAGAAAGGGATGAAGCGGGGTCAGAGCAGTTCAAGGAGCACCGCAGAGCCCCCTTGCTGGGCAGTTCTGCCTCATCCCGCAGCCAGGAACGCGGCAGGGAGCTGGCCCAGCACGGAGCGCCTGGCTGCGCCTCAGCCCCGCTCCCGGCTGCTTGCTCACACATCCACTCCCTCTGATGGCATCTGTGCCTGCAGGCAGCGCTGCCCTCGCTGCACCCCAGAGACACCTTCCCTAAACCTACCAGTCACGCTCCCCTGACCCCCCCACTTCTTTACCACCCATAAACGAACCAAGGTGCAAAGGGCACCATCGCAATCATTGACGCTGTGGCAACACCCACGTTTCCTGCTCTCCAAAACTGCCAAGGACAGAGACTCTGTAACAACCCTCGGTATGCTAAAAAATAGCATCAGCCTTACAAAGGTTTGATTCCCAGCCGCTGGGTACAGCTGCACCAAGTCCCGGCGTGGAAGGGGAATTACTGTAACAGCTTTGCCAGCCCTTCGATTCCTGTCCCCCTCAGCAATCCACGCTCTCTGCTCTCTGATAGTAACGGAAGCATCTCCAGCCTCTATCTCCCTCTCTTTCTGGAGCTCTCCCCATCAGAGCCCTCTGGGGCAGTGAGCACCAGGACCAGAGATCGCAGGTCCTGAGGCCCCCTCCATCCTGCCAGGGCCCCAGCTTGCACTGGGAGCCAAGGTTTGGGGTGTGCTCCTGCTCCTCCCTTGGACCCCAAGCCAGAGCTGTGTGCCGGGGCAGCCGGAGCCTGGTCCGGGCTGCTTCCTCCTGGTCTGCAAAGCCATCGCCTTCCTGCACCACCGGCTGGGGGTGCCTTACCCCAGCCTGCTCGTTCCCCTCGTCCTCCAGCACAGCTCTGCGGCTCCCCTGCCCGCCACGGCACCGCGCGATGTGCGGCATTTAACGGTGGCTGGCAGAGCTCAGGTTGGGCGCACCCGCCGGCGTCACGGCACACCCCCACCTACGCACAAGGGGTGTCCCCGGCGGGCTCGTCCTCCCTTTTTGTGGCCGGTGAACTCCTGCATTGCCTAGGAGACCTGCGGCAGCGCAGGCACAACAGAGCCCGGCCCCAGCTGACTCCCAGCTGGGGACACGCTGGCACACCTTTGCCCGCAGCGCTCCCAGCCCCGCTGACTCACCGGCCACCCTCGGGAACTCCCTGGGCATCCCCCTTGGCCCCTCCTGACAGCGCCTGTCCCCAGTGCCCTGTACCTGGGGATAACAGCTCCGAAACTGCCATGGGAGGGTGTGCTGTGGGGCACAGCACGACGGGGACCTGAGTCACCCGGTCTTCCACCAGCCCATGGATGCGCCCAAGGAGGTCCAACGAGACCTAGCCCTGGAGCCCTGGACCTAGCCAAGGCAAATGGGGATATGCAAGGACAGTGTGTCCCCGAAGTGCCACCATGCAGTGCAGGCTGGCATTCATCCCCCTCGGCACTGGCACAACTAGGCTGGGTATGGGCTGTGATGGCTGGAGTCACCACCTCTGCTCCTGTTCCTTCCAGCACACACAAAAAGCTGGAGCACATGGAGGGGACAGTGCCAGCCAGGGGACAGTCAGGTGGCAGCAAACAGAGCACATGCTGGTGCCTGGGCTGGGGCAGACCCTGCCAGCAATGCTGCACGCAGCGGGAACAGACCCGGTCCTCCCACCTGCTGCAGGCACTGGGAGGCAGGTGTCAGAGCATCCCCAACAGCTCCTCGGGTCATCACAGCCCTTCCTGTCACTGTCACACCGTGCTCGGAAACACTGGTGTCCCCAGATGGCTGGGCTATGGATGTCCTCGCCCCCTAGCCCCCCGTGCACGGTGAGACAGAGCGAGATGCGGGGAGCACCAGCCCCGGGGCCATGCGGTTCCTCCTGCCCACAACCGGCCAGGTCCCAGTGCTGGGGCCACTCACTGCTCTCCCGCTGTCCTGGGGAAAGCCCTGCGCTTCGACAGCCACGATCTCAAACTCCGACGAGGAGCCCTGCAACAGGAGGCAGCCAGGTCAGGTCTGCCGGGGAATGGCAGCCCCTGCGATGCCCCCGGTGCGTTTTAACCAGACAGAGGATCTCCCCCTCCGCTCATCCCCACATGCGCTCTCGCTTTTGCCACTCACACTCGGAGATTTCCGCGCTTCTGCGTCCGGCTGGGCGCTGCCTGGGGTGGCCAGGGTGGAGCTGGGCTTGGGGCTGGCGACTGCAAGAGAGGAGAACCGGTACCCGTGAGTGTTTTGGAGAGCAGAGACCCATGAGCTCAGGCATGAATGCAGGGAGAGGACAGACACCTCCCAGATTGCTTCCCTCCAGGAGCAGGGACGCCAGGCGAAGCCGCAGAGGCTCTTCTGCTGGCTTTCGCCCTTGGCAGGCTGACCCGCGGGAGCTGGATCTAAGTAACACCTCGTCACCACCGCCACTTCTAACCACTCAAAACTGCCTTGCTTTAGGCAGCCTGAAATAAGTGCCAATCAAAACAGTTCGTTGCAGGAGCTCCATGCCAGGGCTCCCACCCGCTCCAAGGAAAGGACGTTACGGCCGAGCTCAGCCTTGCCAACATGCTCCGGGGACGAGAGCGCTGCAGGCTGGCAGTCTGGAGCTGCCTTGGCTTTCCCGACTACAGCTGACCCCAGCCCCAGCCCATGCAACCGAGCTCGGGCACGGCTAAGGAGCTGCAGAAGCTGTGAGCAAACACCGTGTTATGGCAGCATGAAGCCAAGTCTGGTCGTTTAACAGAGGTGAACACCCCTGAAGAGAAACCCATGAAAATCCCCTTCACATCCTCTCCCTTGCCCCGAGCTCAGGCTTATGAGCTGTCAGGTTATCCCTGCTCAGCGAGCCTCCCATCTCCTACCTCCAGTTTCCACCAGGTCCTCCAAGGCAGACGATGCCATCAGCATTTTGTTGTCCTTCACGAGGTCCTCTGCCTTCTGCCGCAGCTTGGACGCCTCCACCTGGGACTCCTCCAGCAGCTCTCCTGTTGGGCAGCGGAAGGATGCTCACCCTGCGCTCACCCCCCTTCCCTGAGCGCCTGCACTGCAGCAGCCCCAGCCATGAGCACCGATCCCCCCGCTGGGGTGGAGAAGTGCCCAGCACGGTCCTTTTTCATCCAGAAACAACTCTTCCTGGCCAAATCCCACGGCAAAGCTGTATCTGTGGCTCACTGGCTGCAGGTTCCCCCACGCCGACACACAGAGGACTGGTGACAGCAGGCAGAACAGCAGCACTGCATTTCTCAGAGGTCTTCGCCTCCCATCAGAGCCGAATTTAAGCCCGGGTAGGGCACGGTTGCGGCTGCAAGCCTCAGGGTCAGCACCGGCAGCGCAATCCCCTCCCACCCCAGCGCGTCCCCGTCCCAGGCAGGGGCACAGCAGTCACGGGGATCATGAGGCAGGTGGAAATCCGGCTGCAGAAGCAGGACTCGAAAGCAGAAGCTGGGTCACGACACTGAAAGCAAAACCTGGGCTGGGTGGGGGAAGGCGGCCAAGGAGGAGAAAGGGGATGGCACCAGCGGGCTGGGGTGCTCCGACGCCAGCACGCCCCTGCTGCTGTGCCCTTCATCCCGCTGCGAAGCACCCCAGGAGCTCAGCAGAGGTCTCGGCTTGGCTTTGCTGCTGCCCCAGTGCCAAGACCCTGGCTTCTCCGCATCCTTCTTAAACAGAGCCAGGGAAGCGGGTACAAGCTGCAAGGCTGAGGCTGCCCAGAAGCCAAACCTTGCCCACCGGCCGCGCAGCAATTACCGATAGACTTTATCCCCTGCATTTTCTCCTTCAGCCGGGCGTTCTCCTCCACCAGCCGCTCAAAAGCCGTGGATCCATTCTCCTCCGTGCCCCCGCCGGGGTCATAGATGCGGTAGGGTCCTCTCCCTTCCATGTCTGCCATTCAACCACCTACCTCCCAGCCAGGCATCCCTGCGAGGCAACAGAGCACAGCGTCACCTTCCTCCGCTCCGGGCAGCGCCGTGGTCCCCTGGTCCCCACTGTGCCGGCGACAGCACGACGAGGGCAGGAGAGCACCAGGTGAAGGCACTTCTCTCTGCGGGCTCTGCTCGTGCCGGCCCCGCACAAGTGAACGTGCCAGGGTGACTCACGGCCACGAGAGCCGTCAGGTGAGGAGGCATCGCCCCGCGCAGGGTGGCTCACACCCAGCGGGCACGGGAGTCCCTGAGGAGGAGGCAGCCGCCCGCATCCCCGCGGGGACGGAGACCTGGCGGCTCCTGCCCAACCTTGGGCATCTCCTACATCTGGCAGGATGCTCCTTTTCATTCCAGAGGCTCTGAGAAGCATCTGGGGGTTAGGCTTTTGTTTTCTTGCACAATGCTTTTTCCTACTGAGTTTGAAAGTGATTAACGTGAAGGAATCCTAAAGTGAAGTCTCAACTTCCTCCTATGCAGCAGGGCAAACAAACACTGAATCAAACCAACGCACCCAGCCTGCCAAAATCTTACCAGAAAGCCCCTCAAACAAAGATTTCTGCAAATATTTGCCACCAAAAACAGAGTTGAGAGGGAAAAAGAGAAAAAATCCCAAATCCTTCCACTCTGCTCCCAAGTGCTGCAAACGTTGAAATGAAAATAAGAGCGGACGTGAGGTGAGAAACAGCCCTGTGGTGCCGGGGGAGCACAGAAGCTGGGCGAACCCGTGAGCTTTGTTGGCAGCTCCGTGGGTCGAGCCACCAGCAGCAGGGACACGCTCTGCCCTCTGCATTGCCCAGAGAAACCAGGTGCCTGCGGAATGACTTCCTGAAACAGGGCACCTGGAAATAACAAGGTCAACACCGGGCCGGGAGCAAAGTACGAGGAGAGGAAATACCCGCATGCAGCGCAGTATTTGCTGTTTTAATTCCTTGCATGTGTGGGTGTTCCAATCCAACGCCTTGCGTTTGTGGGAGCAGGTTGCCAGTCCCAGGGCTTGCCCTTCTCCTGGGGTGGTAAAGCCGTTGCCGGGAATCACAGCCCTGCTTGCCAAAAAAAAGTCCACCCTGATGCCAGCTCGTGCCAGTACTACAGGGGCAGCTCGGCAGCCAGAAGGGCAATGGGGGCAATGCTAGCTAGGGCAAAACAAGCTGGGGAGGCACGGGGCAGACCCCACAGCTGCTGCCCAAGTGCCTGTCCCCCAGCCAAGGTGGCTTGGGAATGGGAGGGGGCCAAGGGGGGCCTTTAGGAAGGGAAAGCCCGTACCCGAAACCGTCTCGACCTTAGACTAATGCCCATGCCACGCGCAATCTGGGCTGATCACCAAGACCGGTTTAGATAACCTGCCCGCCCGGGAGCAGCAGGGACTTTCCAGATGACAGCCGCCACCTGGCAGCATCCACAGCTGGAGCAGCAATTAACGCTCGCCTCGTCGGGAGGTAATTATGCACGGCCTCAGTGGGAGTCTGCCTTGGGAACTGCATCTATTGGCCTTGACGGAGACACCATCAGGACTGCAGCAGGAGCTATAGCGTATATCATATATCGTATATCGTATGCTATAGCTTGTGCAGGGCGGTGGGGCTTTGTCCCAGGCTGCTGAAGGCGGGCATGGCAGCGAGAGCCGGCGGCTTCTCAGCTGCAGCCCATGGCAGGCTGAGGACCGGCTATTTCTGGAGGGGGAAAGCAGCTGGCAGGAAGCTGAAGAAGAACTGGGGCAGATTCTGTGCTGCCGGCTCCTGGGGCCAGTGGGCACTCGGCAGCTGAAGTGCCACCGCAGCCGTTACAAAACGTCCCCGTCCCGCCGCCCAGGGATGCACGCGGGTGAGGAGGGCTCCTGAAGCACGACCGCAGGACTGGGCGCAGCACGGGGCACGCACGTCACCCGGGGAGCTGGCAGCACGTCCGCTGCAGGGAGGTGTCCCTGCAGGTGCCCCACCTGCCCGGCCAGCCTGCTGGAGAAGGGGGACAGCGGCACAGGCGGGCTGGGGACCCGGAGCCATTTCACGCCAGTGTCCGGTCACCATGCGCTGCTTCAGGTCCAAGCCTGGGGCTTTCAGAGAAGCTGGCTAGCAAAGTGCTCCTGCCCCGAGCATCTCGCAGGGCATGCACACGCAGCGTCCCCTGCCCTCCTGTTCCCCAGCACGTTCCTGCCCGCAAGGGGATGCAGCACGAAGCATCCCAACCCGACCCAGCTGCGCTAACATCTCACCACGACCAAACATCCTTCCAGCTGGATGAAGCCACCAAAAGCCTCCAGCCTCTGCTAATTCCCAGTTCTGATGGTTTTATCATGGATTTCTCTAGCCAAGGGCTGGTATGATCCCAGCCAAAACACAGCGCCCAGTTTTGGGTACCACACGTGGAAGGTGCGCGTTGGTGGGGCAGAGACCTCCGGGAGGACCACAGGGATGGTGAGGCTGCCTGCGTGGTGGCACAGATGGGGAGACGGTGGCAGGGGGGACGTGGGAGCAGTTTTCCAGCACACAGGATGGCAGCTGTGAAGAGGAAGTGAATTATCCCCAGCTGACACAAGAACAGGTGAGAGGCAGGCGAATTCACCAGCAAGCGAGGCACAGCCAGCAGGGAGGACTGGGGCAGCACCTGAGCCTGGCCGGGGGGCCACAGGGCTGGGGAACAGCCCAGTTTCTGCAAGGAAGCACTAGCACGGAGCTGTCACCCTTGGGACAGGAACGTGGACCAGGTCCCTGTTCCCAGGCCTGATGTCAGGGTTTCCTTTTCCTCTTAAAGGGTTCCGAGTGCCAGAATGTGAGACTTGCAATGAAAATCTCACATTTCACTAAAAACAGGGGAGGAGAGAGAATAACACAGACATGCACCGATGCTCCCCTGCCCCACAGCCAACCCAAGCAAAGGCTGTGGGGTTTCGGGTGGGTTGGCTGGGTTTTTTCTTATTAATACCACTCGAGTCCCTCCAGTGACTCCTCAGCGGTCACAAGATGCTCACCGGGGAGGGAGGCAGAAAACCCTTCGGCGGAGGTGCCGGGAGAGGCTGCGAGACACCGCGGTTGCCTGCTGGCAGCTCGGCGTTTCGCTGCCTGTGGGCGGGTGCTGAGTGCAAGCGGGGCAACCAGACCTCTAGGTAGTAAATTTTTATGACAACTCAGCAAAAGGAGAGAATGACAGTGAGTGGGCAGGGGAGACTCCCAGGAGCAGATGAAAGCAGCCTGGTATTTAAATAGCTCGGGAGCGAGCCGGCACCGCAGCCGTGGGCTTTCTGGCCCCGGGCTGGGATGCCACAAGGTCCCCACCCGATGGCAGCAGACACGAAGCGTGTGCCCTCTGTGATGTCCTGGCGCCCGGGAGGTGACACGAGGCTGGCACAGAGCAGCACAGGACACCACGCACACCTTGCGCTTGCCATAGCCATCGCCAGCCTCCCCTCCCGGTCCCTCGGCAGCGCACGCGTCACCGTCCCCGCAGCGACCCTCGGTGCCACAGCCCTGCCGCACCGCCGCCGGCAAAGCAGAAGCAGCGAAAGGAAACGAGCGCGGCTTTAGCAGACCGAGCAGCCGAGGGCGCGGATCCCACGCAGTGGGCTGGCACCGCGGGGCTGCGCGGGCAGCAGCTGCGGGAGGCTCCTGTCGGCACCCAGCAGCGAAGGCAGCGGGCTCCGGTGCCCAGGCCAGCCCCCGGCTGCCCCTCGCTCCCGGCCCAGCCTGAATGCAGAGCGGGGTTTTCCTCACCCCGGCATGCCCTGGTTCCCAGGAAGTCTCCTCCCCACCAGGAATGCACGGGCAAAAGCAAATCCCTGCACGCTGACAGCATCATCTTCCCGTGATGGGGCTGCTGGTCCTCGGCATCCCTCCTCCTCAGTGGGAGGGCAGCACCGCTCGGCTGGACGCTGTGGAGGTCTTTTTATTTGAATGTTTTGCTGGAAATCAGCAAAATGCCACAGCCACAGGCCCAGTCTCTTATCGTCTTGAGCTCTGGCAGCTCAGACAGACATTCCCTGGGCTGGTCTCCTTTGCAGGGAAGCAGAAGCAGAGCGGGTTTTAGGAGGAAAGAGCAAGGAGAGTTTCTGGGCACCGGGCTGGGGGTAATAAAGAAGAGGAAAGCAGATGTTGCAGGACTCCTGTATCCAGGTCTCAGAAGGAAAGCTCTGAACCTCCACCTGAAGCATCCTTTCCTCCCAGCCTGGCAGGGTGGGGAAGGCGAGAGCCCCATCCGAAACGCAGCAGATGTCACAGACGCGCCGGGAAAAGCCAGGGGAAGGGGGAGCAGGGCCGAGGGAGCCGGCGGGAGAACGCTGCAGCACCGGAGCAGAGCCCAGCTGGCTGCCCAGGCTGCTGCGAGCGGGCTGCCCGCGAACCAGCTCGTCCTTTCGGGGAAGTTTCCGAGGTTTCCCAGCGCGTTGCTACTCCCCAAGGGGCAGAAGCAAGGCCGGGCCCCCCTCCGCCACCCTCACGGCACGGTGGTGCTTTACATCAGACCTCGTCTTCTGCTGCAAAAGCATCCTCACGCTGCCTGCTCTGCTCTCCCCGCAGAGCCCCGCGGCTGTCACAGCGCTCAGAGGCAGAGCAAGGCTCAACGCTGTCTTCCTCGCAGCACCGGGGCAAACCACACTGCTCCTGTGCAATTAGTGCCAGGGAACAACCGAGCAGCAGAAGACCGCAAAGCTACGCTAGCGAAGTTACCCCTGCCACCCAACGCGTAAGAGTTGTTGTTCTAAAATGAGATCTGCAATGCTACAAGAATAGATGGTTTGGCTTCCTCCACCCACGAGTGTTTTGTACCAGCTGCTGGCAGGCAGCAGCCCACAGCCCCGTGCTAACAAGTCTGCTGTTTCGCTTGGGTCAGGCCGAAAGGGCGTCAGAGGATTTCTTGCAGAGCCAGGAACGATGCCAAAAGATGCAAAAACACCTCTCCTTTTTCTTATTGCTTACTTCGCCTCGCCACAGAGACAGATGTCAAGGACGCACCTTGCTGGAGCCTTCCTGTCTCCGGAATTTGCTCTGGTGCTCAAAGTCCATTCGCCCAGCTCAGCTGTCCTTGCCAGAGATTGTAAATAAAGTTTGCACTGCGGAAGAGCGTGTGGCAGCAGAACCCTTCTTACTTACCCAAGAGGGTGGAAATAATGAGCTAAAGGGGAAAAAGCCCCCAGTATCGGGCACAACCTGCGCACTGGGGCACTGAGGAGAGGGGCAGCTAAAAGCCTCCGAGAGGCAGCTGCTGGTCCCCACCGAGCCCAGTCCCGCCAGGGCTCTTCTCACCCAAAAAGGAGCTGGCACGCAGCATCTTTCCTCCTCCACCCTCGGTGGTGGCCTTAACCTGGAATTAAGGGTGGGGAGCTGGGAATGCAAGCTGTGCCCCCCGCCAAGCTGCTGATCTCCAGCTCCAGCAGCGTCCCTCCCATAGTCCCCAGGAACACAGAAGCAACACGACCCTGCCAGGTCAGCCCTGCTCGCCTGCGGTTTCCCCCAAAATTGACCTACAGACAGCACACGGCTCTGTTGGGAACCGTGCCCAGCTTACAGACGGAGAGCCCCGCAAGGATGGCGCGCCCACCCTCGCCCCTACAAATCCCAAACCGGAGCCTGCACGGCACGGCTCAGAGGCAGACACGCAGCCGGAGCAGAGGACTTCACAGTGCCCGGAGCGCCGGGCTGGGAAGCAACACTCACGGACGGAGGAAAATAGCATCGACCGGCGGCTCTGCAGAGCCCCGACCGGCGGCTGAGCCTGCAGCACCCCGGGGTGCTGCCTCGCCACGCAGACCCCCGGGCATGGGGGCGCAGGAACGATCCTGGAAGAGCGGAGCCTGGGATCTGTGCATGCTCCCGCCCCAAAGGGCGACCACAAGCCCAGAGACTATCGGCAAGCAGACCTATGGGTCTCGGGAAACCCCGGGGTTGTGTAACCCAAAGCGAGGGGTGGAGCGAGCCCTGGGTTTCTCTGCGATGGGGCAATGCAGCGGTGCGGGGTCCTGCCAAGCCCAGGGGCCAGAGACCCCAAACCCACCCGAGCTGGGCTTTCCTAACAGACACATTCTAAGCAAGCACGTTCTGGGGTCTTTTTGTTTCCTCCCCTACCTGTTACTGCCGAGCGCGGAGGGGCCGGCAGCGAAGTGGTGCGAGCTGCCGGTGTTTGAGGAGCCGGGGGACAGCGAGGAGCCCCGTCCTGCCTCTCCAGCCACCCCGGCCCGTTTTAGCGAGGGGAAACAGAGGCACGGCATCCCTGCGCGGTGATGCGCTCAAGGTACTCGTCCCAGAGGCAAACGCGAACGAAGCCGGCGCTCGGCCGGCCCTCGCTGGGATGTCACCGCCGGTCACCCGCACGCAGTGACAGCCACCCCCTGTCTCGGGGGGAAGTTGGTTAAACGTCCCGATGGCAGAAAAAGCTGGCCCAGAGGGAAGGTGCCAGCGCGGTGGGATGCAGCACGGGGCCCACCGGGTCACGGCACCTGCTCCCACCCGTGGGGCAAAATCCTGGGATGCTTTTTGCTGGGGCGAGCAGCCGGCCCCCGGTGCATCCGCAGCGGGATTCACGCCGGGGCCGGATAAAGCCCGGGCACAAAGCCCGAGTGCTTTGGCCACGGGG
Organism: Chauna torquata; assembly: GCA_013399475.1. Taxonomy (NCBI): domain Eukaryota; kingdom Metazoa; phylum Chordata; class Aves; order Anseriformes; family Anhimidae; genus Chauna; species Chauna torquata. The sequence continues at coordinate 25,361 of VXAL01005798.1, forward strand.
GCAGAGAGCTCGGCCCCGCGCACGCAGCGGCAGCACGGCCACGCGTGGGGACACCGCCGGCCCCCGGTCCCACCGGCGCAGGGCGGGGACAGCGGGGTGGCACGGCCGCCG
>VXAL01005813.1:1296-17196 GCA_013399475.1 Chauna torquata
AGAAATTGGGTCGTCTTATGACAAAGAAGGACATCATTAAATTTTTATATAATTTAGTATATTAACATAATAGCACTTTTGTCCAGGCTGCTAAACATTCTTATAACTTCTGGATGAAATAGGAAAATATAAATATATCTCCTTATTTACAGTATATATCAACATTCTGATGTAATTTGTTGACATGCTGTGGAGGATGTATGACTTTATTTGGAGATAAAAATAAATTCTCATTCTCATTTAGTATTCTGGAGGGTAAACAAGAGGGAATTCAACAGAGTCTGAAGAACTGATATCTCCCTATCCTTTCACATATAATTGTTGTTGCTATTATTAAGCTTCATTTGCATTTTAATGTAGGACTCCATACTAGACCACCGTCTAGTATGATTTGATATAAATAGCATTATGCCAGTTAAAATAAATTGCTGTCATTTGGCATTCTCTACCTGGATTCTGACTGTGTAGGTTTTGAGTTTTTTTTATTTGTTTGCTATGGAAGTGCTGAGTTGATATCATAAAGAGAGAAGGAATAAACAAACAAAGCTGGTCTTTATTCTTGTGGGTAATATGGTCAAATAGATGAACCTTTCTTACCTGTACTGCAGTTAATATTTCTAAATTTCTTATATGATTATTTGTGTAGGAGTTCTATGCTTAAGTATCTTAAAATACTTTAATAATTTTCTATAAGTAGTTTTGATTAATATAATATTAATAATCAAGCTGTTTGATTACTTCAGTTAATTGGAATAATATATCTTACTGAATAGTGTTCCCTCAGTATTTGATGGAGAGATCTGCCACTATTGTAATCTCTGAACTAAGATTTCATGCCCTAGTAAATCGTACACACATGGGACCTGATCCTGTAAGCACTCAATAAAATTACTTGCAACGTTAAAGAAGAGTACAAGTATGAATGTGTTCAGTATTCAGGACAAAATGCACATGATACAGCACAACAGGGTGCAGCCAGACTTTCAAATACCGAGTATTTTCTCCTTCAGAGCCACAGTAAGAGACATGCGACATCATTAGTCTACCCTGGTCTGCAAGGCCTCTTTTCTGTTTTGTGTGAGAAGAGTGTCCCTAGTGATTATTGCACTAGAACATCTATTGACTCTATTCTGCATCTCCAATGATCATGCAAACCTATTTTTACCTAAATTATTTCACTTTGTGTGGGTGATAATAGTATCTTCATAGAAATTTAAATAGAAGTCTGTTTTTCATTCTGTAAATACGTTTGTCTATTATTCAAATTCCAAATGCTGAAATATTTTTTCTGTTTTATATTGTCATTAATCTTGCTCTTAATTGCTTTTTGCTCTTTTAGGGTTGAAACACCATTAAAAACCAATAGGTTTTTAATAAATAAANCTGAACGAACACTTCCCTCAGTCATTTTTATTCTTTTCTTCAAATGTAGGATTATCGTAATATTATTGAAAGCCTTCCAGAAGATGATAAACCTGATTTTTTTGGCCTGCCTGCTAATATTGCTCGTTCATCACAACGTATGATCAGTTCCCAGGTAAAATTATATTTTCCATCTACCCCTGAATCTTTTCTGCCTCTAATGTAAGCTAGAGAGCCCAACCACCTGTTCATAAATATGAATTTCCATAAGAAAGTGAGACTAAATGGCGAGATTTTTGGACTATGTTGACTTTTATCTATAGAATATTTTTATATAATAACCATAACAATTTCATAACATAAAAGAAACTTCTAAAATAAACCCTACGGGTATCTCACATATAGATTAGAGTTATGTAGAATTATTAAGAGCAAGACATTCTTAAATGTTTTATTCAAATCAAATTGTTTGCTCATTTTTTATTATTGAGCCTACATGTGAATATATCAGAGCAGACTCCATAAGAACTCTGAGGCCATGATGGAAAAAAGCTTTCATTTTAACTTCAAGCAGTCTGCAAGGCAGAAATCGTTACCTTTATGAAGTTGTATAAATGGTTACATTTATGAAGTACTTTTTCTTTTATGCTTTTTCTACCTTTATAAAAAATATACATTGTGAAGTGACTAAAAAACAGAAAAACCTTGTCATTCAGGCGTTTGCTTATCAGTGAGATTACTCCATATCAGCATGTTTCACTGTCCTTCAAGCTCTGCTGTTCAAGCTTTGCAATGCATTTCTGTGATGGACCTCTGGGAGTCACTGAGCTTCAGAACAGAATGTATCCAATAATTAACTTTTTGGTTGACACTTTCTGCAGTTTCCCATTTCTAGGGTTATTTTGTTAGTAAAGAGGCAGTGTTTTATTTATATATCTTTGTGTACATTTTTGTGGATTAGCTTCAGGTTTATTAAGGTTAAGTCTAATCTGAGTGTTTTGACCTAAATCTTCAGAGGGAAAATTGTAACCACTCATGCATTTTGGAATTACGAGGAATGTTATTAGCTGAAAGGAAATTATAAGTTCAGAAGTGTCCCCTATCAAAAAGCAATCAAGAGAAGCTTTATTCTGATCTTGGACTGTATTTAAACATAGTATGTTTGATGTATTGAGTACATACGAATTTAGAGTATTTCATTATACTTTAAAGTTTTTCCTTGTAGGATGTGTTTGCTGACTCATGAATATATAATATATGAATAATATATAATTTCCAGCTATTGATGTCTATTTTACATTTAGAGTCTGCATATGGTAAAAGGCATGAACACATGTAGCCCAGCACCTTATCGAGTATCTTTGTTTCCAGGTAGCTCTGTGCCAAGATAATTGTAGCCTTATCGCTGAAACAGTCTGAGCTATGTCTTCAGATGATTATTTTCAAAGATAATGGTTTAGGGCTTAAATATACAATGAATTCTTCTTGAGGAAATTTACAATGATATAATTCAGTTCATGCTGATGAATATCCACTTATGTAATTTCAGTAGTTCTATTTATATTGTTAATCTAATTCCTGTCAGTTGAGATAGTTCTTAGAGCTGCTGTTCACTCTAAGTTAAGGTTTTAGTTTTGGTCACCAAATTCTAATGCAACAGTTGGCAGACAGAATACGGGTAACAATTTGTTTTTTTTTCTGACAGAGAGCACTTCTAAAGAATTTTCCCATAGTCAGAACTCTATCTTTTCTATTAAAAGTGTGAAATTTTGGGAAAAAAAAAAAAGAAGAAGAAGCATTATTCTCACTGGAGAATAGCATGCAACTACCTTGGCATGTTGTAATAATGAAATTCTCAACATAGTGAAAAGTAAATTCCAGGGTCTTTGTAGGTCTTAGTTTTAAAAATTCTTTCATATTACATATCCCAGTTATTGCTGTAAGATATAACAGATGGCTATGTCACAGTCATGAGTTCTTAGCTATCATTTAATATCAGTCTAGTCCAGATTTGAATAGAAGTTTAATACGTAAGATTGCAGTTATCTTAGTGTTTGAATGATGGGCGGCAATCAAAGATTTTTCACCTCTTTATTTTAAAGTTGTTTGTAGAGCCTCAGCTCGGGTAAATGACCCAGGTCACCCATTTTGCTGGGTGCTATTAATGAAACAGCTAAAAAATTCTCTGGGACAGCTATTCTTATGACCTTTTGTGGAGCCAGAAAATATTTAGTGTCTCTTTTGTTCTCCTCATAACTTCTATTTTGTTGGTCTAAGAAGAGAAAAGATGAAGTGGTCTGAACTCTGGTTGTCTTCATAAGCAGCACATTATTTGATTTGTTGGACAAAGCTTTCAGTTGATTGTTTTATCACTTCCGTTAGGTGTCAATTCAGTTGCCTAAAACTTGACATCTTGTATTATCTGAGATGCACTACTGTATTTAAGACATCTACTAGGATCTCCCAGATATGAGACAGGACACAAGGGAACACATTTTCTTGTTGTACCAATGGGAAGTCAGGACCAAAATGCAGTAACAGCCAGTATTCAAGCAACTGATTCCCACTGCTAGTGTACCCTAATGTGTGGATCTCCTGGAGGCCCTATGTTGTATCTGCCTATCCATACCATTTTCTTCGATAATATAGAGACTCAAATGCCAGTATGTGTAACAACTGGATTGAACCATTAAGGCCTTTAGTCTTGGGAGGAGTTTGACTAAGAAATGGCTGTACCTCAGTCTGAATTGAGATTAGGTAAAGCTCATAGGCAGGTCAAAGTAACTTTGTCCACCCTCCATTTTTTTATTTTTGGGGGGAATTCTAGTAACTTTTAGCTCAAATATGAAAAAAATTTTACACTTTGAGGCAAAGCTTTAATTTTTTTTGTTCTATAATTTTTATTGTCATTGCTTTTCTGTTGAAGAAAATTTGGATGAGAGCACACATTTACTGTATAAGTGCAGTTAAAAAGTACAAATCTTTAGTGATTAGAATAATTTATTTGACTAGTAAATGAATTATGTCAGGTTTTATAGGAAAAGTTATAAGGAAATTAAAAAGGATTAAATTGGAAGTGCAGTGCATTCTCTATAATTTAAAGACTTTAAGTTACATTGTTATTAAAAAAAAATTGTTTGCTCACACTCACTTAAAATTGGTATGAGACCTTTGATCTGTAAAATAAATAAATATTGCCTCCAAATATTGCATTTGTTGATTACCAAATATAGTGCTGCTAAATTTGTTTAAATATATTTGTGTTCATAGAAAGCCATAGCTGTATTTTTAAATGATTTTTTGTATTATTAGCACATGATACTATAAAGCTGCACAAAGATACATCAGTAGAATCAGGGTGCATAGAGTAATACATTGAGCTGAAGGACTCCTGTGTTACAAAGCCAAAACTTGCGCAGAGACTCAGTGTACCTCCGTGTTTTGTTTTTATCTGAGAGAAAAATCTGTGACTTCAAAATAACTATCTTGTATAATACCCATTTTAAATATGTGTTCTTTCAAACCATATTTAGTATTTGCTCTATTAGAAAGATGCTCCGTACCAGATGAAATACAAAACACAGTGGTCTTTAATGTGATTTGAAAACATGTGAAAATACTTTCTTTTTTCTGAGATTATTCTCCATCTATATTAGCGTTGTATTGATTCTGAGAGGCTTGTTCAATAACACTTTTATAATAACAAAACCTTTGAGTATTTTTCTTGGTACCTTCACATCGTGAGCTGTTGGAGGCAGTTTCAGAATAGCCATGCCATCTTGTGGAAGCACTGAATTTATGGAGTTTGAAACACTTGCCTTTCTTAAAAAAAAAAAAAAAGAGAGAGAAAAAGTACTGGTTGCTCAACTGCTTATTAAATTAAGACAGATTTTTTTTACCCCTTCATAAACACAGACTCCAAGAACTGCTGCTATTGACAAGCCCTTTACAATAGTGAGTTGAAAGGCTCTTTTTATACACAAAAGCAGTTACCGTATCTATTTTTTCCGTATCACTACAAAGTGGACAAGTATTAAATATTTACTTAAAGCATCAAGAAAGTTTCTTGATGTAACTGTTTTCTTAGATTCTAATGCAATGTCTTGAAAATGAGGTAGTCAGTAGTCTTCACTAAAGAAAGCAGTGTGGCAGTAAACATCCTGTCAAATTGAAAAACTGACTAAATGTTCTAAATATCTTTTTCTTCTTTTAGATTTAACAATAAATAGATTTTGGTTTTGTTTTAAAAGCTTAAAATTGTTTACATAAACATCAACTTTGAATACTTTGTTTCTGTTAGATACACTATAGACTGTCAATTATTTTATGCATTGCAGCTATGCTTACATAACTTGTTAAAATTTACAGTTGTTAAAAATGATAGTATTTGAAAATAAATCCTTAGTTAAGCTCCACGAAATCAGAATAGATTCAGAGTTACTGTGTGAAGGAAAATAGATGGTGAACTTCTCACTTACATCCAAACTTGCACTCTGCTGAACTGCTCTGTTGTAGCATGGATTATAATCTATAAAATCTGGATTATACTCTTGAAAATATGAGACTGTTGATGTAGTTAAAAGTGATGTAGGTGAAATGAGAGATTTCCTCATCCTTCAAATAATAGTTTGTTGTACTTCTTTAAGCCTTAGACAATTTAAGTAACAAAAATAGGATATTTTTTATAAACTGAGTTTCTATCAAACTATCAATTGTACCTCCATTCCATTTCTGGCAGTTTGGTAGTCCTAGATCCATAGATGATTCCATGGTTCACAATCTGAAATTGGGTGATTGCCTTCTAACAGTTTTTGTTTGTTTGTTTGTTTGTTTGTTTTGTCATAAATCCTTTAGCAAGCCAAAACAGAGAAAAGTTGAATGAATACGGAAGTGAGAAATAAATTGTCGCCAGCTCAGTCACCATGTCACTAACAGCAGAAAGACCAAATTTAATACCTTCTGTGTCCAGTGCTTCACAGAGTCTGTGCTAAATATATGGTGTATTCTATTGTATTCTATTATAATTTATATCTACTGTCTTGTATAGGTTCTCATCTATTAGACATTGTCCTTTCTCAGTCTATATTGTTACTAACATCTTCTTCCTTATGCAGAGATGCACAGAGTTATACTGTCTACCCCACTGAGCTCAGGATTAGGAGAAGTAGTTTCTTAAAACATACATACTTTGAAGTCACGTGTTTAAACCAACTGACAGCAATTTTGACTTTTCTCATCTGAGTGATTATTTTAAACCTCTGAGACCATTCAGATATACATTGATTTTAAGTCAATTGTATTCAGCAATCTTTTATTGTTTCAAAATCTTTCAAAATAAATATTTAAACAAGTAACACTGATCTATTTTACTAACCATGAAGTTATACTAATGTAGTTCTTTTATAAGAAATCTCAATTCTTTCTATCAAATTTTTTCACTATGCAAGATGGAACACTTAGGTAATAGAAATATATATTTGCTATAGACTTTCTATGAATATTACTTATTTTTCATGCATACGATTGATAGTTTGTATTGCTACAGTATCACATTTTTCTGCTGTAGCAGAAGTTTGCTGCAGCACAGTGCAGCATTTTGCAGTTATGCAGAGATCTCTTCTATATCGTTCTACTGCACTGCTAGTGTTCGGGTAAGCCCACGTATCACAAACATAGCACTGAAAAGAAAAAGACATCTTTCAGTAAACATACGACTACTGAATACATTCACAACTTTTGTTTTTTTTAACAGGAAACTTCAATTCTAACTTAAGAGCTGAATACAGCTAGCTGTGTTATTTTAATATTGGTCATTACTAATTGAATTGTTAGAAATTATGTCTTGGGATGTTCTGTAGTACAATTCGGAGAGTATTAATACTATATGCATACTGGTAAGAGCCATTTTCTTTTTAAGAAAATATTTGACTTAAGTATACATGTGATCTTTTCAGCAACATGACTTATAATGTTTTTCTGGATTTTTCTGGATTTTGTGCTTAATTGCTTTGTGTAGGTAGAGCTAGGTTAATTTTTAGTGGCTGGATTTCTAGAGTTGACTGTGGCTCTTCAGGAACTGCTCCCATATGAGTCTATACCACAGGGTCCATCCTTCAGGAGCAAACTGCTCCAGCACGGGTCCCCCAGCTCCCGTGGGGGCAGCTCTGGCAGCTCCCACCAGACCTCCTGCTCCACCGTGGGCTCCTCTCCACGGGCTGCAGGGGAACTTCTGCTGCGGCGCCTGGAGCACCTCCTGCCCTCCTTCTGCACTGACCCTGGTGTCTGCAGAGCCGCTTCTCTCTCGCCTCTCCCCCTCTCTCCCAGCTGCTGTTGCACAGCAGGTTTTCCCTTTCTTCACCCTGCTCTCCCAGAGGGACAACCAGCATCGCTCACGGGCTCGGCTCTGGCCAGCGGCGGGTCCCTTTTGAAGCCGGCTGGAGCTGGCTCTTCTCTGCCATGAGGCAGCTTCTGGGCTCTGCTCACAGAGGGCACCCCTGCAGTCCCTCTGCTACCAAAACCTTGCCATGTAAACCCAATTGCAACTTGTATAATACTCATTTGAAATAATTACTGTTACTATTCTGCCTGAGCTTGAAAATTAGATATTTTGTGGAAAACCTCTATTACCTTGTGTTATAGCTATTTTTTATTTTGTGGAGTTAAAATGAATAGCAAGCTAATAATGGAAAACGGTGTAAAAGCAATGTAATAAAGCAAGCAAGTTAGAACCAGGGTCAAGAAACATGAAGTGTATCTTGCCTCATTAAATGTAATTGCAATAATCTCATTGACTTCAGGAAAACAGCATTTTATCCTTTAGTTCTTTTCTTTAACTTTGTTGCTGACCTGCTCTTATTTTCAACAAGTTACAGGCTGATTCGATACCTCTTCCCACCATTCCTTTTACATCTTGTTTGCTTAGATTAAAACTACTCACCGTCTTCCTAAAATTGCAGTCAGATGTATGATTGTAGCACAGTTCCAATGCTGGTTTTTACCTTGCTAATGACAGCAGTAGAGACAACGTATTTAAGGAAGGGTGTACAAGGACATCTGGAACTCTGAGACTGCCGGATCATACTCGAATCTATACACCTGGTTTCCACTGCTGTTATTACCCAAGTCAGCTAAAGTGAAATTAGGGTGAATATGCCCACCCAATACGAAATTCTACAAATAGCTGCAATGTTTTTACTGTATATAGAATAGTGGGGCTGTGGTTTGTGGTTGTTTTCCAAGGTGCAATTGTATAATGCTAGCTGTAGCTTCTTGTCCATTCATCAACAGATGACAGTTTCCTTTTCAAACTCTAGATTTTTAAAGGGATTGTGAGCATTAGGACTTGATTTTTTTATCTACCACTCCCCCATAATTCTAATCATGGTACATAGAGTAATATGGGTATAATTACTATAAAGCATGCAGTTGGAATTATTCTGAACTTATGTTATTGCTATTGATGTCAGGATGAACAAACAGCTATTTTCTTAAAATAATTTTACATTATATAACTCTAGTATCAACTGTGAAGAGCATGTAATTATTGACGTTTATAAAATGCATCCCACGTCACAAATATATGACTAATAGGCACTAGCAGAAATTGATGAGTAATGCCAAACTGTATTTACTATTACCCTGTAATTGAACAATTTGAGTAGTTAACAAGAATTTTTAAAATATGGAGTATATTCTATATATACCCATGATGCTGCATAAAAGACGTGCTGTGCCACGTAATGGAATGGGACCCACAGTGCTTTGCTCTAGTGGAAAACACAGCCCTTTGCCATTGCAGTATATCAATGCACTACTTCAGGTAACCTTATTAGTTCCCACAGGATTGGCACTGAGTGTATGAGAATATATTGGTGCTCTGTATGTGAGAAGTTTGTTCTGTTCTAAGAACAGGCTACAGTTTTCTGGATTTCTTAAATTTTTCAGGATGTGTAATGAGCTAAGGTTATCCACCTCTTCTGGCCTTCCTTTTAGCCTTGTGTTCTCCAGGTAATGTGTATCCTGGGGACCTCTACAAAGTAAAACCCCTAGTTATTCTTTGGGAGAAGGTACAGCTGCAACACTGTTTGGGTCAATAGTGGGCTTGTGCAGTCCATCTGTAGCGTGCTTTTCCTCCTCTGTTGAACCCCTGTTCTACGGAAGAATCTTCTGGGTGTCTAAGATATATGGTCCTCTTCCATTTAAAAAAAAAAGATAAAGGTGGCGTCAATGTCTTTCCCTCTTTTATATTGTATTTTGACTAGGAAGGAATGTATCTGAAAAGCATCCAGTCCTACTTCACATCCTTATTGAGTGAATAAGCAATATTAAGGTGACCATAAGGGAACAACAAAAAAGTGAAAATAGACCTATGCTGTTCCTTATTCATCCACATGCAGTATAAATGATATGCCTGTGAATGCTATTAAAGTACCCTCATCCTAACAACCTTCAGGGATCATGATCTTGCAGAGAAGGTAAGCGGCACAGAGAGACTGAAAGTCAGAAAGGTTTTGTTAGCAGCTCAGTCTTAGGCTGCTTGCACAAAACTGTGGATAACTGCAGTCAGATTACAAGGAACAACATAGAAGCATGTCGTTCTGTTAGAAGACATATCAGACTGAAGTCTGTTCCCTGCCTTAACACACTATGGTCAATGAAGAAATAGTTGCATTACCCTGAGTTGCTACTTTGCCAGTATTTACCAAGGTGACTATGTTATAACTTCCTATTTTAGTTGAAGCTATAAAGTCTTATAAAAATAGAAATATTTCATTAAACAGCTCTGTAAAGGGATATGTTCTTTCATTCAGAGAATGGTATGTAGAAGTGGTTTCTCTGTGAAGACTACATCCTTTTAAAACTGGTAGATAGGTGGCAGTAGAGTATCTGCTTTGATATTTTCTGTAGATTTACTGAGAGGAATTTGTTAGCTTTTTGTTCAAAAATAAAAATCCTTTTATCTGTTCCATAGTCTTGGAAAAAAAATAGTAGATATCTGACTGGTAAATCTTTTGTGTTTTGTATTCCTAGAACAGTTATTGTATTTAGTTCAGAAATGATTTATCCTAGATTTATTATTATTTTTTTTAATTTAGTGACATAGAATTTCACAATACATTTTAGGCTGTATTTCATTCCTCTTTTTCAAATCATAATACCACATGTAAAATTTGATTTTGTTGTATAACTTTTAGGGTAGGTTGCTTATGAAATAAATACAAGACTTAAATATAAGCCTATTTTTATTATATATTGTATTTGTGAAGCAGCAGTTTTTGCAGTAGCTATGAATTACTGAAGGCAAAACTTTTTCTTCATGCTGTACATAAATAAAGATCAGAAATAGATTTTGTGTTCCTGGAATTCTGTTTTCCTGGAATTCTGTTTTTGTCAAGCTTCAAAGAAGGAAACATTAAAATCTTGACATTACCTAATTTTTATTTTTCTATCAAAATTTTTTTTTCATTTTCAAGTTTAACATGACTTTCTAGTCATTCCATATGAAGCTACATGGGATCATTCATTATCTTTATTGTTTTCCATCCTGTTCACTCTCTTAATTTCTCTAAATGTGTTTTCTTTCACTATAATGCAGTGGTTAATATTATAACAACGTAAAGCCAGAGAAACCCATAAAGTGTGAAATAGATGAAAAAGCTGAGTTGGTCAGTTAGTTTTAATAACTGGGTAAATAAATATTGACATTTTAATCTTGACTACCCCACCTTTACTAATATATGCAATTTACATTTTCGCATGCTGACAATGCAAGAAAGCATGCAGTGTATGAATTTTCCGTTAGGAAGGGGAAAAAATATTTAGCAATAATTTCTGTGTATTGTCCATAGTTATTAGATGCTCTGTTCACAAATGAATTACTCTATTGAATTTTTAAATATAAATAGTTTTATGATTAGTTTACCTTATTTAAAAGAGAGATTCATGGTTCTGAATAATCTTCTCACCTCTCTTTAAGCAGACCATTGTTTGTGATTGCTTTTATTTTTTGTTTGCCTTTATTTCCATTTCTCTCATATTTTCAGTCACAATATTGTTCTCCTGCTTTATGGTAGATTTTTCCCCCCTTTATCATTTATTCAAAATATTTAGATGTGTATTTGGACTGCAGTAGAACAACATACAAGAGCTTTTAGTGTATAATATATTAAAAGAATAATTGAGATAAAGATAAGCATTCAAAGGTTAGGTATTGTAAAAGTATTGTGATTTTGAGTACTCTGTTTTATGCAGATATGAGATTTTCAGATCGCTTAGTCTTGTAAGTACATCTGTAACTGCTTGGTACCTTTCCAAAATAGAGTGCAAAAGATGTGATTCAACAGACCTAGTTGTCTACATCTGGGCCTGGTCACTTCTAGTCCCTCTTTGTGCTTATAGAAGTACCATGTTTAAGACACAATTAATCTCGTTGTAGCGTAGGTATCTGAAGTTGATTGTAAGGTGACATGATGATAACTGCCTCACATATTATAACATAGTGAGAGGAGCTGAGTTCTGCTAGAGGTTTGAAGTTAGGTTTCCAGGAAATAAAAACCTTCATTGTAATTTCTACAACATAGACCCATCTATCTGAGGTACCCTATGGAAGGAACTTAGTCTTCCTGTGTACACAGGAGATAGGACATTTGAAGGACAGTTTAGACCACTTAAGATCTGTATGTTGATTATGTAGGGAGACAAAGATGGTAATCTTTGTAATTTAGATGCTTTAAATAAGTGCCTAAAGGTAGGTGGGATGAATTTGCACTTGTCTGCTCTAAGTTTGATTTAAGTGACTGTGCACAGTGACCTCTCTCAACCCCAAATTTATTTCTTATCTTTGAGTACAGGTTCCTAATCACATTCCCTTTTTCAGCTGAGTCAAGGTCTCACTCTGGGTACTCATCCAGTCTGTGCACTCATTTCTGTCCTGCTACATCATAGACCCATTTTTGTCGTTCTATGACTCTCATATATTTTGTCTTTCATATGACTTCCACATGAAAGACAAAACTTATTTATTTTGCGTGGAGATGAAAACAGTTCCCAGGGAGGGACTGCAAACATACTACATAACCTGGAAGACTTTTGTGATACACCTGGTAATACTAATAGGGAAATAAATCTCACTTCTAGTTTTCATAGAATCATAGAATGGTTTGGGTTGGAAGGGACCTTAAAGATCACCTAGTTCCAACCCCCCTGCCATGGGCAGGGATGCCACCCGCTAGATCAGGTTGCTCAGGGCCCCATCCAATCTGGCCTTGAACACCTCCAGGGATGGGGCATCCACAACTTCTCTGGGCAACCTGTGCCAGTGCCTCACCACCCTCTGAGTAAAGAATTTCTTCCTTGTATCTAACCTGAATCTCCCCTCTTTCAGTTTAAAGCCATTACGCCTTGTCCTATCACAATGTGCCCTTGTAAAAAGTCCCTCTCCAGCTTTCTTGTAGGCCCCTTTTAGGTACTGGAAGGCCGCCGTAAGGTCTCCCCTGAGCCTTCTCTTCTCCACGCTGAACAATCCCAACTCTCTCAGCCTTTCTTCATAGGGGAGGTGCCTCAGCCCTGTAATCATCTTCGTGACCCTCTTCTGGACTTGCTGCAACAGGTCCATGGCCTCCTTGTGTTGGGGGCCTCAGAGCTAAGCACAGTACTTTAAGTGGGGTCTCACAAAAGCAGAGTAGAGGTGGAGAATCACCTCCCTCGACCTGCTTGCTACACGTCTTTTGATGCAACCCAGGATGTGGGTGACTTTCTGGGCTGCAAGCACACATTGCTGGGTCATGTTGAGCTTCTCATCAGCCAACATCCCCAAGTCCTTCTCCTCAGGGCTGCTCTCAATCCATTCTCCACCCTGCCTGTATTTGTGCTTGTGATTGCCCTGACCCAGATACAGGACCTTGCACTTGGCGTTGTTGAACTTCATGAGGTTGGTACTGGCTCCCCTCTCGAGCCTGTCAAGGTCCCTCTGGATGGCATCCCTTCCCTCTAGCATGTTGACCACACCACACAGCTTGGTATCGTCGGCAAACTTTTTGAGGGTGCACTCAATCCCACTGTCCGTGTCACCAACAAAGATGTTAAACAGCACCGATCCCAATTCTGACCCCTGAGGAACACGACTCGTCACTGGTCTCCACTTGGACATCGAGCCATTGACTGCAACTTAAGTGTGACCATCCAGTCAATTCCTTATCCACCAAGTGGTCCATCTGTCAAATCTACGTCTCTCCAATTTAGAGACAAGGATGTAGTGCAGGACAGTGTTGAACACTTTGCACAAGTCCAGGTAGATGACATCAGTTGCTCTTCCCCTGTTCAGCAACACTGTAACCCCATCATAGAAGGCCACCAGGTTTGTTAGGCACGATTTGTCCTTAGTGAAGCCATGTTGGCTGTCACCAGTCACCTCTTTGTTGTCTGTGTGCCTTAGCATAGTTTCCAGGAGGGTCTGCTCCATGATCTTGCCGAGCACAGAGGTGAGACTGACTGGCCTGTAGTTCCCCGGTTCTTCCTTTTTTCCCTTTTTAAAAATGGGAGTTATGTTTCCCCTTCTCTAGTTAGTGGGAACTTCTCCAGACTGCCACAACTTCTCAAATATGATGGATAATGGCTTAGCAACTTCATCCGCCAGTTCCCTCAGGACCTTCAGATGCAACTCATCCAGTCCCATGGACTTGTGCACCTTCAGGTTCTTTACATGATCTAGAACCTGATCAAACTGATCAGGTGAACTAATTTTATTCAGTTCATTCCCAATCTTAACACATTGTCCCAATATGTGTATATGACTCTCTTGTTTGTACAGGACATAAATTGAAAAGAGAAAGCTCCAGATTGGATATTAGGGTAAACCTTTTCATTTTTAGGATGGTAAAGCAGTGGAACGGGTCTCCTGGAGAGATAGTACAGTCTCTGTACTTAGGATTTTTCAAGATCAGGCTGAATAATGTGCTGAGCAACCTTGGTCTGATCTCAGAGCTCACCCTGCTTCAAGCAGGAGGTTAGACTAAGACCTTCTGAGGTCCTTTCCAACCTGAATTATTCTATGACACTATTAAAAACTCAATTTCCCCTTTCTGAATGTTATGCATTTACATAAAGAGACTGATTTGAGAGCACCAAGGAAAGCTTTTCTTAGGCTTCAGCTGATGTGCAGTAGCATAGGCTGGTCAGCAGTGTGAGAAGCTTCACTGTGTTTTGTGAAAATAAAATCTTCATGCCATTTGAGTTCTAAAATCAAACATGTCATCATACTTACGCAGTAATTTAAGTTATTATTTTACAATCTGTAATTCTTTGCAAAATTTGGACAGATTTTCATGGATGCAAAAAATGGCGCACAGAACAGTGTCCATCAAATTTGCAGTCCCTTAGCAAAAGTTTAGGGTGTGGGAACATTTCAAATATGAGGTCAACCTGAATAGATGAACGTGCGTAAAACATTTTTTCTCTGTCTCTTGAAGGTGAATGACTGTTCTAGGCTACATTTTTCGGAAAGTGTTCAGGCTGAAAGAGACACAAGTACACAAAATTTCAGGCCAGCCCATTAATTTTTTAAAATTAGTCAATTGAAAACAGTGAGCTATCATGGCAACTTAAGTAGTAAGTTACGCTATCATCATACCTGTTACACACCAGAGAAGATACGGAAAGGACTGGAAAAAAGTTAAAGAATTTCCATGAATGTTTGATAACGATCACAATATAATACAGTACTCTAGAACACTGAGAGTTAAAACTGGATTTCTTTTATTTCAGTACTTTTAATTTAAGTTCTTAACTTTTGGTATTCGCATCCCAATATTTCGGGCTACGTTGATAAAATATACAAAGCAGAAACATATTATTGCACAAATGAACAAAGATTGAAATAATTGATATAAAGTGTATCTTCTACTTAAATTACATTAACAAATATTGTATTTAGAGAGTTAGAAAAGGACAGCTAATGATATGCTCTAGTTAGAAGGTACTTTATCACTCTAATTATTTGATCTTGCAATCACTACTTTCACAAATTCAATTCAGTTAAATGGAGCTAATGTTTATATATAATGCTTATACCTGTGAAGTCACTTTAAAGGATTTTTTTTTAATATTTTAAATCCCTAATATTCAAAAAGCAATCATATAAACTTTCTGCAGCTTTATAGTACAAGTATGCAAGTTTATATGAAGTACTGTACACTGAATTACCAGTTAAAGTATATTTGATATGTGTTTTATTTCTTTGCAAATGATGTCAGGCAACTATCCAAAACACAAATTATAAGAAAGAGAACTATATGTAAAATAATGATATCTGCAAGGCAAGAATGTGTGTTTATCTATATTGCTTGTCAGAACATTTGCGTGTGTTCCTAGTGAAAAGGAGGAAGAACAACATACATGATAAAAATACTATGATCAAAACATGTGTCAGAGAAAATAATTTTGGGCTAAATTAATAGAATAGCATAGTTCGGTTGGAAGGGATCAAATCGAGATCAAAAAGATCGTCAAGTCAAAGACAGTCGAGTCCAACTGCCTGACCAC
>VXAL01005816.1:0-49341 GCA_013399475.1 Chauna torquata
ACCCGGGGGCAGCCCCGGGTGGGGGCGCGGGACCTGACCGCCCCCCCTCCCCCGGGCAGGTGGGAACAGGGAGAGCTCCAGGAGCCTTGGCCCGGGGGCGCAGCAGGAGCAGCTCAGCCTGGCAGGAGGCCCCGCGAGGTAAGGGATGCCGGGGGGCAGAAGGGCTGGGAAGCTGCAGGGGCACCTGCCGCACGTTGGGGTCCATGCAGAGCGGGCGCCTCGCCCCCGTGACGCTGGTTTGTGCTGACCGCACGGCGGAACGGCAGCTGTAGGACTCTGCTCAGAGCTGTGGCTGTCTTTGCAAGTGCTGTAAAACGTAGCAGCTGCAGGTGGTTTAAATTTCTTCCGTGAGGCGCGCCGACAGGGTTGCCTCTTTCTCAGAGCTGCCCTTTCAGCATCCACACTAACAATTTTTCCTTTTGCTGCCATCAGTAACTCAGCTCTTCTGAAACAACTGCTACCAGAGCTGTTTTGGCTGTAGCAAGAGCAGCACCTCCAAGGTGTGAATTCTGTCTCCTGATCTTCCTAAGGTTTGTCCAGATTAAGGAAAAGGGTCGAGGTCTAATCAAGACAGCTGCCTGCAAGACATCCGATCCAATGTTTTGAGTAAAGTTAGACTTTGTGATTATTCACAATCCTACAGAATACAGGAACAATTGTACTAGTTTTCTGTCGTTGGACCAAGGCTCCAGTCATTCATAATTAGCATTTGCTAGCCTAAAGCTGCAGGAAGAGCTGTGTGTGCTCCAGCTGTAGGAAAATCAGTTACACTATGAAAACAAACTCCAGCTGCTTCCAGCTCCGTTTCTCTTCAGACTTCAGTCCCAAAGTCCGCCTGACAGAAAGCAGTGAGTAGCACTAGTGGATTGGCTCGGTGTTAATGTTCTGGATCAGAGCTTTCTGCGCTCCTCTTTAAAAATCAACTCACTAAAATGGCTGTCACCAAGTAGTTCTCTTAAATTAACACCAAAAGGCAGCTTGGTTTTCTGCATTAAAAGCTTTCCTGACAGCTGCTAGATAATTGAAGTTTGCTGTGCATCTTCAAAGTCGCTGCTTCTCTAAGGATGTCAGATAACTATGTATTTTAGTTAGTTAACCCTGTTAATGACAGGAGTTTCATTCAAAGCAAAATACTGAGTGCTTTGCTTTTGTTCTACCTGTCTTTTCGATTTTACATGATACTCCCTTCACAGATCGCAAGGCATTTTATTTCCTTCTCTTCCTGTTTTCACTGTTCTTCCATATTTTCGCCCGTTGTGGTTCCTGCCCTTCATTTCTGTTTTGCTTCTGTTCTGCAAGTCCTTGTCCCCCAAACCTTTTTGTGCTGTGTTTCTCTTCCAGCCTGTATTTCCCATTCCCTCGCAGCTCGCTGATCATTTTTCACCCATCCTTGTGGCTGAACTTAGACTGTGCTCCAGAACTTTTCTGTTCTGCATTAACCACATGTTTTCATGCATCTGATTAATGGAAATGTTTTGATTTTGCATCAGACTGTTAGGCTACAAGAAAGGGGGGGAAAACAAAAAACAAACAACTCTTCTCTTCTATCCCAAAGAGTTCTGCCTGAAACAAAGAGGCCTCTGTTCTGTCTCACCAGCAGCTTTGAGAGGTGCTGCTGGTTCCTTGGCCTCCGTCTGGACGTGCCTGTCCTGTGACCACCCTGGGAGCTGTGAGGTGTCTGCTCAGGGGTTATGAAAGTTGGGGATGAGCTTGGTTCTTGCCGTCTGACTGGCAGTTTGTACGGTTTAAAGACTGAAGCTGGTGGATCTGTCAAGACCCAGTTTTCTGTAGGGTACTCATTGCCTTCCTGCTACCAGAGGTGCTGGAATCACCTGAGCTGTTGGTTCCTGTACTATGTTCAAGGTGTATTCCTCGTTCATTTGGAAAAAGCTTTTTGTGGCACCATATAAATGCTGAGCCTTTAAGGAAGAAATTTAATGAAGGAAAATAATGCTTGCCAGGAGTATTTTTCCTCGGTGGCTGTTTCAGATCCCGTCTTAACTGACAGCTTTATCTTACAGGTGCTGTGATGGGTTAGAGGAAGCTGCCTTCCTGAGGTAGGGCAGCAGGTTAGTCCTTTCAGTACTAGTTCTGTTTAATCTGCTGCCAAAATGCTACCTGCAGCAGCCAGTCAGTCACCTGTACACAAAGCTTAGCTTCGACATCTTAATTCAAGATACGGCTCAAACCTTTAATGAGTTCTAGTTGAAAACAGAGCAATAAGAAACAGAATTTTAGCCTCCTGCCAGCACTGTTGAGAGCCGTGGATCCAGAATGCGCATCAGTGAAACACTGCTCCGAGTTAGAGCGTCATATGAGGTACCTGTGTGATCCCAGACTAAAACCTGATTGGCATTTCTTCCTTCTAGTTTTGTACCCTCTGACATTGTTCATTCAACAGAGAGTAGAAGTTGGGCGTAATCTGGAAAACAGACCTGCAGCTAAGAGTTCCAGCACTCTGACTCGTCCACATCTTCCCTTGGGCATATCTCCTAACAAAAGTGTAAGGCTAACAATATTATTTAAAATATGTCCGGGGATTACATAACAATATTGAAATTGAACTTTAAAAAGCAACTTACATAGCAAAGTGCTTTTTTCTTACTGCCCTTAGTTCTGTGGCAAGGCTTCTTGCAAAGCTCAATGCTATATTTTAAGTTAAAATAAGTATCCTTAAGCTTTGGGAAAAATATAACGTCTGAAGCAGATGAATTTAAATTTCCCTAACACCTCCTCAATGTGCAGCGTCTTTTTACCTGTGTGTGAGGGGTGGGGGCAATCCGTGTAATCTTGTTTTCCAGTAGGCCTATGAGACTTAAGTGGCAACAGAGAACAAGATGGGTCCCCTTCATTATTGCATCCAAATTCTTGTGGGCAAGGATGGCTGCATGAGTGGCTAGTTTAGAAGGAGCATCTCTGGTACACCATACGTGAGCCATGAAACACTGACAAATTTAAAGACTAGTTAATGCTTCATTCCCTAAGCTGAAAAAGTCCAGAGCTTAGTCTGTGAAACTTCAGCGCTGCCTCCTGTTGTGTATATATTGTGTAACTAAAAGCCTCTCTTTTCCACCAGACCTGACTCTGTGAAAACAAGTCTTGGAGACTGTGAAAAACTTGCCTTGGAGACAAGTCGGGCTGTGTACTGGAAGAGGGTGCTGTCTGTGCCTCTTGCAGCAGTCTGTGCGTGCACAGGGAGCGAGGCGGGGGGCTGCAGGGAGAAAAGGCAGATTTGTGAGTAACAAAGCTGCAGATCATTGCAGCTGAGTGTCCCTTAGGGCACTAGGCTGTTCTTGCCTTTTTTCATCCTGTTCCCAGATGATGCTGGACATGTCTCTTCAGAGTGCTTTCCCTCAGATACCCAGTGAAGGGAAGGCCAAATATAGCTTTGCAAAAACTGCCCAGTGTTCTTGTTTGTAGCTAATTCCAGTGGGGGTCTGCTTGGACACGAAGCAAAGGCACTGCTGAAAATAAGATTAAAAAAAGTGCCATGCCTCCTGTTTAGGGGTTTTCTTCACTTTGGCTTTATTTTTGGTGGACCATCTGTAATACTCTTGATCACAGCACTGACAGGCCACTGCAAGCCAACAGGGACTGGACAGGAGCATGAGGATCCCGTAGGAACAACTGGAAGGAAAGTCTTGCTCGACCTGAGGGGCATCTGTGGGGACAGCAAGTGCTGTCTGGCTCACACCTGGGGGCTGGGAGGATGGCATGTGCTTACTGCAGATGGGGCAGCTGGAAAGCTTAGCTGCCAAGTCCTCGATTTCTCTGCTGAGAACGTGTGAGCTGCTTTTAAGGGGCTTTCAGCTCATTACTGCATGCACAAGTGCTTCCAGAGGCAGTAGAAGACACAATTTTGACCAAAATTGCACCCCACCATTACATCTGCTCTGAAGCGTCTCAGTGGAAAGGCTGCATCAACTTGTTAAGCCTGGTAAAGTGAGGGTTCTCTAAACGCTATCTGCAAAATGCTTTAATGGCCTGTTCTGAACTAGTCTGTTTCAGACATGAGGAGCATTGAAGTTTGATGCAGTGTGAACAAATGAAGTCAGTTTTGTAATAAAAGGGGTAGGGCAACTTTGACCAACGTTGTCTTTGCCTGAACTACCTGTAATTTTAAAGATACCTCTGAAGATAAAACACTGCTAAGTGAGAAGTATTGTATACCTGGTTCGTTGCCCCATCACTAAGCTACAAGTCAAACAATCTTATCTGTAGCTTAGCGGTTAATTTTTTGCTTTTATAGCCGGTTTTGAAGACAGTAAGAAACTGGCTCAGTTTTAAGACACAAAAATTCCAAACTTATGATGAGTTATGAAAGTTGTGGGTGTCTGCTCTACTGCTTATGTCAGTATTGCTCAATTTAAAAGGCTTCCGTGTAGTCATTTTTCTCAAATTTTCCTGGTATTCATCTGTATGTGTAATTAAAGGAGAGTGAAAAGAAAAAGAAGAAATAAAAAACAAACCTGCAAGATTCCAGAGATTTGGGATAAACTCTGTTTTGCAGATTATTCTGAGGCAGAACTTGGGACGTGCACTTTAAATTGCAGTTGAACTTGCTACCCTGGAAAGAGTAAAATCCATTGGAGCTTTAAGGGAAGCTTGAGTGACTGTGGCGAGTACCGTATGTCACAAAATTCTTACAATGGTACTCTCGCCTTTCATGACGCTCAGTTACTTCTTTTTCTCTACAAAGAAGTGGCTACAAGTAATACCGATTAGGCCAGTGATAAGGCATTCTCCCAGCTCAGATCGTGCTTCTGTGATGTTGCTGTTGCAGGTAAGCTTCTTACTGTGATACTAAACCTTCTTCACTCGCTGTCCTCCTGGCTCACATCCTGGGGGGCTGCACAGGGATACGGAATGGCTGGAGGACACGTTATTGCCTTTGTCTCCTCCGTTGCAGGAGGAGTTGCAGTGGCAGTGAATTAGTGAGAAGCTGGCCTAACTTTTGGGTGGCTGCTAGAGCAAGTGTCTTGCCATCAGGTAGCAGAAATGCTGTCTAGTCCTCTTCCATGATTAGTCTGACAGTTTTCATCTCCCTTTTTTTTCCTGCTTCTAGTTTTACTTTTGCATGTAGTGGGTTTGCTTTGGGGCATATCCATGCTGTGGCACGTACGATTGAAGCACAAATTTGATCCTTGGTCTTGGAGCACCTTTTCTTGCATACTGGTGAACGGGAGGCGATGGCCCTTGGAGACTGAACTGTGGCTCTCGCTGAATTTGTACAGCGTGGGAGGCAGTGTAGGGACTGTAAGCGCCTTCTGTGCGTTGCCTCGCTGCCTGCGCAGATAGCGGCACTGGGGAGGACGTGGGGCCCGTTGCCTCAGGGAAACTTGCTGTCACATGAATCCAGGGAAATACGCTCCAAAACCAGGTTGCCTGGATTTTGTGAACTCTTTTCAATTGGCTGTCATTTATTGTGTTTCTTATCATTTCTGCTGATGGAAATTAATAGGAAGTTATTGTAACCATCCGATGCACTGGATTTTTGTAATAGCTTTAATAGCTGCCAGTGGAGGTGAATGTTTTATGCTCATCAACTTAGCTGGGGGTGAAAATGCATTCGTATTCATTTTCTCCCAACCCTCCAAAGGGCTCAGTGTTGAGTGCAGAAAGGCATCTAGTTGCTTAAAAGCTTTTGCTTTGGTGCTGCTTATTTGTAAGAAATTAGAAAACAAATTTCCGGAATACATCTGTACTTGACAGCTTTTATATTTCTGCTGGCCTCTTAAGGCTGACCTTTCATATGTAATGCGCTAAGTTGTTCTGCGTGCATGCAAAGTGTAACTTCTCAGGCACTTAGGCAATTAAAATTGCTGTCATAAAATTGCTCTTGAAGCCAGTAACAATTTGTGCAAGCGTTGATGAACTCGGCATTAACCGTTATATGCTCAGTAAGAATATAATTTGTTTTGGATTGCATCCTGTTTAACTGCCCAGAGCCGCTATCACCAAGAGGCAGTTGCTGTCTTTTAATTTGGTTTTTAACTTTTCAGTAAAATCACAGCTTTGGTTATGAGCAAGAGCCAACTTGCTCAAAAGCGCAAAGAAACGAGCGTAGCCTGCGGGCAGCTCAAAATGTGACCCCTGTGCTCCCCAGGGCTCCATCGGATGTTGAGATCACCCTCACACTTACTAACTAGCTAGTATTTGCGCAGTGCTTTGGCAACCTGAAGTACAGCAAAGTTACTGGGTACTAATATCTGTATATACTTGTACTGCTTCTGGGAGTGTTTTTGTCCTTTTATTTTTTGAGGCGCATTCTTAGCTCCTCTGCAAACATCCCAAGGTATAACCGGCAGCATTTTCTTGAGTGACTTTCATCTCAAGAGTTTGCTGCAAATACCAGCTAATAATGTCTTCGCTACGGTGAAGGCAAGAGATGTTATCTCAGTGATGACAGTGTCTGGCAGTGTCCACGACATAAATACAGTACTCCTCGTCCTGGAAAGCTTATAGAGAAGCGATGAGTAGCCTGGGTGATAAAGTTGTGATGCCTTCATGATTTTCCAGGCATGGGCTCTTAACACACAGGAGCGGTGCTGCATGTCCCTACATCTACCCTCCTGCTGTATTTGAGCACTGAGCTCCCCAGCTGTAATTACCAAAATGTTTTGGGCTTCAGGCTCTGAGAAGGCTTGGATTTGCTCTGATCATATTTACGTTGCATGGCAGTCTGTATGGATGCCGCGACTTGGTGTGCCTTCTGCCTGCCAAAGGGTACGGGTTTTTAATCATCGTGAGCTTTTGTCTAGATGTGAACCAATAATCTTACTAGGAAGAGACATGGCTGAACCCGTTCTTTGGGTTGGACAGTCCTGCCATAATTCATTGTTTTGTGTTCTGGAGTAAAATAAATAGATGTATGATTTCCTCCCCCCTGCCCCCGCTTTATACCCTGTCCATTTCTGTTGCATTCATTATGCTTATCCTAGGCAGAGGTCTGATTTTTAACCCATATTCATACCACGCACATGTGCATATTGAACTTCCAGGAAGAGCACATGATGGAGAAGGTTATGAAATTGATCTGCTGCTTTGAAGGGATTTTGATTCTTTGCTATATAAAGCAGGTGGAGGTTAGATGGCAATACCATGTGTAAAAAAAGCTTGGTTAGAAATCCAGGAGTTTTCATGAATGCATTCTGTCCTTGTTTTCATATCTGTTCTGGATGCAGTGTAAAAAGTACTGTAAATACACGGGCCGTTTTTCCAGAGTCATTGTAAACGGTGTTCCTGCCTCTTCGGGAGTCTGTGCTATCTGCAGTGCCATGTGCTTGTAGTTACAAAATACATCTGAAGACCTGGCCCTGTGTTCTGAAGCTCACTCGCTTGCTCACCGAAGAAATACCACTGCTGATTGTGCCTGGGGTGAGGAAGCTAGCTTGGGTTTCCTGGTGATTATTTGGTGAAAGTGCATGTGCAGCTCACCCATTAGAGCTTGTAGATGAAATTCCAGCCTTGTGCTCTGTCCATGTATGTTAAGGGTAGTACACTCTTACCTAGTCTGGAATAATACTGGAATAAATTCTTTATGCCATTTAAACTGTTTTCTTCTTGAAGATACTATGATAAACTGCATTCATGAATTCAAGCAACCTTTTTTTTTCCTTTAGGAGACAAAATACAACGTGAACCTTTCTTGATTTCCCGGCTTGTTCCCCGTAACAAGTGTTTTTTACCCTCCGCAGACTATTGGGCACTGATGGATGTTTCCGACAGCCCTGAGCGAAACCCCTGCTCTCCTGGTGAGGAGGACCAGCAGCTTTCCGATGACGAAGTCCTCAAGGAGAGTGGTTCGGAGCGGGAACTTGATGGAGAGGGTGGGCAAGGCAGCGTCCTGGAAGAGGAGGAGGATGCAGCCAGGGGACTGAGTCAGGGTGAAGAGGAGAACCACTCGGATGAAGAGGACTGCTTGAGCGAAACCAAGTCTCAGGACTCTGACAACAATGAGCGGAGTGGGGAGCTGAAGAGCCCTCCGCCTCGCAAAGGAGAGGAGGAAGACCGCACAAACGACCTTGGTGATGAAGCGTCCTCTGTCACTCGCGAACTAGATGAGCATGAGTTGGACTATGATGAGGAAGTTCCCGAGGAACCAAGTGCTGCTGCTGCAGAGGAGGATGTTGAGAAAGCTGCTGGTGAGGATGACGAGGAAGAGGAGAAAGGAGATGATGTCCATGAAGATGAGAAAAAATCCAGCAGTAAAAGTGATGATGAAAAGGATGGCCAGGATCCTGTCAAGGAGAAGAAGAAAGAAGAAGATGATGGAGAGATTGATGATGGCGAAATTGATGTAAGTAGGAGCTGGTCCGAGGTGGGCAGAGTCCAGCCAGGACAGACCTGTCCTTGTGTTTGAACTGTCTGCCTCTTAGAGTGCTGTGTGTTTTTCTCTTCTTTGACCTGAGTATCTGTGCTAGCTGTGTGTGCAAGTAACGCGCTTTTTCATGGGAGGTAAGACCCCATTGTGTACCGAGTCCTTAACTCGGTGGCTAGGGCGTCCGTTGCCACATACTGTAGAAAAATTTTCTGTGCCGCATATTGTTGGAGCAGTTGCAAATAAGCTTTCTGCTACCCAGTACTGCCCAGTATGGAATAGCTCCAGTGCTTTAAGAAACTATTCTGCTTTGGCTCTCCGAGGACTTTTGGATGATGCTGACAGCGAATTACTTTGCGATGGATTATGGACAGCTCATGCGTTCATGGGCTGTCTCATCAGCTCAGTTTGAGAGGCTGGTGCTGTAGAGTGGCTCCCGTGCTTGAGGTGTCGGGCATACGCGGGAAACCCAGGGGCCTGAGCTGTGTGCTGTGCTCCCGCAGCACCTGGGAGCGGGGAGGGGGAGCGGATGGTGCTGGGCTTTCTGGAAAGTGCTTAACCAGGCAGGCACTGCTTGCAGTTTGGGTAATCTGTTCTGGGATGTCTGGTCCCGGTAGATGCAGTTTCACAGCTGAGAACACATGCTGCTACTTAGGAAAAAGATGAAGCACTATTTATCCCCGTCTGTCTTTGGGTAAGAAGCGCTGCAGTACAGCAGTTGTGTTTGATATAGCTTAATACCAGTTTCCCTCTTGCAGAAGAAAACAGGACAAAGTGACTCTAGCAGTAGAGTAGATTCTTTAGGAGATTCCTGATTCCTCTTGTAGATTCCTGATGGCCAACACCATACTTAAACCCGACTAGCAGGAGTGTGAGGCACCGCGCAGAGAAGTGGCCAGTGGCGTTAGGGTCCCTCCCTGTCTGTGAGGCAGCCCACAGCACCCAGCTGGCTCTGCTCCTCGCAGTCCGTGCCAAAAGTGCTCCCACCAGGTGGACCAGCTTGGGGCAGTGTTGAGCGCGCATCCTGGTGACCGTGCAAGGGAGCTGTGGGCTGTGGATGGGGCCACTGGTGGTGTTCCTCAGCCAAGGAAGCGGTGCTGCCTCCTTCCCCGTCAGGGAAGGAGGAGCTAGCTGCAGAGCAGTGGCCGATTTCAGTCTGTGCTTGGGCACAAATCCGTTCCTCTTGTCTTCTGCGTAGGTTCTCTGGCAGATGTGCTCGTGTTTGAGCAGAGGTGAGCAGAGCCACCGTGCCGCGGAGCTGGTGCTCGCTTACTGACCTGGCCATGCGCTCAGGGAGCTCGAGGGCTGACGTGGGATCCCGCTCACGGGATTTTCTTGAGGAGTGGTATATTGTGGCATACGTACAGATGGGTGGTCACTTGGTTATCTTAAGACCAGAAGAGAACCGTTTGTTCCATAATTAGCTGTTCTTTGACCAAAAAAAAAAATCTATTTGGTTGGTTTTTTTACGTTCTATTGGTGCTTTAACAAGTTCCATTGTTTTGAAAAAAGGTGATGTCGTTTTTCTTCATCATGCCCATTCTGGCAGGCAGCTTTGTTAAACACTTAAGGTGTTTTCTGAAAGTTTTGTACATTTCTGATTCAGTTAGAAGGAATTTCTGCATGTGGTGGGAGAGTCTAAGCAGGAAAAAAAAATCCCGGAGTCCTGATTCTGTGCCTGGTTCCTTATTAAAATATGAATGCTTTCCTTTAGAATCTAAGGCATTCTTAGGAGCACTCTCCTTACAAAGCACAAGATGAATCTGTAGTCTGTTTTTCATACATTAACTCATAACTGGGTTCCCAGCTGCCTGATTCCAAGGAGACCTCACAGAAATAAATACTTTCCCTTTTGTTGAAGTACAGCATTTGCAAAGACTTCACACAGTTCTTTTGAAAGAAGCTGAGCTGAGCTGGTTATGCCATTCACGCATCCTTGAATGCCATCCCCAGCTTTTGGGGAAACTCTTAAATCTCTGCGTTTTATTCTGCTTTCAGACTTCTGTCTTTGGGTGGGGGGGGATATTAATACAAATTTTAATTTGAATACATGTGTAGCTTTAAAATCAGGTGTTGCTCGGGAGAGCGCTCCTTTTATTGCCCTCAGAGGGATGTAGCAGAAGAGGCTGTTAACCCATCTCTCTGTAGACCCTAGAGACGAGCGATGTTTTTTTCCTCATTTCCAGCTGCTAACCTGATCAAAGTACATAACTTTCTTAATCTTTTCCTGTTACTGCCACAGGCTTGTTGTGAGTGGCATGCAGTGGGGAGGCCTCCTCCAGATGCTCCCTGTTCAGGTGTTTCGTATGCTGAAAACCTCTGTGGTGGTGGAAAGGAGACAGACCGAGATAAGGGCACGGCGCCTTTTAGGAGAAATAACTGATTTCCTTGGCAGTGTGTCGGACACCTCTGACAGCTCTCTGTTCAATAGGCCTTTCCATTCTGTGTCGTCACCTTTTTTTTTTTTTAGCTCTTTTTGACTTTTCAGGTGTGGTGTAATGAAGCCAACGAAGGCTTTTTTTTCCTAGAGAACAAAGGCAAAGGCTGGTACTTTAAAGCTTCAACTACTTTCTTCTTGAGGAGTTTCATGGCTGTTATTTCATGCTGGTCCCCTGTGGTTCTTAATCTCCGAAGAAACCTCCATCTTCCAGAATTTCTTCCTGCGTTGTGCTTGGGGATAACAGAGTTTTGTTAGAACTGATTTTTGACTGCTGCGTGGAGGGAAGGAGTCGAGTTGCAGTCACAAAGGACTGGAAGAAATACGTACGACTTTGTTCCTGAAGAGCTTGTGTGGCAGATTGTTGCTTCATGTTGTAGGGAAGCATTTTATAATTTGCTACTGTAATAGCCCTTGTCCTCCAGAACTTAACGTATGTGCATAGTGCCTGCATTAGGTTATTGCTTTAAGTACCTGTACGCAGGAATACCGCTGTGTATTTTAAATCAATTAACAGAAGGAATTGGCTTGAGCTATACAGGTATGACATGAGTGCCAAGCAGTGCAGTTTAAAAGCTCTGAAGGGCAGTGGCATTACCCACCTGAGCTGCTGTAGCTATCGGTGCACATGCTCTTAGCCTGCAGGAAGGAAAGGTAATGCAATTTAGCTCATTTGCATAAAGCTACCTCTAATTGCCTTCCACTTGCTGCTGGCTAAAAATGCACAACCAGCCTCATTCAGCCAAAGTATGTTAATATCTTCATCCCCTCTACCGTTGATTTCTGAGCCTCTAAGCATATATTGGGTAAAATGCTGCAGCTTGCTCTGTATGTGGCACCAGGATGTCCATTACAGCTGGTGAGTTTTGCAGTCAGCTTTGAAACACACTGAAGTTGATCCATCTTCTGTTTGTAGCAGTACATCGTGAAGATGCTCAGGGGTGTTTGTCACAACTTTTTATAGAATTTCCCTTGTGCTTTGCCTCAGGGTGTGTTTTCAGTGACTGATATTTGACCATATGGTGAAATGTCAAGTCACTGCAGAAAGTGCACCACATGAAATGTCAGCTTGTCTGCCTGTTCCAGGATGACGACTTAGAAGAAGGAGAAGTTAAAGATCCCAGCGACAGAAAAGTGAGGCCACGTCCCACCTGCCGATTCTTCATGAAAGGTAATAACATGCTGTAATGGTGGAAACAAACCAAAGATGCTGTAGTTTTTCTTGTTTGGTTTTGCAGCTGTTAAGCTGCTGTCTACATGATAATCTCTGCCGCAGGCATCCTTAGTGTCACCTTTCTGTTCCTTGGTGGCCAGATGTCGAATTTACATAGAGCCAATATGGAAAAAGTCCTGCAGCCTAGGTATCGTGAGCCCGGTAGAAGCAAATAAACTCACTAGTGTTTTTAAAACAGCATGGTATAAAACTGCTCGGGCTGATTTAACAATCAACTGTTGCTTAAAGAGGTTCTGTGATGTTATTCCCTGGAAAACAAAAATGGCAAATCTCATTATTTCTTAGCGAGCTGATGCCTTGCCAAAACGTAATTGTTTCTTGCAATTCTATGTCTAGCTTACTTCCCCAGGTATTAAAAGACTCAGTGATTTTTTTTTTTTAATTGAAAATAGGGCTAGAAATAGTTTCACTGTAAGAAATAATGTGCTATCGTCTTGACTCCTGCTGAGCCACTGCAGCCCCTGCAGACATGCTTTGAAATGCATCTGTTGACCAGGTTTATGTGTTACATGTGTGGTGGTGTCGGGTGTTGGCAACCCAAGTATAGCTGCTTTCACAAGCAATCCAGAAAGCCCAGCGGGACGGTGTGTTCGAGGGGTGATGTTGGACCTGACAGGGCGATGCATGCTGGTGGCCAGTACTTCCCTTGGGCTGAGGAAATGGTCAGCTGGGAAAAAATTCTTGATGGAAAGAGCAGCTTTTTTCTCAAGCCAAAAGGTTATACTATGCTGTATCAGATACTACGTTTCTGAAACGTGATTGGGGTTGTCAGTCTCAGAATTGGGGGCAGGAAGTCGTAAAACATATTTCTTACTGCAGATGAGACCTAAGACTTGAAACTTTTAAATCTAACCAGTTGTGTTTCTTACTTTTTTTGATACTTTCTAATGAGACATTCCCCAAAGTTTGTGCAACTGTACAACAGCTATCTTGCAATTTTTTAGCGTAGAGAGTAGGTTTCATAAAAATTGTCTTATTTAAACTGATTATAGCTGTTTTTCCTTCAGCTTCACCTCACTTATGTTTGGTCATTTACTTTGTTTTATGTACAATTGTCCTTGAACAATTTATTGAAATCTGAAATTAAAAGAAGGGTGGAGAACAGGGTGGAGCCTTTATTCCTTGCGTCAGTGGCATGTGCAATGTAGGGAACTGCTTAGGGGGTTTCCAGAGACGTGACCATCAGATATCACTTACCTGGCTTCCTGAATGTCTTCCGGTACTGAATTTTCTACCTGTGCTGAGACATGAGCGTGATAGCGGTGGTGATGGAACAGGGAAGTCCCTCTGCGAGGAGGGCTCTTTGTTCCTTAATCCTTAGCATGGCACACGCCTCCACTCTGCATGGAAATATTTGCCTGAGTCAAAGTTCAGACTGCGGAATCTCCTGCCCCAGGTTTTCTTTGATTTGGCATCGGTTCAGGTAACGTTGACACTCACTTCTGCTTGCCCCCGAAGGCTTTATTACCATCAGGCAGATCAGATGCTGTTCACGTGGGACCTTGAAGACACTCAGATTTTCATCCTTGCTGTGTCTGAGGAGCACTCACATGGCTGCATCTGTCCTGTTGCATGAATGAGTAGTTGTGAAGCCTTCCAGGGAAGTAGCTTGACATGCAGCCGCCTTGACAAGTGTAGCAGGGCCCCTTACTTGTCAGGGTAATCATTCCCCTTGACACTTCAGTAAGAACAGTAGGTGTTGGCATAGGTGTCTAACAGCCCCTACACTCAGTGCTCAGACCTCTTCTGGCAGGCGTTCCGCTAGTCAATGAGAAAGGATGTGGCAGTCACTGAGTGCCTGTGCAAAGGGATTTGTGCTCTCATTACGTTTGACAGCACAGAAGCATCCAGTGTTGCCTCTGATGGAGAACACCAACTCGTGGTTAACCTGGGACTGATGAGGAGCATTTCCAGGGACTGAGTGCTTCTCTTTACCCAGGTGCAGCATAAATTTCTGACATGTTGCCCTGCCAGCCAAGATCTGGGAGGCTTCCTCCTTGGGCCATGGCAATGTTAACTGCTCCGTTGCCTCTAAAGTCAATGTGTTAGTGCCCGAGAGAGCACAGAATTAGTGATGACTTTGTGATGCAGGTGTCTGCTGTGAAATCTGCAAAATGTCTGTTGCCTGATGTTGAGCCAATTGCCAGAAGAAAAAAATGAGGTTTGTTTCTAAGACAAACTGAATTAAAATCAAGAATTAGCTTTGTATCCCGCTGGAGACCCCCGTGTGTTACCATCTCTTTAGGGGTGACGACTGAAGCTAACGAGCAGAGCAGCTTCAGATTTCTGTCTGTTGCCCTCTTTAGCAATGTCTCCTTTCCTGCTTTGTGCTGGCAAGCATGCAGAGTTGGCTGGAGAGAACATTTTTGATGTACTTAGTGCCTCACCAGAGGGCTGTTTATTTTGAATGCACTGTGATGTTTTCTTTCCTGTCAGGTTATAGTCATTGTTTTCTGTAAAAAAGACGAAGCTCTAACTTGAAGCGTTTGTCTTTAAAATGACTTGAAGAGCTTGCAGGCTTATTACTGTGTTTGCTTAACAGTGTATGTGCATCCATCGCTCCCGTGCCCCTGCCATAACAAGGTTCTTGTACATGCATCCATTTGCAACCGGATGTGTTGAATTCCTTCTCTCTGGGAGGGTGGGGGTGGCCAGAACATGCACGTAGGTAACGCTCAACAAACTTGGAGAGAGGAGAGGTCGGGTGTCTGAAACGGCATTATTCCTTGATGGGTTTTAAATGGTCCTGGGGCTGAACAGACGCTTGCTGTAGTGTGCAGGCATTCAGGGATCTAACAGAACTGTGTATTTCCACAGGTCATTGCACTTGGGGCATGAACTGTCGATTTATACACCCTGGTGTGAATGACAAAGGAAACTACTCCTTGATCTCCAAGCCCGAGCCCTTCTCCCCAAATGGCGCACCACCTATCGGCCCTCACCCACTGATGCCGGCCAACCCTTGGGTATGGACACCTTTTGTGTAAATTCATGGCTTCTGCATACAGCTTTTGTCTCCTGCTCTAGGAAGTGAAGTTTTTATTTGAGTTAGTACTTTAGCAAAATTCAATACGTCTGTTGGGTATATGATTTTTGAAAGGTGATCTTGAAGTTGCTAGCAGAGGGGAGTAATTTCCCATGTGTGTTCCAGTTTATGTCCTGCTGATGCATCTCCAGAGTATCTGGAGGTACTGCAGGGTAACTGTTTACAAAAGTGTATGTTTGCTTAGAGCTAACATTGAGTGTCTGTCTCCTTCTTACTATTCTAACAGGGAGCGCCAGTCGTTGATGAAATCTTACCTCCACCCCCTCCAGACCCCCCAACAGAAAGTGCCTGGGAGAGAGGACTCCGGCATGCTAAAGAGGTAAATGGCATCCTCATGTATGCTGACTTTCTCCAAAATCCGCTGACCTGTTTCATTGGGAGTAGAATGCTAGCAGAGGTTTCTTTTGAAGCATGTAGTGTCTTCCTCTTTTTAAGGAGCCTTCCTTTTGCGTTTTAACTTATTACCTGCTGCTTGCTGTTATCACAGTTATTAAACAGTCAAGAGGAGCTGGCATCCAGGTTTGTTTTTTATATTAGTATGAGCTAGGGAGAGCTTGTGGCCCAGGGCAGTTCAGGGATGATGAAGTCAAGCCCTCCACAAAGCAAAACGTTTTAGGCTGGTCCAATTTCCCTTTCTTCAGTACCTGTTTTTCTAGCACCTATAGGATCCCTGTGTCTGATCATTTCAGAAAATGGGGTTTGCATGTTTTTGAAGCTTAGTGCCTGTCTGCTGGTGTTCTGAGCTGATGTAACAGTGAATTATACTTTCTATATCAAGAAAATTCCATTGTCGTGTGCATTCATAAGACTTGGGCAGAAGAATGCTGCTTTAGTTTGAAGAGCAGGTTTCTCCCAAGTGAAGAATTTTTAATGGTTCCACTTCTCTGCGCCTCAGAAAAGTTCTCTCTTTACAATGCTTTTATTTTTATGTTATGGCAGGTATTAAAAAAGGCAACAATGAGAAAAGAACAGGAGCCTGACTTTGAGGAAAAGAGGTTCACTGTGACTATTGGAGAAGATGAGCGTGAATTTGACAAAGAAAATGAGTTTTTCCGTGACTGGAATTACCGCATCACCAGAGATGTCAGAGATCCAGCGTAAGATGCAGTTTTGTTCTTGCTAAGTGGAATAGATGGGTGGGCTATGCAGTGCAGTATGACAGTCCTCAGGTAACTTGCTCCTCCAAATTGGAGGAGTGCCCATCTCAGAAAATGGGAACAACTTCTGTTAAGTGGTCTGTACACAATTACAAACTGGAGCTGCCTCCACTCACACCAGTGAAACACTCACTTCCCTTTGCGATCTTCTTTAAACCTTTCTATCTTCAGTGTCATTGGCATACTGATCCCTCAAGGACACTAGTTGTATGTTGCCTCACACCAGCTCATTCTCCTGGCTTTTTTCTCCTCTTTGTGTTTTTGACTCCAACCCATTTTTAAATGCTAAAGTTGGAGTTGCGAAGTTGAAATATGCTCAACATCCAGGAGCTTCAGGGCAGCAGTCATGCTCTCTCAACTAGCTGAGTGTTTATTTGCAGGGGTATTGGCACAGCAGTTGGTCTTAACAAACATCTTGACCAGTCCCAGATAAACTGTTCAGTAAGACACTGGTCAGAAAACAAACCTGTTAGCTGCCAGGGCGTTGCCTGGGCAAAAACAAGCATCCTAAACTTAAGTTCTAGGTTACTGGTAAAGGAGGTAAAACATAAAATGTTGGAGACCTCAGACACGCTCCTTGTCATGACTGAGAGCAGGCAGGTGGTCAGAAGCAGGTGCAAGGATGCATCCGTCAACTCTGGGAGATTTACGTAGTAGTTCTCAAGCCAAGAAATGGAATGGGAAAAACAATTTTTAAAAGAGAGACTTGTATTCTGCAGGAATGTGGGTGAAACCACATTTCTCTCTTGCACATACATCCTCTGTTCTTCCTGCATGTACAGATTTTGGAAGTATTTCCACTCACAACAGAAATGTCTGCAGGGCTTGGTTCTATCTATTTTGATGGAACCACAGAAGAAAGAACTACAAAAAAAAAAAGTCTGCAAAAGAGCAGGTCAAGCTTTTGTTCAATAGGCTTTGATGTGCTCTAAAGTGCAATTCCCTTCCCAAATTTAAAAAAGAAGCAAATCAGCTCAGTTCTGCAGACTGTAACAGAACAGTTGTCTCACACTGATTTTTTTCCTTTGTAGAAATCAGTCTCTGTCTTGGTCTTCTCTTCCTCTGAGAAGCCTTTCATTTGCACCTGGGGCATATTATCACCAGTGCTCTGTGGGTTAACCGTACAGTGTCTTTGTTTTATATTTGTATATGGCAACTCGCATCTTCAATCAGTGATCGAGTTGTTTTATGCTACTGCCTCACTGGTGCAAGGATTTGTTGTGTTAGGTACAGGACTTTCTGGTTTTTCATATAGTCAAGAAAAAAGTGTTGTATTGCATGTAGCCATATACAGTACTTAAACAGAAGTAAACAAACAAATGGAATTTCTGAAAATTAAGGAATTTTTATGTGTAAGCAGACTGGCATTAAAATATGTTAATTGTGTGTAAAGGTAAAAGTTATGAAGTTGTTACTGCTGCATACTCTAGAAAATAGTGATTTTTCTCTCACACACACACATTGCGCACGGATTGACACCTTGCAGCAAACTAACCACTGATGGTTCAGCTGGAATGTTAATAAATGCTTTCAGGACTGTCTTGTGACATGTAAAGATGTCTAAATAGTTCATGAATCCCTTTTTCTTTTTTGAAAAACTATAGGGAGGTGGACATCAAAGAAAACATTAACTATGGGTAAGCAGGTCTTTGATTCCGGTACTGTTGCAACTGTAAGAAAATATTCCCTTTCCTTTCTCCATTGCACTTCTTAAAACTTCCTAGGCCACAGACAACTGTCCCATCAGATGTGGCTGGCAGTTTATTAACTGACTGGATGTATTTGATTTTTGGGTGATACCAATTATTCACCTAAAGATTTAAGCACCAAATTATCTGTAATTGTCTAGCAGGGGTGCTTGTTTAAACGAGTAAAAAGTCCACAAATGTTATAGGAAGGGAATGAGGAGATTTGGCTTTGAGGCTGTTAAAAACTAAAGAGCTTCCTTTTTTGGTGTAGCTTGAGATTTTTTCTGTCTTTTTGAACACCTGATGTCACTGCATCTATACTGCTACCTGGCTGGCATCAGAAGTTTGTTACTGAATTAGGCATCAGTATTCACGATTCCCTGGTGTGCTTTCCCTTGGTTTATCATTTCAGATAGAAAAGTAGAAATCTTAATCCGTTTAAAAGTACTGAATGAAATATAGGTAGCCACTTGACTTGCAGGGCAGCGCTTCTTAAGATGCAAAAGTGGGACATTTATTTTCCTCTACTCACAAGTCAGAGCCCCATTGTGGGTAATCTGGAAGTGGGGAGAACTTGCTTTATAATCTTAGTTCTGCCACTGGCTCCTCTGTGGCCCTGGAAGTTTCTTGTTCCCTGTACCCACCTCCCCATCTTTACAATGGATCTGGTATTGTCACTCCAGGTGGCTGGCAGGGATTGGATATTGTTGGGTATGTGAATTAAAAACGGCAAGTAACATTAACAGAAATCTTTAAATGGAGGACACGTTGCAGATGTAAGGAGGGTGGCTTTTAGATCCTTTTCCTCCCCAAAAGTAATTATAGTTTTGCAGTCGAGTAGGGTGTGTCACGTGCTTGCCAGTTCATTTGTGTGCTGGGGGCTGGAGCCTGCTTTCCACTGGAGAGTATGAGCTGCAGATGCAGTTACCCTCAATGCGTGGGGCAGTTTCAGGTGTAGGCGCAGAGCGTTGCTGGCCTGCCTCCAGAGCTTCGCTTCTGCCAGCAGAAGGCTCAGCAGCGCCTTGCTTCACGTACGGTCAGCACCGCTACACACCCGTCTCCGCTGGTGGCACAGGAGCAGGAGATGACAACGTGTTCCGCTTCTGATGCTCCCATGTGAGGGTGCTTGGGGTAGCTGTGTGTGCAAGGGCAGAAAATGCAGCTCTAAATCAATGAGGCAAAACATGTTCTGTTATATTTGCATACACTTGAAGTAGCTATAAAAAGCAATTGATGTTCCTGCATTTTTACCACATTGATTTGAAGGCTGAGTTTGGTTAGCAGTGTCCTTTTTTGTGTTTATCAGGAAAGTTTTGTGATTTTTCTCTAATAAGTTTCATTTTAAAAAGACTGTGGGATATGTAGGAAACAAACCACTTTCTACGGTCATACTCCACTGAATGTGTTTTTTCTTGTCAGTACACAGTGACTAAGACCTGACCTAGAATATGTGGTGTTTCTGTGTAGTGACAGGGTGATACTTCCCTTTCTAACCTTCCGTGTTTTTCATTGTAGGCTTGATCCCTATACAGATCCCTATTATGACTATGAAATAGAACGGTTCTGGCGTGGTGGGCAGTATGAGAATTTCAGGGTTCAGTATACAGACCCAGATCCGTACCGTAACTACAGAGTAAGTAAGGTAATACCCCTTTCCGCGCTTTACCTTTCAGCATTCTTCCAGGTACTTCTGGTGTTTGTCGTGTGCAGTTGAACTAGGATTTTTCTTGTATGTTCAAGATGCTTCATCTTACAAATAGTTAGATCTCGAATTACTGGATCACTGTACAGAACACCCTAGGTGTCTGAGCTGGCAGGTCAGTGGCACTGCTAGTTGTAGCTCTTTTTTTACTCTCTTCACCGAGAACGGTTCCTCTGCATGCGCACTGGCTGCTCCTCTGAGCATGAGATGGTTGTGCAGCCATTACTGGAAATTTTGGAGAGGGAGGGAGTTTCCAAGAAATAATCTGACTGAAGAACAGTTTGCTTCCTAGTTACTAGGACAGACCTAAAGGATCAGATGTGGACAGGCGTGCTTTGTGTACAGGCAGAGGCTCTGGCCTGACTGTCCACTGCTGGTGGAGTTGCACATTAGTTGTTTTGAGTCAGATGAGGAAAGTACCCAGCCAGGTGCTGAAATCCCAGGTGCGGTCAGTCAGTGTTGCACTGCTGTAAGGTGTGGAGCTCAGTGGAAATAAGGCTACAAACCCTTTCCCTCCACTTCCTTTTGCCCTCACGCAAACTGTTGTGCCTCAAGAGCAGTGTCAGAAAGCATAAGTCCTGCTCATTGGGAAGCTTTTCAGTAGTATTCATCATGTCCTTAAAAAAGTGGCTTTCCTTTTGCTGCAAGACCTTGCTGTTTTACAGAAGCAGTGCAGAAACAGGAGCGTGTCCTCACTATTGTTGCATATGATGCACCGTCAATTATTGTCACAGTGCTTGTTATAAACGTGATTAACAATATGAGTAAATACATGTAAACATCAAGACATTCCTTTAATAGGCATAATAAGCAAAATGAAACTTTGACTGTTGCCTTTGAAAATTGTAACCGTGAAGAATATGATGTGGTACTTTGTTCCTCTCCAGTTTCTCCCTGCTCAGGAAATAGTGATGGAACAAAGTCTGGATTTATCTCATTTCTTTGCTCTAACCTGGGAGGGCATATGGAATTGCATGTGGTCTGAGACTTTGTAACCTTGCTGTGCACTTTGTTAGGACATGTTACCACAATGTCACCATGATTTCTCTTTTCTTTTCAAAGGAAAGAGAGCGAGAACGAGAAAGGGAAAGAGAAAACAGACAACGCGAGAGGGAGCGAGAAAGGGAGAGGGAACGGGAGCGGGAGCGGCGCCAGAGGGAGAGGGAACGGGAACGGGAAAGGGAGCGTGACAAGGAGCGCCAGCGGAGGAAAGAAGAGTGGGAACGCGAGAGGGAACGAGTGAAGAGAGATGAAAAAGACAGGCAGCACAGGGACCGGGACAGAGACCGAGACCGGGACAGAGACAGGGAGCGTGAAAAGGAGAAAGAAAAACCAAAGCCCCGGTCCCCACTGCTACCAAGGTAAGTGTTTGCTTGAATTCAGACTTTACGTTTTAGTTGATGTTGTTCTAGCTGTGGATCATGAAGCAGGTTCATGCTAATCAGTGGAGAAGACCCCTGTTGCCTGCAGCTCTTAATCGAGGAATAGTTTCAAGAGCAAGGTGACAGTTTACATGAGCCTTGCTGGCCACTAAGCGGAGCTAAAACATCAGATAAGAAGCAGTCTGTGTAACCTGGCTCTGAAAGGAGGACAGTGTCAGTCCTGTGGCCTGGAGGTATGGAGATGTTCAGCTTGTCCCTGTTCTCTTGAGGTTAGAGTGCGTCTTGGAAGGCTGGCTGAGTCCCCGGCGCTGAGAGTCCTGCAGATGGTGGTTACTCTCTTTGCAGTCTTGACAAACGCCCTTTGACAAGAAGCAGGTTTGGGAGCTTGTGGATAGCAACAGTATCTGGAGTTTCATTAAGTAAAACTCCAAAGAGAGACTAGAAGAAGTAAAAGGATTCTGTGTCTTGAAGTCGGTTTCCGCTAGGTGTTAGGATGGAATTGGAGTGTGGAATCAGGTTTCTTGCCTCTGACTGCCTCATTTTCTTCAATTTTTGTGAAAATTCTGGTTCTGGACTGTGTGAAAGGGAAAATTGAACTAGACAGACTAAAAGCCTGGGAATTTCAAAAACTAATCATGTTTTCTTTCTTCGTCAGTTCCTTCAGTACGATGACTTAGTGTACTGTGTATGAGGCTTGTTTGTAAAGCACTGTATCGGAGCTGAGTATAGAACTTGTCTGGTGGGAACTTCCAATGTTGCAACACCTTTTGATTCAGAATCAGGGAAAAGTATCAAATATCCTGCTAAAATATATCTTCAGGAAAACCGATTAACAGTGTCAGTACCTTGGAAACTAGAGGCAGATAAAGCCTTCCGATGGTGTGCTGAGGAACACATGGGTGCACAAGTGTGCGAGTTGGGGCAAGGGGGGTGTAGGGGAGTTGTGTTTCCCAGGACACACAGGAGCTTCTCCTTCTGGATGATAAGTTTTTCTTTTTGGGCACTGGAGAAGAGTGTGAAACATCGTGAGCATGAGGAAGAGGGTGTGTTTTAATGAAGAACAGGGCTAAGAAGGCTTAGAACAAGATGCCATGTGGAATTGTGTGGTTTCAGGTGGGAGAAGGGAGTAGTCTTGAATCTGACCCAGAATTTTTGTTTGTATTGCTAGATGGGAAAACTGAATTTTGATGATGACCCTTTTTTCCAAGAGCAAGTCACAGTTTCAGAACACTTCGGCTGTGTCTTGTGAGCGCTTTGATGCAGTAGTAGTGTCAGAATGGTAGTGGTAATATGGGGAACTACATTTAATTATAATCTTCACTTACAGCCGTAATTTGTGCACCTTAATTACACATTTACTGTTGGTTTATGCTCTTATTGGGTTAGTGATGGAAGAGATCTTGCTGTCCA
The DNA here is from genome assembly GCA_013399475.1 of Chauna torquata. Taxonomy (NCBI): domain Eukaryota; kingdom Metazoa; phylum Chordata; class Aves; order Anseriformes; family Anhimidae; genus Chauna; species Chauna torquata. The sequence continues at coordinate 22,377 of VXAL01005816.1, forward strand.
GAACCTTATGATGGTGATGGTGAAAGCGACGTCAGCTGATTGGCAGCGCGGGGTGTTAGTCATTAACAGTCACCGTGCCCGTGATCGCTGCACGCAAGGCTGAGGCTGCCGGGTGCTCCTTCCTGTGACACTTGTGCTAGGTCATGGGTAGGGCTTTGTGGAAGAGCTTTCGCTGTGAGAGCTGCCCGAGGTCTGCTGGGTAGGAGCAGTGGCCACGTTCACCAATCTTGGAACCATCTCGCCTCTTGTAACCATCTGTGGGAGCCAAGAGGTGGGATTTCCAGTGTTTGTGACATTATATGCTTTGTGGATACAGGTTCCCTGCTTCCCTTCCGTGCCTCCTCTCTCACCTAAGCACCACTTCAGGTGAGCTGTGGACTGCCCCTCGTATCTCCAAAACAGCCTTCTTAAGACAAATCTTGGTAGGTTAAAAATAGTCCTTGATATGCCTCTTCACTTCTTGTGTTGTTAAGTCTGCTGTTCTTTCCAGAAGTGGAACGTAGAGAATCTACTATTGGAGGTGTCCTCGGCCTTGTGCTGTAATGCGGGAGCAGATGCCTGGGGCGCCAGGCAGAGAGCCGGGAGGGAGAGCACACAGGACTTTCTTTTGGCTTCATTTGTGCCATTTCAAAGGCTGGCAGCAAGAAGCATTTGTATTTTTTGATGTTGAATAGGGAGCTAGTAATTCAACTGATTTTCCCCTGGAGAAGGCATCCCCTCATCCAGCAGTCTGTGTTTCCCTGTGCTGTATTCCCCAAAAGCCTTTATCACAGTTACGGAGTAACTTCTCTCTGGGCAGTGTGGTTTTGTGCCGTGCAACCTTTTTGACAGGCTTCAGACTTCGCCGTGTGCCTGGTGACAGCGCTGCCATCGGAGCGGTCTCGCCTTTGCTCCAAATACCTTCCTGCTGGGCTGGCTGCAGAGGCTCAGTTTTGGCACCTCGGCATCAAACAGCTCCCGAGTTTGTTTAACGTGTAAAATATTTGCAATTGTTTTGCGTTTCCCAGGTAGCAGGATGCACGATAGTGGCGTAACGCTCACCTACGGGTATATTTATAGCCTCTGTGCTTTCCCTGATCACTGGATCCCCATTTTCAGCAGGTCCGGCCTCCCCGGGTGCCCTCGTCACGGTGCTGGGGGCTGGCACGCACCGGCCCGCAGGCAGCGCCCTTGGCATTCCTCCGACCGCGCTGCACGCAGGCAGCGCCGCTTCCAGCCGTCCTGCTCGTCCCTCGCTAACAAGCTGGGGAGGCTGGAAAGCTGCTCCACAGTGGTTGTGCAACCAGGAGGTATTAAGGAGCTCTGCCAAAGGCAGGCTGAGGATGGCTGAAATCACAGGTAGATGCCGGTCTGTCTGTCAGCATAAGAACTTCCTCTAGTAGAGGCTGCAGAGTGGAGCAAACTGTGACATGCGGAATGTGGAGTCGAAAGGGATGAACGAAAACTTGAAAAGCTAATAGCTGGGAACATGAAAACAAATTCCCTTTCAGTTGCGTTGGGAGCAGGAAACTTTAATCTGATCTCTAAACAACAGCGGAGTAGTTAAGGCTAATAGCAGCAGAGAAGCCAGAGGACTTCCTTGCATCAGTGTGTGCTACAGATGAGGAGGGTTAGAATTTAACAGGCACGCGGTAAACCCTAACAGACTCAATGGCAAATGTTTGTCCTTCAGCCTTTTAAAAGAAGAGGCTGCAGTGTTTGGGCTTTTAGTAGGATTGCCACACAAGGATCAGACTTCTTTGAAGGAGTATGTAATTGCTGCTTTATGCTTTGTTGGTCCCCCCCCCGCCCCCCCGCGCTTAATATGAGCACTCCAAGAAGTTTATAATCTGAGATTGCAGTGCTAGTAAAATTGTTCCTCCCCCTCCTCCTCCTCCCTCCTCAGGCATCGAACACTTAAACAAGCCGAGACACTTTATGATCAGTTAGAGGGATAACGTGGCTGTCTGGCCCCGTGTTCCCCATCTCCAGAACGAGTTCTGATGCCCCAGGCTGTGACTGATTTTGCTGAGCGCAAAATTTCTCCTTTATATCTGTATCTTGCCAGCGTAGTTCACTGTTGTGCAAAGCATTTCGGGGGTAGAGAACTGGCATGAAATAGTTTATTGGAAGACACAGCAGTATGAGAAGTTCTAACCGGAGCACTGGACACAGCCATGGAGCTGCTGGCTTTCAGCTGTGACCCTGCACACAGAAGTAGTAACTTGCTTTAATCCTTCTATTGTTGCACAGGTCTTTATCCTGTTATCATCCCAGTGAATCTGATTGTTTCAGCAGGGCATTTAGCGATGCAGTTGGTGTCGTGTGACTTGTTAATGTTTATTTCCAAAGCACAGAAGGACATTAAGGAATAATCGGACCCACTGGCCAGGGCAGCAGCCTCAGGATCACTGCCCCATTGGCATGGGTAGCCCTAGGTCGTTGTCTACCAAGCAGGAAGGAAGAAGAAACAATCCTATGCTGTGGGTCGGTGCAGCGGGCCTCGGGTTCTTTCCCACCTCTGAGAAGGGCTGGGTTTCCCATGCGTGGGGTGCTGTGGGCCGTGCTTAGAAGCAGCACAGCAAAGTCTGCCTTCATTCCAGTTAAGGTGAGAAATTTGTGACCTCTAGTTCTCAAGGAGGTTTGTCCTGCCGTTTGGTCTGGGCGCATGACACGGAGTCCACAATCTGCAGGATGCCAGTGCAAAGTGGAGTGAGGAGGAGGCTGTCGTGCTCAGAGGCATCCCAGAGTCCGGACAGGAGGTGACGGCAGCTCCAGAGCTGCCAGGAAGGAGCAGTGTCCTGGTGAACTGTCCTGTACTTATCGGGCACACAACAGAGTTCTTTGGAAGGAAGTTTTCCTCAGCTGGGTTAGAGGCTGTCGATGGAGTGCACTTAGGCAGCCATTAAAAAATAAAAATAACACTTGCAAGTAGAGACAGTGTAAAATTGAAAGCAATGTCAGAAAGGGCAGCTCTTTTGTAGCAAATCATAAATCCTTCAGAAAACCCTTCTAGTAAGGAGTGTTGTGCTTCTTCCCAGCTTCTGTTGAGGTGAGCCCTTGACTGTGACATGCTATATAATGCTGCAGACCCTGGGACAAAAGGTTGTGTTCCCTTTTCAGAGCTCTCTTACATTACTTGTTCAAGCTAGTTCACATTGTCTTTGTAACAGGCCGTTATTAGTCCCTGGGGTGAGCGCATTAATGAGCAGGATAACCTGGAGTCTAAAATCAATGAATGCAGGTTACCTAGGGCTTGCAAGTTAGAAAGTGTTAGAATGAGGTTGATTAGATAAAGGAGTAACAAATATAAGGGAATGCAAATGGAGTGATTCATGAGAGAGAGAGAGAGTGTGTGTATGTGTGTGATCACAGACTGACTGAACTTGTTTTATGGAAGAATTTGTAGTTCTGAGTGTTCCTGGGTCCTTATCGTCTTTCCTGACGGCTTCTGGTGGTCTCCCCATACCACCAGATCCACTGGATCTGCTCCTTACCTCTTTGAGTTCTGTTGGCAGGGACTCTACAAATCAGCTGTTGTTCAAATAGGTCTGGGTATTTTAGTGGGCTTAATAATAGCATCTTATCCTGTTGTGTAAGGATGGTGTGGTTAGGCTGGTGGATTTGGTCCTCTTAGTTTTTCCAGTGGAAATGTTGGGTTGTTTCTTATTAAGAAATCCTTCATTTGCTCATGTTTGTTGTCCTGCTGCAGGAGGAAGAGCAGACCGGATAGGCAGATGTGTGCTCTGTCTCAAGTCAGGCGTCCTCTTACTGGTTCCCTGGAGCTCTCTGAATTAATCTTAAAATCTGTAAGAAGTTACTGACGGGAAAAGGTGGCCTTTGTCAGTAGGCACAGATTTGCCATCCAGGTGTCTGGGCGGCTTCTTGGAGTGCAGTGAATTAAGAGAATAAAGCAAGTGGCCCCAGGCCGTTGGGTTTCCCAGGCTGGAGGGAGGTTTTTCCGCTCCAGTGGGAACTGGACTCCTGCTGCTCCTGAATGCAGCGGCTCTGTGGTGCCTTCGTCGGTGCCACGCGGTGCCGTGCCGCTCAGAAGGGTTTCCCTTCTCCCCACTTACAGAACGTGCCTGTGCTGCTACGCGCCTCTCCAGATTCGTAGTCCCTGTATGGTAATGCTGCGGTCATGGGCATTAGAATTAGTTGTTTACATCTCCATTTTTCGCAGTTCGGCTTCCAGACTGAGCAATGGAACCTGGTTAGACAACTTCGCTTCTATTTATTCTCCCAGTTCATTTGGGAAGTTAGCAACAATAAAATCTCTCTGCAAACCAAATCAGCAAAACTTGTCAAAGTTCTCCGTGGCGCGTTGCTGTTGACTGGAGTTTTTGTTCGTCTTCATGGTTCTTGAGGTTGTGCCTCTGCTTCCACAGTAAAAGGAGAAGGGTTTCGTAACCAGGAATCAAGATGAAGAAGGGCATCGAGTGACTCAGATGTGGATCTCAAGGAATGCGTTTTACTTTGGCATTTTGGAGTTGGAATTACTGGAGAGATCCCACACGCTGGATTTTATTAAAGCATTGCAGAGACTGGGGAGAATCACTGCGCGCAGTACCTCTCACTGAGAGAAGGCTCTCGAGGCGTCAAATGCTCGGCCCTCAGGGTAGATCACGTCTCAGATATGTTTATCTACCCACTGTGATGATTTCATACTGCAGGTTCAGATTGTATCTCCACTATTTAATTTCAAAGCCTCTCCCCATCAGGCTTTGAAGAAGTCTTTTTTTTTTTTTTTTAAAGCAACTGATAACTCTGCTTGAGATTGAAACATCTTGAGAAAAGCGAAACCTTTGCTAATACTTCACCAAGATCAGTGGCCACGTCGTAAGCATTAGCACCAGAGTCAAGGGTCAGCATTTCCCATTGTAGGTGGCTTTTGGGAGCTGTTGTCCTTCCCCAGACACCCGGGCGCTGGGGATGAGTGACTTTGTTGTGCCGAGACAAAATCTGCCAGTGTGCACACGCACTGCTGAAGCTTATTTTGCAGAAATTACAGGGCCCTGAACGACTGCTTTGGCGCATGCCTCCAAACATTCCTCGAGTTCGCTTCCTCTGGAAAATTCCACTGACACCGAAGGAAAACTTGTGCTGGTGACACAACCTTTGCTTTCCTGCGAGAAATGAAATGGCTTGAAATCATAGCTGGACTTTCCTCTTTGAGAAAATTGAGCTGTAACTGCCGGCCAAAACAGCAGCCCCGGAGCCAGGCTGACGTCACCGGCGACTGCTGGCGATAAGATTTGCGTTACCGGTGGTGGCGGTGTCACACGGGAGGGGGAAGGAAGGAAGCACTTTTCCCTGGGAAGCTTATTTTCCGTCTAAGATTAGAAATGCTTCGGCATCATTTGCATAATGCATGAGGGGGAAGGCTTGGCCACGCGGCTCGACTTCCCCCTCCGAATTCTTGTCGAGTTCAGTGGTGTGCTTCAGATGGGTTTATTTGTGAGCCGGAGCGTGCGCTGTCGGAGCTGGCTGACCTGCGCTGCGGTTTGCCTCGCCAGCTGTAGTTACCTCTGTTCCTCCTCGCATTGCCAAAGCCACGTTCAGCTTCAGTTCTCCGCTTGATTGCTGTAATTGAATTCCAGCCAAATGTGCATTAACGTGTTCGTTCTGGAAAATAAAGCATTTAGTTATTTTAAGGTTAAAATGGGCTTCGGAAATAGCTAAGCTCTGCAGACCTTGCTCGTGCCCTGGTGACGCAGGACGCAGCTCCTCTGGGCTCTGTAAGGAAATTAAGCTGCTTGTGATCCGTCTTTGTCAGTCTCTTTTACTCCCTCTGTAATTTTTTTCACCTCTTGGCATACCTACCTAATTAGGAAGTTAATTCTCAAAGACATTCCTACATGTTTCCTGAAAATGGGTATTTGGTGAAAAAGGAGACCTGGATTTGCACGTGGGCTTTGGTAGCATACAGCTCCTTTGCCAGCAGGTTCGCCTGCAGCTTGGTAACTGTGCTTGTCTGAGGATGAGCTCGTGGCTCACCACCCCAAAACAGCCAGGCTCCTCTTCTCCCCCCCAGCTAGCCTTGTGTCGGCTCCAGCAGTTGTTCAGTCCCGGCCATGGGCTCGCTGGACTTGCTGACCCAGCAGGAAAATGGGTCGTCTTTTTTTTTTTTTTTTTTTCCCTCCTTCTTCAACCAAGGAGTTGAGTTGGCTCATGGAGAGCTCTGACAAGTGCCAGATGCAGCACAGGACAGGAAGTGGAAATTACCCAGTTGCAAGAGGGAAAGTGAGGAGAAAGCCTACCCCAGGATCAGACAGTTGTTAAACCCACTCAGCAGCGCAGCACCACGAGCAGCGATCGTGTTTGGTGTGATTCTGGGCAGCCTTCCTGCCTGATCTGGGCCCGGGCCAGCTGCCTGCCTCCTCTCCTCGGCGAGCCCTGCTCTGAGCCATACGGCTTCCTCTGCTTTCATCCCAACAACTGCACCGTATCAGTCTGCAGCAGTAAACGTGATTGAAACGCCGACTGTTTCGTGGGCTGCTAGTCTTTGATAGTCTCTTCAGTGAAACTCGTGCAGGCTGTAATTGAGATGTTACTCTAAGGCAGACGGTAAGGTTCTTGGCACTTGCTCAGGCTTACTTTCAATTCTGACTCCTGAATTCCACTGGAGGAGATGAGCCAAATGGCATCAGATACCAGTCCCTCGTATTAAGTTGAACAAGTTTATTTGGTGATGCTACATGTTGGGCACGCAGGTAACTCTTGAGGAAAGACTTTGAAAATGTCCTGACACGAGCATCATCTTCCTTTCTTGGCTATAGTATGGTGACGTATTTACTGCTGAGTCAAAAGCCAAAGCATATCCAGAAATGAGGCTTTCTGTTGTGGTTTTCCTGGGGAAAAAACCTCTCCTCCAGAAAGTGACTTCATCAAGAGGGAATTGCATCAAACCAGGTAATAGGTGCAAGTAATGAGATTTGCTCTCATAGTTGCCTTTGCTCCAAGCTCGTGCCCAAGCTTTAGAGTTAAGCGCAAGTTGTTCCCACACAGGGTCTGAGCAGAGGCTCAACATCCAGAATGTGCTGCTGTTGGATGTGAATGTGCACGAGTTGGTCTTCTTTTTGAGAGAGACAGGGTATATTCTGTAGGAGACTTCTGAAAACTAGAATGAACTAGATGATACTTAAGGTCCCTTCCAACTCAAGCCATTCTGTGAGCACTGTTGTAGGAGAGAGTTGAGCCTGGAGGTCATTCCTTAGTGTTGTCTTTTCTGTCACCTTGGACTCTGCTGTGAAAAGGTTCTCAGCAGGTTTTATCCAGGTCTTGAGGTGGAAACTGCCTCTGCCAGCAGAATGTTCCCCCTGCATCTCCCAAAGCATGCCGACCCTGGTCCCTAAGGACAGGGCATCAGAGTGGGACACAGTCCAGTGATATTTGCTGGCATCCTCACATAGTGTTCTCCTCCTCTCTGCTGCTGTTTAACCTGCTGTGTGATACAAGGTGGTTAGGCTGCACCTTACCTTCTTTTCTCAATCCTGGCTATGGCTATTTAGCATTTTCAGAGTATAAATAGTAGGTCAGGTCTATCTCAACCCCACGTTCGTAATCATGGTCTTCTTCCACGATTAGATACTCAGATACAGTTGTAGATGTAATATGGAAAACTAGACCAGCCCACTGCAAATAGCGTGTTAAATAGCATATGTTAGAGCAGCACTGGAAAGGGTGATGATGCTAAATGGTTCTGGTGAATAATGCTGAGCCATAGCCTGCTTGGGACTCTCTTACTGGGCAGTCAGCAGCTTTGTGTGCTAATACGTCATCCTCAGAAGCATCCTCGTCTGAGGCTGGAATGAGATTTGCACGACAAGGGAGCATGAAAGAAGAGTTTCTTCCCCCTTAGAATTCTATATATACAGAGATGGATGTGGGACAAATTGTAAAATTGGTGTAGTTATATCAGGAAAGATAGGCAAAGAGTAGGATGCTGTGCTGTACCTTAAAGTCATCGTGTTTGGCAAGAGGTGAGAGGCTGTAGGAGTTTAACTGTATGTTGAGGCGGTTTTTGGTACTGCCAAACAAGGAGATGATGAGGCTTCATAGTGACTGGTGAAGCCTTCAAAGGGAAGGACAGGCTGCTAATGAAGAGCTTTAATTATCCCGTTGTCTGTTGAAAAACTGTTGCGGCAAGAAGTGCAACCCATAGAATTATTAGAAAACTTGGAGGTTGCTTTTTTATCTCAAAAGGCAGAGGAAGTTGCGTGGGGAGTGGTTGCTTCACAGTGGTGTGACTAATAGGGTGGTACGGGCTGAACCTAGAGATGGAAGGTGCCTTCCCTCCCCCAAATCCTCAGAGCGAGAGGGTTCATTATTTTGAGAAAAGGACTAAACACATAATTATACAGGTAATTTGATGAGTGCAATAGACTTCATAAACCTTTAAGCAAGCATAAACTTTGCCTAAAACCTGACGAAGAAGGTTATGTGCAGCTAATTGACCAGTCATATGCAGGTTAGAGTAAGGGTGAGGAAAAAACCCAAGTTAAATCACCCATAGATAAGAGATGTGATAAAGCCTAGACCTGAAGAAACTCATTAAAGAACTATCCGGGGCAGATGCTGAAAAGTTGGCACTGAATTATTTTCAGAGGGTTGTGGGCAAGAATGGAAGCCCATAGAACCAAAGAAACAGGTTAATCACAGCTAGAGTCCTTAAAAGGGAAGGGAAGAGATGTCTAGGTGTCTAGCCTGACTAGTCAAATCTTCATGGTTATCAACAACAGGAGAGCACGTGCTCAACTGTGTTTGTAAGCACCTCGAGAATAATACGGTGATAAAACAGCCGCTATGAACTGCTTTGTGCTCAGCTGATGAGGTAACCGTCCCCTTCATAAAGGTAAAAACAGATCGGTGTGTCTTGGCTGGGGTAAGGCTTGTGACACAGTCCCACGTGATGCTCTGATAAGGGAGCTGTAGGAAAGTAATTCGGGCTGAATCTCTTCTGTTAGTGCCTGCTGGTTGTTTCCAGCAGTTTGCTCTGTTGAGAAGGTGGTTCAGATGCACGTTCCAAGTCCGTCCTCAGTCTAGGTCTGTTTAGTATTTTCATTGCGCTGGGGGCTGCCCACCAGGTTTGGGTTGCTCCAGTTCTAACTACGTGGCGCAGGTGAAGGAAGAACCAGCTTTTTGGTTCCCTTCCCTCTTGCATATGCTTTGCTCCTTGGAGGCAAAGAACCGAAGCTGAAATCAGCTGGCAGGTCACTGGTCACTGTGACAAAGTAGTTCACAAAACTTGCAGGTGCTGCTTTTCTAAGGGCTTGCAGTCACTAATTTACAAAACGATAGCTGTTCTAAGACTTAATTGCCACAAAATGATGCTGAATATCCTGCAGTGGAGCTTAAGAGCTAGTACTAGCGTGAAGGATGAATTTCTGAGATCTTTTCTTGGCTCTGTGTTTCTATTGGCCGTATGATAAAAAAGATCCCAGGAACTTAACTTCTCTTTGTTTTCCAGCCGTCAGCCTGAGCCACCAAAGAAGGAGAAAGAGGCAACCACGATTACCACCGCTCAGTCAAAGAGAGCAGATGAGTGGAAGGACCCCTGGCGCCGATCCAAGTCCCCCAAAAAGAAACTCGGTTTGTCTGTCTCTCCCAGCCGTGCGCGTAGGCGCCGAAAAACCTCTGCTTCTTCAGCATCTGCTTCTGGCTCTTCACGGTAAGTGAAGGTGAAGAGCGTGTCACATCCAAGCCTTGTAGTGCGTCAGGGAATGCAACATGTCTCTTTCGTGTTAGTAGATGGTGTTGACATTCTTGGGGAAGCAGTTCAAGACTTGCTGCTCAGTAGCTGCTATGGACACTGGCATAGAGGAGCTACTGAGATGGAAGCCAAAGGGGGCACATAACTTTAGGTGCTGTGAAGAGGTGTGGTCTGTTGAAGACCAAGAAGAGGGGGGTCCTTGGGAAAATAATTCTTCAGGGAAATTAGACTTGGGTGCAGTCCAGATAGCTCAGCTAGGTGAAAACTGACCTTTATAGGAGCAGAAGGAGCCGGAAGCTGTAGAATTTGGAGCCTCTTCACTCCAGGACTGCTCGAGAGATGAGGCGAGCCCGCTCCAGGAAGAGCATGCTGCTGCTGCTACTGGGGAAAAAACAGGGTTATGGAGTCTTGACAGGAGCCCTAAGATGCTGCAGGAGAGCTCAGAAACCAGAGCATGGGAGATAAAATCCACTTTTTGGAGAGAAGTGCCCTGAATCTAGGAGAGTTGAGTTGCAGCTTGGTCTAGTAGAAGGTGTCCCTGCCCATGAGAGGGGCGTTGGAATTAGATGATCTTTGAGGTCCCTTCCAACCCAAACCGTTATATGGTTCTATGATAAGCTGTATCCATTTCCTTTATATGTTTGAACTTGAAGCTTCTGCAGAAAGGAAAAAAAGTATCAGAGAGGAATGAGGAACACAATGAATTGAAGATACAGATCTATAAGCCAAAGCCCTCCTGAAGCAGATAGCTTTTCTTGCTGGAATCATGGCACCTTTGATTTTCCTGTTTTCTCCTACACGTGTGACCCAGCCTAGCAGGGGGATTGTCTAGTGAAAAGATGGAAAATTGCGTGGAAGGAGTTCTCAGAAAGGGATGGAAAGTCATTAGCTAAAGGAAGGGAAGCCTGTTCAAGGGGACAAAGGGCACTAGCAGCAACAGAATCATGTCTGAAAGAAAAGGTGGGATGGGGAAAGGATGTAGTCCTGGCAGGCCCCCGAGGAGAGGGTAGGTGATTTTTGGAGCAGTGTTTGATAACTTGAGACGAGTGAACCTTGGTCTCTTAGGAGTTCTCGAGAGGCGCTGATTTTAAATACTTTCCTTGCAGGTCCTCTTCTCGCTCGTCCACCTATTCTGGTTCAGGTTCCTCGCGATCTCGTTCCAGATCATCATCTTACAGCTCTTACTCTAGCCGCTCTTCAAGACATAGCTCTTTCTCAGGCAGCAGGTCCAGGTAATGGCTCTTTGAGTTTGAAAGTAATGGTATGCTATTTCCCAAACACTTGCTAGCAGCTACTTTTGGTGCTACTTAAAAGCAAATGGCCAACTCTTGAAATAAAATATTTGAAACACTTTCCTTCATGAGGGAAATATGATAGACTGCAGGGCAGCCAGTTGTTTCGGTTGTTGAATGAAGCAGATATGTCAGTCATCCCCTCCTCTCCCCAGTACCCCCCACCCACGTGTACACGGCTGCTGTGGCTGGGCTGTTTCCCATACTTGTGGTCACTGAGCAGTTGTAGGAGCCTGGCTGAGATTAATGTTTCCATCATTTGCGTTTTATGATTGGAAGAAGTTATTGGCATCTCTTTTCTATTGCACTGGAAATTCTATTTAAAGAGGCAAATCACATTTCTTTAGTAAAGCAGTCCATGCAGTTTTGTCTTGTGATAGTCCTGACACTTCAAATTAGCAATTCAGTGTCCCATGCTGATTAAACACAGGCATGTTTATAACTCTGCCACTTCCTTGCCTCTGCAGACAGTTTCCCAAGTCTGGAATATGTATAGTAGGAGAACTGGCTCCCTAGATAGGAGGCACCTCTTCAGAACTGAAATGCACAGAACCTCAAAAGTGGATCATGTAGTTGAGAGTGCATGGCTTCATTTGGAGAGGTGATTTCTCCTAGGGGAGACTTGGGTGGGAATTGTTCTAGACCTAAGCACATAGGTTTCTCTAGCAGAGCAGGCTGATGTTCCCCAACCACCCCATTCCAGCCTCTCTTCTATGCATGACAAGGCCAAGCATTCATGACACACGTAGATTAGCATTCCTCTCTCTGAAGGTAGGAGAGTGAGGAATGCTCCAGATGCTTAACTGTGAGATAATGAAGGTTCTTTAGAAAGCAAGTCACCAAGGCATCTGGCTCTCTTAAGTACTAAGCTGCAAGGAGGGCACTTCCACTCTTGGTAGTAAGGAGAGTCACTTGAATGCCAACATCTGGCGGGCTGTGTAACTTGCCTCTTTGATCCTGATCTAGGAAATAGCTCTTGCCCTTTGACCTGTTGGCTTTGATATATACTCTGCTTGATTTTTCTCACTGTATTCCAGAAATTACAGATAGCCAGGTACTTGTATTTTGTGTCTTTCTCCTGTGAGTTTTTTCGCTGCCATTTAAAGTGTTGTAGACAGCACTAGGAGTTACGGGAACATAAAACACGTTGAGACAAATCACACTGAACTTGCAAGTCAAAATCCTACCAACTCTCCTGTAGACATATTTCCCCCAAGGAAAGAATATGGAGAAAGTTTCCAGGTATTGGTGTGGAATATCTGAGAGTGACTTTCTTGCAGCCAACCCTATTTTCTTCCTTTTGTCTTCTACCACCGGTCTGATGACAGAAGTCGTTTTTTGAGCAGAGTCCAGATATGAAACTAGGATAAGCTCAGACCCACTGGGACTAGTTCCTCAAACGTAGTCACTAGCTGAAGGAGGGAGTTGTGGGCTAAATGCACTGCTCAGGAGACTGAAAGCCTTCTGCAGTCCAAAAGACTGAGCTGAATGATATCTCATTCCTTTCTAGATCACGGTCCTTCTCATCTTCACCCTCTCCTTCCCCAACACCATCTCCACACAAGCCGCTTGTGAAGGCTAAAGGGGAGTTATTACCACCTGCTGGTAAAGGGTAAGGCTTCATATCTGTTTTGATAACACAGCACAGAAAAGCCTCCAAACAGCAGCCTAATTCTTGACCTGAGTCAGACCCTTCTGACCAGCTTGACAAACTGTCAAGGAAGAAACGGAAGATGCAAAATATGACCTGCAGTGTTCAGCTTTGCATAGCTGATTAAATGATGGCACTTTCACTTAATAAATCCAAGTTAAACTGTAGAAGTATCCTTAAGAATTGTATGTGTACATGAGTGTTTAAATACATGCATGATTTGCTGTTTAAACATTCTGCGTGTGTGGATATGCTTATACAGGAGCTATGTGAAAGTTTAATTTATACATCTACTGTAGCTTTAGTTAATGCACAGCCTTAGCATAAAGCAATGGTTCAGACTCATCTACTTTTAATATTGGAGACAAATTAAAACAGTATTGTAGCTATGAGACTGTTTACTTGGCAGATTATGCCTGTGCTCCTGCTCTTTTAAATACTTGAAGTTGCAGTTTCACAAACTCTTGTAATACATACTAAGTTATGGATACGTTGGAGAGTGTCACAACGCTGTAGTGATGTCACCACTTTTAAGGTGACCTGCAAATAAATTACACCATGGGAGTCCCCCTGAGTTCTCCAGAATATGGGACAATACCCCTTGCCACGTTTCTTGTACCTTAATGACCTACTTTTTTTTTTTTTTTTTCTCCTTCTCGACTCAGAGGGGTCAACCCTTTAAGGACACGCTCTCTGCCTGCAGCAATGTCTTTACACCCTTCCAGTGTGCATTGCAATGCTGGTTTGGTAACACATGACACCAGCCAGCAGCCTTCACTAGCAAGGGGATTGTTTTTGCTGTGTAACACTGCATGCACTTAATCCCGTGTTCTTCAGGGGATGCATACAGATATTCTTAAACATGAGAAGCGGAATTAACAGTCTCTATTTTAATATGCAGACAGCTGCCTCCTCCTCGGTTAATGCTAGGTGTGACACCACTGCTGGTGATGTTGAGCAGTAACCAGCTAGTAGAGTAGAGGTTGGAGTGCTCTGAGCCCAGAAATGAGCAGCTCCAAAGTGATTCCCATCTCATGTAGTGGGTGCTGTATAAAATCAGAAAAACATTGCATAGCAGTACTCTGCGACAGTGTTACCCATCAAGTATTCTGCAGGGTAACACGAGCAGGGGGCAGGTCAAAGGGACATCTGCACGCATGTGCTCTTTTTGCACCCTGCAAATCCGTGTGAAAGTGAAAAGAGCATTTTTGCATAAACTGCATGCATTTGATTTTGAAGCCTGACTGACAGATTTTAAGTAGGCGTGTGCATTTTGAATAAAAAAGTATAGACTCAAATGGATAAGAAACAGCAGTGATTCCACACAGTCTGCTTCATTCGTTGACTTGCAAGTAGAAAACATCTCCAGAATTGGCTGTTGTATAGTAACTTGTCTCTGGAAAGGTGACTTGATTTGGAATAGAGGAAACAGATCCCTTTCAGGTAATCTGTATTGTTTGAGAGTGGTTTGGTGAAATAAGCTTTCTTTTCCAAGTGTCTCTAACTACAGTAATTGTACCTGTTTAGTCAGCAACAAGTATGCAACAAGTGCATTTCATCACTTTTGAAAATGCCTGTTTTCTGTACCTACTGAATTTGATTGTGCGCATGAAAATTTTAATTTCTCTAGTGAAAAATCTGTGAAGAAACTAGCTGCCCTTCCAGTCCCTCAGCCACTCACTAAAATTACAACGGCTGCACCGGAGCCAGCCAAACCAGGGGATAATAGAGAGGCAAGAAGGAAGGAACGTCAGACAAGGACTCCACCCAGGAGGTAAGAAAGCCGTGGGGTGGAGTGAGGCTTGATCTCCTGGAAGATAGAGCAAGTCCTGGGTTTCTCCCTAGAGTACCAGTTACAAGGACTCTTCAATATTAAAGTCTGTTTCCTGGGGCAGGAAGGAAATGGGAAGAGAGGGAAGGTTTAGGAGGTGAACGCCAGTGACTTGCCACAGCAAATGGTTCCTGTCTCTAAAGGGCTGGCTGGGTGATGGAGTAGGTGGAATACATTAAATGTGCCGAAAGGCAGTGTCTGCAGTGCACAAAAAGGCACCTTATAGAGCAGCTGGCTGTGGAGGCTGGGCAGCAAGGAGGCAAAGGTGCATTTGGTCTGGAGAGCAGATGTGACGTGTTGGAGGGTCAAGACTTGCAGTCGTGGGTTTGGGCCCTGTTTACTCTGAACGTGTGCTAGTATGCAGGAAGTATTTCTTCTGTGTGGTCCAGGAGTTGGTTCATCAGCATCTAGCAGTGCAGCTGGAAGAGATGAAGAGGAGCTCTGCTGTGTCCTCTGACCCCAGCATACAGCTTGCTGGCTCCCATATTCTGCTTTCTCTTCCTGGCTTCATCCTGTGTGACTAGTCTGAATGTTTCAAGAGACTTGTTCTATCTGTCCTCTAATTGTTTTTGTTGTCTTTTTCTCCTCCCTTTGCATATGAAATGAGAGAGTCTTATGATAGTTTGCAAACAAGGAGCACTTGTCTGTATGTAAATATGTTTATCAGGCTTAATCCATTATTCTGCATTTAAAAATGCTACGGAATAAATGCAGGTAGCACTGCTTGTTCTTGAGGGGACACTGAGTCAGCTAAACACAGCCGAAACTCTTCATGCATCCTTTTTATGTTACAAGTCTTGCACTAGCGGTGCACTACCTATGTGCCTAGTCTATGGAAGCAGTAGTGGGGGGGGTAAAAAGTAAAATGCAGCCTGTACTTAATATGTATGTCTTTATTATGAGTGAATGAGGAGACTGTTTTGTGCCTGCAGTAAGGCATACATTGGTGGGGTTTTTTTTTGTTTTTTTTTTTTGGATCACTGGAAGATACTTTTTATCGGTGTGTTTCGGAGGTGGCTGTAAGTCTGTTTTCTGTTCAGGTTTTTGGAAGCATCCCGAGTCAATTCTTAATTTTGCATGGGATTACATCTCCTGTTTCTTCCCAGTAGCTAAAGAAAAGGCCTGGGGCTGAGCAGTTACAATTTATTTTCCCCAGAAACCCCTTCAGTTCTAGTTTCTGTTTCACTTTAACTAGTTAATCATCTTGACTGCCTTTAGTGACTTTCCCTTATTCTTTATGCCATTCTTGGTTTGTTTTTTTCTTGCATATACCCACACAGAATCATAGAATCACAGAATGGGCAGGGTTGGAAGGGACCTCTGAAGGTCATCTAGTCCGACCCGCCTGCCGAGCATGATCACCTAGAGCACGTCGCGCAGGATGGCATCCAGGCGGGCTTTGAATATCTCCAGAGAAGGAGACTCCACAACCTCTCTGGGCAACCTGTTCCAGTCCTCAGTCAACCTCACAGTAAAGAAGTGCCACCTCACATTGAGCTGGAACCTCCTGTGTTTCAGTTTGTGCCCATTGCCACTCGTCCTGTCGCTGGGCACAACTGAGAAGAGACCGGCTCGATCCTCTCGACACCCTCCCCTCAGATGTTTATATACATTAATGAGGTCTCCCCTCAGTCTTCTCTTTTCCAGGCTAAACAGGCCCAGCTCCCTCAGCCTGTCCTCGTACAACAGGTGCTCCAGCCCTCTAACCATCTTAGTAGCCCTCCTCTGAACTCGCTCCAGTAGTTCCATGTCCACTGCCCTACACTCTCTCTGCTGTGTAAATGACAAGACAGCTCTATCTATGTTAGTACTGGTGTGTTACTCAAAAAAATGTGTATCATTGTTTATGGAGCCTGAAATACAAGGTAGTCCCACTGTGTTATGCAGTTGGCGATTTTTGTTTGTAGGAAGCATTTGCTCCTGGCGTCAATACGGGATTAAGGAGCCTTTAGCTCATTCTTTGTCTGGCTCTGAATAGCATTATTCAGTCTTGCGTAAAATATCTGCTGTTCAGAAAAGAGATTGGGAAAACAATGCTGAGAAGAACATCCAAAACAATTACATTTGCAAAGCACCATTCTTTCACACGATTCAGGACAGCAGTGTGTCAGCATCATGCTCAAACTGTCCCTGAACAGTTTCTTCTAACCCCATTTCACCGCTGAGCGCAGCAAGGTGAGCATGTTGTTTGCTGTGTTGTAGGCGGACTATCAGTGGCAGCATCAGTGGCAGTGCCAGCAGCTACAGCGGTTCCAGTTCCCGATCTAGGTCCTTGTCTCGGTCTCTCTCCAGATCTCATTCCAGATCGTCATCTGCCTCAGTCTCCCACTCCGCATCTGGGTCCAGGAAGTCCAGGTATGGCCTTGACCCTTCGTAACCTTTGCTGAAGTAGCAGGAGATTATAACTATTATAACTGTAAACTATTTGTAATTGTTTGTGGTTTCCTGCAATAAAAGCTCTCTAGCTTCAAGTAGCAGAAGCTAGAGGTAACTAGGACATGGAACAAGATTGTTCCTTCGTATGGTGTTATGGAATCCTGCATCCTGAATCACGGTAGTACTGTGTTGATAGAGGCCTTGTAGCTTATTCAAGGAAATAATTTGTCCTGTGTACTGAACTGTCCATGTTTACCTAAATTATGACCAAACCCCTTTTCCTGAGGGCCAGGTCTTAGTTCAACGGTTTATCTTGCTGTAGGGAGGAAAAAAAGGAGAAAAAAAAAAAAAAACCCACTCCATATATTAATTTATTTACAAGGTAACAGTTTTGGGCTGTGGAGCTTTGCTGTTCTAAACCTCTACTACCTCCAGTTACTGAATGTCCTTAGGGAAGATGCTTGGCCTGTCAGGAGAGGTAGGTCAGAAAATACCTAAAAAGCCCAGCTAATGATATTTTTTACTTTGCTGGTAAAGTTGCATGACGAGTTCCCTTTGTATTTAGCCCCAAGTGAATAGTTATATGGCTCTTAGTCTGTGAGATTTGTAAACAGCTAACTCCCGCCAGTAAAGAGTCATGAAATAAACCCCTTTCAAGTCCTTCCTTCAGATTTTTTGCATCTGTTCATATCCAGGAATCTCTGAAGCTTCACAGGCAGCTTTGAAACATGAAGCTTCCCAGTGACAAAGTACAGATTTAAAAGTAGACCTGCTATCGTTTAAAACCAGTGGATGGGATAGTATTTGGCTCTGAGCAGTGTTAATTCACGTCTGAACTCTGTGAAACTCCCAGGTTCAATATCCGCATTATTTTACGGAAATACAAACTTGTTTACTACATGCTTGTCACATTCATCAGATCAGACAGAGGTGATGCAAGAGGTTCAGAGAGCACTCAGGCACGCTTGCTCTGCACTGCCCTGTTGTACAAGGGCTTGAGAGGAGATAATACGAAAAACTTAAATGCAGGTGTTGCTCATGTGGTACTGAACTGTGCTTGCTGCTTTTGCAGGTGTGTGGACAAGGAGGAAACTTAGGGAATAGTCTGTACCCAAACCAGGTTTGCTGTCACAGTCATGTAGCCAGGACCTTTCCCAGAGGAGTTTCTGGCTCATCCAGTCACCATTGTGGCCTTCAATGAGACCTTCTCCCAGAACTCAGCTCTGTCTTGGATACCCGTGGGTAGTGACTTTGCAGCTCGTTCCAGGGCATGTCTGCCTTGCAGCTGCTGCAGCCCGTGCAGTTGTGCACAACCCTCTTTCAATGAGTGAGCTTGGATCTTGCTAGCAAGGCAGTCGCTGGAGTGCAGAAGTCGGTGTGGCCTGCAGAACCTGCTTGAGAGGCTCCATAAATATTCATATGGTTAGCGTACAGCTGGTCCTGCATGGCAGTGGCTGCGATGCAAGCCAGGTCCCAGCTGGCTGGGATATGGGGCAAAGCTGTGGGGGAGACGTGCCCCTGAAGGGGAATCCACCCATGCATAGCCCTGTATTTTTGTCTGACATGCTCCTAAGTAGAAAGTCTTTCTTAAATAAATATGACTGTCTGACGTTTTTAATGTTGGGAATCCATTAGAAGATAGCCATCTTATAGGCTTCCTTCCCTGTCATTACCACTCCTGACAGCATGTGCATCTTCAGAATAGGCAGCTGGGTTCTCCTGTACCCTGGGGAGCTGGGCACGAGATTGGGGCTGTAGGACTCCAGGTCTTTTAAAGCCTCCATGAATAAATGTGTACCAAGCAATAAAAAAACTGACAGGAAACCCTTGACCAGAGTTGTAACGCTGACGTGTGTGATAGCGCACACCCTGCTTTCACTTTCTGTTTACCTGGGGTAACAGTGACCTGTTTAAGTATTGCTTTAATCCTGTTTATAAACAAACAATACTTTCTAGTCTTGCATCTAATACATTCAGGATTTTCATATTGTCTCTGCCCCAGGAGAGACAGCCTTTGTCTTTTTCCTGCATATTGCCTGCCTTAGGAGCTTTCTGACATCTAAGCCACTCTTTTTTGGTACAGTAGGGGAATTAAAACAAAGTTGTCTGCCTCATCACTGCCTGGTTCTTGTTGCATTCATGACTGTAATGGGTTGTTGGCTCTTTCCAGGTCCCTGAGTGTGAGCAGCGTTTCTTCTGTCTCTAGTGCCTCCTCCAGCAGCAGCTCTGTACGCAGCGCTGACTCCGAAGACATGTATGCGGACTTGGCCAGTCCCGTGTCCTCAGCCAGTTCCCGATCCCCAACCCCAGCGCAGCAGAAGAAAGGTAGAGGTATCTGGTTTGGTATTTTCTTCTCTAAGGGGTCCTGGGAAAAGAAAGGGGGAGCAGAGATCTACATACAGCTTGCTTGGTGATACTATAGGCCCCAGGAAAAGCGTTCAGTAGGTCTCAAGTGTCTGGTGTAGGCAGGTGAGACCATGGAGAAGGGTGGCTGTGGAGCAAACATACATTCATATCCTTTCATCCACATGTCTGTGGCTGTAAAGATGCCTTTTCCTGCTCAGGAGTTCTGTCTGATGCTCCTTCTATTTGTTCTCTGTCACCGTTCCAAGGTGACGCTAAATCTTCTGGATGACTCCAGTATCATGTTGCACTTCCTCTGTTCTTTTTAGACTGTAGCAGAGGTGGCAGCAAGAGCCTTTTGTTCTTTCTTTTATGTTAAGTAAATGTTCTCTCTGCGGGAAATTATGGTTTCCTGGATCTTCTAACCTTGAGGCCACATGCTACACTAACTGGTGTGGGCTTTTTCAGTCCCTGGAGCAGCATCCTCTTGCCCTGCCCTCCAAAGGGAGGGCAGGCGAAAGGAATTGGTTGCAAGCCACTATGTCTGCGCTTTGGTTTCAACAGGAAAGTCAAAAAAAGAAGATAGCACTAAAGAGGAAAAGCGGAAACGGGATGTGCCTGCTCAGCTCCTGAAATCAGCCAAGCCCGCCCAGGGGAGCAAATCACAGCAGCTCCTCCAGACCCAGCAATCCGCAGCCCCCCAGTCTCAGCAGGGGGGCTTCAGCGCTCACAAAGAGATCAAACTGACGCTCTTGAATAAGGTGAGAGGAGGGGTGGGTGCAGTTCCCTCCCCACGGGGGTCCGAGAAGTGAATGGGACTGACACTGGGGCCGCAGGCTGGCAGAAGGGGAGCTCTGGGCTCCGTGCTGTCGGGATGAGCTCAGGCGAGTAGGTCTGCAGCTGGGATTGGAAAGGCGGCAGACAGAACCTGTCTGGCAGCACACACCCTGTGGTGGCTTGAGTTTGGGACTGTGTTGGCGGCTCCCCTGGGGCACATTCCTGCTGCAGCTTCAAGGGCTGTTCCCTGCTTTCTCGAAGGCTGCATCCAAAGCAGCCAGACAAAGGCATGCGCGGCACAGCCCCGCCACGGGTTCTCCCACATGTGCGGGGACCTTGCCCACTGAAAGCATGCTTCCCGCACGCTTCCGAATGAGCTGTCCTCCCACTGGCCCGCTCCGGAGCCAACTGCTGACAAGTCATTAACTGAGTCAGGAGGTAAAAGTGGCAATTGCCTCGCCCCATGCCCTCGCGGGAGCCTGCCACCCGCAGGGAGCCTGGCGCTTTCCCCAGCAGTTACAGTTGAGCCCGATGCCCCACTTCGGTGCCTTTGGCAGAGATGCGATCCAGATCAGGTGAGAGAGTTTGGCTTCATGGGGTTTTGTGCTGGAGCAGGGTGTTGGCTACAGTCACGTGGTTAGGTTCCTGGTTTTGAAGTGTTAATGTTTTTTTTTTTCTGACGGTCTGAATTCCCCATTGCAGTCTGAGGCCGCAGTTTTCCCTACTTCCCTGTGCTATGACGTGAGGCACCTTTATCAAGTCTGTGAAGCATGCTCTGTGGGGAGGAGTGTGCAATTACACATAACTACTGGCTGGCACGGTCGGATGCTGGAAGAAGGCACAGCTCCTCGTGCCTCATTGACGTTTGCCATCCTTAGTGCTGATGGAAAAGACTCCACAAAGTATTGCTGTTTTCCTGTTTCTGGCAGTTATGAAAATAGCCCATGAAACACAGCACACGGCCCAGCTGCCAGAGGACGTTGCTGTTCCCTTAGTGTCAGGGAAATTACATGGTGCCAGTGGTGGTGGGGACTGGTATGCATAAAGAGTTTAACAGGAGATGTGCTTGCATTGGTGAGCCAGCACGTCACTGGCACCTGTCACAGGCAATAATCTGTTTGCTTCCCTCCCTGGAGGGACATGGCTACTCAGCTCCGTTGTCTTGTTTAATTCCACTTAGGCAGCTGACAAAGGAAGCAGGAAGAGATACGAGCCAGCAGACAAAGACAGGCCGACCTCTCCTCCAGCCAAACGGGTGAACCTGTCACCCGACAGAGGTGAGACATGGGCCATCGGAGGGATTCGGCCCTTGCTGGGTTCCTGCTCTGCCACCAGAGGTGGCCCGCAAGCACCCCGGGTCGGGTGACAAATGTCTCGTGAAAGTCTCTGCTGCGAGATTCCCAGTGCTGGAGGGGTTAATTGCAGGCGTGTGCCCTTCCAAAACCTCAGAGTGTGTGATTGGCAGCAGATATCGCGGGCATATTAGCCGTCCTGCTGCAAAAAACATGGTGGCGGTGAGACGCTGCGGCCTGACTGTGAAGTAAGCGAGGTGAGGTCAGCCCTGGGCAGGCCAAAGCTGGCTGTGCCTAGCTGTCTTGTGGTGTGCCTTGCCAGTGCCTTGGCTCCGCTGTGTCTGTGTAACTCCACTGCAAAAAAACAAAGAAGCCCTTACTATGAAGGCACAGCGTGCTTGTCTCCACTTTAGCTACGCATCCATCTGTCCCAGTAAAGGCTGCCCGTTCTGTTGTAATGGCGTTGGATGTGGCTATTGAATTCACAAGTCTTTACCTTGTATTTCTGTGTATCGTAATGGGATCTCAGTCTCCTGATAAAGGCTTCTGGCAGTGCTTAGAGACAGAGCATGGGCTGCCAAGGCTCCAGGATGGGTGCAATAATTGGCTAGATCATCCATCCTGTGAAATGAGACGATTTCCCCACTTGTGTGTGACACAATCTGATCTACCCTGTATGTTTAGGAAGACACAGGCTTTCCAAGTGTTCTCCTATGTCCTAGTCCTCAGCAGCAGTATTAGCACCTTGGAAAACCAAGCTAGCATGGTGCATTGAGAGGGACCTAAATGAGATACTCCAGCCTTTGCTGTCACTGCTGAAAAACAAGGGGGGAGTCAACGGCCAGAGGTGCTTCTGTTTTTGACGTACCAAGCCAGTGTTGACACGTGAAGATGTTTTCCTTGTTGTCTTGGCTGTAGGTGTATCTTGTTGACTCTGGGTGCTAGCCAGAAAAAAAATTCTGTGCTAATAGCCTGGTTGCATTCAACTACTGCAGCATGGAAGGGACTGGGTGAGGTTGAAGTTCACTAGGATCTAGTTCACAACTACTGCTGAGCTGCAGACAAATGAACAGGTTGATCTAGCAAACTGTGCTGATTTTATAGATGTAGATGTAATTATACACTTGATTTGTTGTCTATACATTATAAAACATTTTTAAACAGTGGCAAATGGGACACAACCTCTGAAGGCAATTCGGCCTCACCTCATGGTGGCAAGCGTACCCTTGACGGAATTGGGACTGAGCAAGAGGCACCCTGCAGTGTGCACCTTGTGCTCATGTATCGCAGCACGGAGCTATCGGTGTTTGCACCCCGAGTGTCACTTCCCTCTTCTGTAACCTTGCTGTGATCCGATCTGCAGCGCCTGCAGCTCTGGCTGTCTCACGGTGTCAGGAACAGAGCGCTGCCCTAACAAACACAGGCGGCTGGTGCTCTGGGGGATTGAGTGCTCTTTACTCTCCAGAGCACTGATGAAAGCGAGATCAGTAGCCACTGGAGTTACTGTCCCAGTGCAGCGTAGCAGGGTGTGCTGCTTGGCTAGTCCTCAGGGCTCGGGACAGCCCTGTGGGCACGCAGGCTGCCTTCCAGGTGTAGCTGCCTCTCCGCACTCTGGGATAACAGTGGTTGGGAAACCCATTGCAGCAAAACTGGACAACGCTGTCGCAGGACCCCAGCTGCCTTCCCATCACCCACGAGTCCGCACGGCTCCGATGGGGCAGCTCCCTTCAGTCTGTGCTGAACAAACGTGGTGGTGATGCTGCCTGCTGGCTCCAAAAGCAGCAGAGCTGCGCGCGCACGGCGCTCATTAAGCTAATACACCCTGTTAGCTGGCTAGCACGGAGCCAGCCTTGGGTGCCTGCCTGCCCGTTGTACACAAACTGGATAATCTGCCCAGGGATAATGGAGCACCCATTTGGTCTGCGAGGGAATGCCCTCCTGCCCCACAGGTCTGCGAGCAAAGCACGGCCTTTTCTGGCTGCTGCTGGACTTGGCCTTTTGCTGGCATGATCTGGCTGTTCTCAAGCTAGCATCCTCGCAGTGCTGAGACGGTACGGTAGTCAGGGTAGTGACCTTGGTGATGAGCAAGAGCATCTCACCTTTTATTTTCCTGGTAGGCTCTCGCGACAGGAAGGCAACCGGGAGAGTCTCTTCACCCAAGCAAGAGAGACAGAGGGGCCAGAACCCGAAACCGTCTCCTGCGCAGACAGACAGGTCAGTGCACACTTGTGCTTGTGGGTCTCTCGTGGACAAGGCCGGGGCAGCAGAGCCAAAGCCGTGGCTTGTGGCAGGAGGCCCTCATCTCCCTTAAGTAACAGCCCTGCAGAGAAGACCAGAGGCCTGTGCTCTCTTCCAGCCTTTCCTAGGTGAGGTGAGGCTCACACGGAGAAGGTGAGCATTTGTGATGACTTAAACGTGACAGAGGAGCACTTGTGCTGCTTCACATTTCCCCACTTCTCCAGTGGTTCAGTTCCTCCTCTTGGGGCAGCTTTGAGGCTCTCTGACCGTAGAGTTTCCAGTTGCCATGGAGGCCCAGAGAGAGGAAGGACGCGAAGCTCCTGGGACAGGTGCCAGAGGTGCTCAGGGGTTCATGCAGAAGCCACCACTAAGCTGTTCCGGCTCAGAAACGAGCCGGAGCCTGGGGGGTTTCTTGAGGTCAGTTCCGGCAAGAGGAGCCAACTGGGCTAGGTGCGAGCTCAGTCACGCCAGTGCCTCTG
Source organism: Chauna torquata (assembly GCA_013399475.1). Lineage (NCBI taxonomy): Eukaryota > Metazoa > Chordata > Aves > Anseriformes > Anhimidae > Chauna > Chauna torquata. Next base: position 46,347 of record VXAL01005816.1, read on the forward strand.
CCTCTTGCCAGCGCTGTGTAGTGCTAGTGAGAAAGAAGCTGCAACCCCTTCCCCCTGCTGCAGAGCTCCTTGTGGCCTCTGGCTCGGGTGCCCAATTCCCTTTCTTCATAGCCTGGCATACCGTGTGCTGCTGTGAGATGCTAAAACGTGGCCCCTGCATGAGTTTAGATGGTGACTAGTGCCGGCTTTGTGCCTTTCCGTCCCCTCTGGTGACAGATGACCAGCTCATGTCCAGTTTCTTGGCAGCCTGCTGCTGGTGCTGGGAATATCCCGTTGCAGAACTGGATGTGTGGCTCCAGGGGCATTGGGCTGTGCTCCACTCCGAGCCCTTTGGCTACAGAGTTATGGAGCACCTTCTGTGGCACACCTAAAACTTCCTTGGTCCTCCTTGCCCGTAGCCAGCCAGTGCTGCTTTGCATTTCTCTGGTGTCATCTCCAAGGATCTCCGTGAGCAAGCGAGCACAGCCCTGTCCTGCACCCCTGCCTTCCCTGGCCAGCAGGACTCATGTCATCCCTTCTCCCTAGCCTGGGGCATGAGCGAGCCTCAATTTCTCTGTGTCAGTCTTCCCAAACCAAAATCCAGCTACCACAGCCCCATCCTTCTCCTGGCCCTGAGGTCCTATTTTCTAGTGCTGAAGAGGAACCTTTCCAGGCTCGTGATATTGACCTCATCCTTGGTTCTTGACCCTCTTCTGCCTGCTGCTGGTTGGGTTGGCAGTGTTGTGTGCTGGGTTTGACACACCCTGTCGCAGCGGCCATGGCACTGAGTTTAAATTTTAGGGTACCCCCGGGGCAGCTGATCTTCTACTGTTTCAGCCAGTTTACCAAAGCGAAGCCTCTCATCTCAAACCTGTTCCTCCCACCCGTGCTTAGAGCGATGCTCTCTGCTGGAGCAGACTCCGGCTGGCTCTGTCCCCGTCGTGCCTGTAGCCTTTCTCACCGCCCTGTGCCTTTCTCTCCCTGCCAGGAAGCGCCAACTGTCACCTCAGTCGAAGAGCTCCAGCAAGGTCACAAGCGTACCGGGCAAAGCGTCCGAGCCCGGCCCCACGGGCACCAAGGCGGGCAAGTCCAGCACGCTGTCGCGACGGGAGGAGCTCCTGAAGCAGCTCAAGGCAGTGGAAGATGCCATTGCTCGCAAGCGGGCCAAAATCCCTGGGAAAGTATAGTGGGCCGTGCGCGGAGCGCCGCTCTGCCCCTTAGTGACTGTTCATGTTTTTATAAATAGTGTAAAAGCGGCCACTTTGGGATTTTGCAGTTCTGTCTTATTTTGGCTGCGGTTCTTTTTAAAAAAAAAAACAAAAAAAAAAATGAAGTTTGTCAGCTGAGACGCCTGCGTCCATGCGCTCTGGCTCCCCAGTGGGTCCGGGCAGCCGGCACCAGGACGGGGGCCACCACCCCCTTTTCCATGTAAATTATGCACAGAGGACTCCAGCCCTGTCGGATGCTCTCACTACTTCCTCTCTTTCTCTCCACCCTCTCCTCTTTGCTAGCCTTGAGTTGTATTCTCCTAGTTAGCCCTGCTGTGTGTTGAGTGTCTTCAGCAATGCAGTTCTATATACTGTGTAACGAGAGAGCCGAAAACTGCTGTGAACTACTGGCAACATCACCTTCTCCCCCTGCCCTCCCCCACCAGGAACAAAAATATATATATATTCTTGACTGAAGTCTGATTGGGAAAATGACCTGTCTTTTATTTTAAGCATCGGATTGTTTTAGTTGATTTAAAAGGAACCCTGAAGGTGTTGTGGGGATGTCTGTCTAACAAGGAGGGTCCTTTTTCCTTTCTTTTTTCCCTTCTTTTTTTTCTTTTTTTTTTTTTTTGAGGGATCTTCCCTGAAATAAAATATTTTGATAACCAGTTCTTCCTTTCTCCACTGTCCTCTGCATACTCCTGTCTTCTCTCTCCCTTGCCTTGGGGGGCCTGTCCCTCTCCCTGGCACCAGGCTGTGTGGTTTTTAATCCTACTCTCTGCCAGCACAAGCAGCCCCGTGGAGCTGGATGATGGCTGTAGCTCTGGCCAGGGCACCGCCTGTCCCCCACACACAGTTATCCTGACCCCCCCGTGTGCCCCCAGCACCACAGGGCCTCCTGGCCTCCAGCCTGGCACGGCCTCTGTGCTGCCACCAGCGTTCAGCATCAGCAGGGCTGAGTCCCTGCTCAGGAGGGGACCAGGGAGCCCTGTGTCCTGTGCCATCGCTGGTTTCACCTAGCAAAATGAGGGGTGCCCATCACTCAGATCTTCTGGGGGTGGTTTAGGGGGTCCCACGCTGCCAGTGGAGGCTCTGTGCCTTGTTCCTGACTGCTCAGGGTTTGTGGCACTCAAGGAAATCACTGCTGAACATCTGCAAATTCCTTATCTTGAGGGAAAAGACCAAAGTGCATTGTGCCTGGTCCCTTGGTCTTGTTTGCAGCAGCGCAGAGCTGCTCCCCCAGGTGCGTTCCCCACCATCTCCCACAGCCGTCTGGGGGCCACTGTGGGGACAGGCTGAGTGCTGACCTCTCGTCTGTCCTTGCCTTTGCACACCAAAGGTGTCAAGATTGCGGTGCAGTGCTGCTAGCAGGGCACTGTGATCCGTGCAAGCCCCTCTGTGCTGAGCAGGGAGCCCAAGCCCTGCTCCCCATGCTTCTGCAGCAAAACGGGGGTGCAGGGGGCTCCTTCCAGCACCCAGGGGCATCTTCCCCTTGCTGCCTCCCCATACAGCACCGCATGGAGCAGGGAAATCCCTCTGCTTATCCCTGAGCCACCTCTTCTGACCCTGCTGTATCTGACCCTTCTCCGCTGAGCGCCCTGGGGAGCCGCAGCCCTTCAGCCCTTTCCAGGGTTGCCCAATTTGGGATTTCTGCTCCAGGTTTGTGGCAGCCCTGGGAACGTGACCGTGATATCACTGCCAGGCTTACGCAACAGGGCCAGGGCTGTGACAGCACAGGGCATGGGGACTGTCCCATCATTAGGATGCCTTTGCCTCCCCGTGGGTCCCAGGAGGGTCGGGGTGGC
>VXAL01005830.1:339-11563 GCA_013399475.1 Chauna torquata
CAGAAGCCAGCGGCGGATGGGCTGAAGCGCGCGCCGGAGGAGAAGCCGACCCCCCGCCTCCCCGTGCTCCCAGACCCCTTCCCTTTTGGCGATGCCCTCACGCTAGGAACCCTTCCTCGCCCCCCCCGCAGGTTTCGGGGCGCGGGGAAACGGCGCACGGACGCTTTAAGGCCTCTTTTGGGTACAAAACGAGAGGAAAAGGGAGCGAGAGGCGCGCGGGGCCAGAGCTCCGGCAGCTCCCGGCGTTGCCAGAACCGAGCCGCTCCAGAGGTGCGAAGGGACGGGGGACTGGGCTGTGTGATGGCGGCGGGGTGAAAAACGGACCGAATAAACAAAATCGTGGATTTCTAGCTCGAAAAGCAGGGGTTTGATGATTTCAAGAGGGTTCTAGGCACGGAGGGAGGGCGCTGGGACGGATGCCGGAGCCGCCCGCGGTGAGCAACGGTGCTGGCATCCTGCGCGCGGCCGGCCGGTTCCCAGGCCCGGGACGCAGATTTATGATTTCTTCTCGGAAAAAAAGAAAAAAAATAAAAGCAAAGTGGGGGAAAAACGCGCAGGCGGGCGGCGTTCCAGGGAGCGGCTGAGGGCGGCGGGGCTGGCGCGGCTCCAGCGGACGTGCAGGGCCGGCCCCGTCCCGCCAGCAGGAGCCCGAGCGGGTGCGGAGCACGCGAAGCTGCTGCTTTTTTCCCGGTGAAATCCCCCCAAAAAAGCCAAATCGCAGCCCCTGGCCCAGGCTTTTCCCCCCGAAACGCCACCTCTGAGAGCTGCACACGGCTTCCACCTTTTGGTTTTTGGGGCTCGGTGGAGCCAAGAGTGCGGCCGGCGCCGTTTCCGAGGCCGATCCCTCGCTGTTCGCACCGCCAGACGCTGCACAGAGGCTCCTTTCAGGGCACGGCGCTCCGAGGGAGGAAAGAATTCAGAAACGCCCCGCGAGAGCGGCCGCAGCCGCTCTCCTCCACGCTCGGCTCCTTCCCCGCTGCCGGCGGCGAGCGAGCCCCGAAGGGGTCTCCGGCGGGAGGGGGGGGGCTGCGGCGCTGCCCCCAAATTCCGCTCCCCACCGCCGGTCCCGCAACGCAAACGCGGCGGCGCGCAGAGCACACGCATCCTGCCGCTCGCATGCGCGCGCGGACGGGTCACGTAGACGCTCGCGGAGCGGGCTATCGAGCGGGGACGGGACGGTGGCACTCGCACCTGATGGCACTCGGAAGTCGAGGGACCTGCTGCCGTCGAGCGGAGCAGGGGAAAAGCGAGCGAGGGCGATGCTACGTGCGGAGACACACGGGGAGAACGGAAAAACAACCGATGTCCTGTCACCATTTGGGCGAGGAAATAATAAGGCATAGTGGGAACAAGCAGATCCTCCTTGGAGCTTCTGGCATCAGGCAAAATACTTATTTTTGGAAAGGGTGCGCTTGCTGCGTACAGTTTCACAATTTTTCCCTTGAAAACTCGCACTTCTGGCATTTTCAGCGTCAATCTGGTGAAGTTCGACCTCAGGCACAGTGATCGGGCTCTCGCAAGAGGGCAAAAACTGGAGCAGGACAGGAAAAAAGCTGGTTTTGAAACCCACGTTCTGCAGACACGTCCTGATCCGCATCTCGGCGGGCTCGGGGAGCCGGGGCGCTGCTCTGCCCGCGTCCGCGTCTTCCTGCCCGGTGCTGGGTCGGTGAAGCCGGCCGAGGCCACCGGCGGACGGAGCCGGCGCGCGACACGGCGCGTCCGTGGGAGCGTCTGCCTCCCAGTGCGAACCCAGCGGCCCCGAAGCCCCGCGCGAGGTGCGGGGAGCCCAGGCACAGCCGGGGCGCGAGGAAGAGCAGGGCGAGGACCTACCAAAGAGCGGCCGCGCGGGGCAGGTGGAGCAAGCCCGATGAGGAGCAGGGCCGAGACACGGTGTCCGATGCTCTTGGACCGGAGGACGAGCAGCTTCAAGAGCAGAGGCGTTCGGAAGAGGCACCCACCCAAGCACTTAGTGACTAACGCAGAGACGGAGGGAATCCCCCCCTTATCCAAAGGAACGGGTACGGAGAAAGAAAACCCGAGGCCGCCGAGGAAGAAAACAGAAACGCGGAGACGCGCGGACACTGGAATTTGTCCTCTGCCTTTGCCTGGCTCTGACGAGGCCGCGGCTTCGCTCCCGCTTTGCCCGCTGCCACCGGAACGCGGGGCTGCCGTGGAGCACGAGAGGCGACGCGAGTGCCCCGGCTCCCGGCCGTTCCTCCCCTCCGGCGGCATCCCGCCCGCGGCCAGCTCCGGAGGGACCTTCCTTCTCCTCCGGCCGCAGAGCTTACTGATTTATTGTAAACTTTTCTTTCGTTTTAGTGATTAGTGTTTGCGTTTCCTTTCTTGCCTTTTTCTTTTTCTTTTTTTTTTTTTTTTGCCCTTTGCTGGCCAATGAGAGGGTCCAAAAGCCCACACGATATCTGAAATAACTTAAAGAAGGAACAATAAATTTTGCCTCTGTGGCAATGACTGCAGAGTCCTCTTTGGCCTCCCACTGGTTTGATTCACAACCTGCTCCAAGTTTAAAGACGGCTGGGGTGGGAGTGGGGGGAAAGAGAAAATAGACCGATCAGATATTCATATTAGCAATTTGTTACAGAATCTAAATTACACAGCCAACAACACCTACGGGCCCCACCAGTCCACCCCCCAGCGCTCGGTCGCTTCGCACTTGCCGTGACATTGCGCACTTGATGAGACGAGCACTGTAAATCCAGCCTTAGCGCGTGCGTTACAACATCCAAACCCATCCTATAAACACTCGGACGAAGCGCCGCCGGGACACCCTCCTTTCCCCACGCCGGTCGTCCCAGGCCCGTACGACCGGGTCTCTGGGAGGAGGCACCGATGACACCCCACGGCGCTCAACCGTATCCAACCAGCAAGAGCTTCTTCTTCGGTCCTTGCTCATCGTCCAGCTTCCGCTCTGTTTGGTTTTCTGTTATCTGTTCAACGTCCTTGCTCCAAGGCCACCGTTGTGATTAGGGGCAAGGTACGTGTCTGTACGGTGGACGGGCGAAGAGAAAGGGGAGGAGGAGGAGTTGTAGGAGGAGGAGGGTGTCCGGATGTTCTGGCCCCCAGTCTGAGGTTGCTGCAGGTTGAGGATGCTGTCGATGGCGCTCTGTAGGTGCTCGTTGAGGGAGTCGTCCTGGGGGCTGTCGCTGGAGAAGCTGGCGTTGTCCACGTCGAAGGACTCCGACTTCCTGCGCTTGGCCGGGGGCAGGTGCACCTCCCAGGTGAGTTCCGAGCCAGAGCTGTGGTCGGGGGGCTCCGTTTTTATCATCCCGTGATAAAACTCGTCCTCGACTTCCGCAAGTTCCTTCATAAGGCCACTGGTAGAGTCGTCGCTCTTCTGCGGGGCAGGACTGTCTTGCATCACCAGGGAGCGGGCGTCGCTCCTGTTGAAGAACAGGAGCTTGGAGCTCTCCTCCGGCCGGCTCTTCTCCGCCGCAGCTGCCGTGGGGCTGTCGTGGGTTTTGTGGGAGGTGATCACGCTCCGGGACCCGTCCTCCTGCTTGATCACGAGGGTGCTGGGGATTTTGTCAGCTTTCGGGACGCTCCCTTTCGGGCAGGCGTCGGCGGGCTTCTCCGCTACGAAAGCATCCACGTTCTCCCGGTAGGTCTTGCGAAGGGGAAGCCGGCAGTAGGTCACTATGGGTTTCTTCTCCGCAGGAGCCGAGGTTACGTGATCGACAGTCCCGTTCATCTGCCCGGCGGCGGTGGAGGTGGCGGTGGCGGCAGTGACGGCGCCGGACGCGTGCTGGTCGGTTGCTTTGATGACCCTGCACACGGGGGGCGGCTGGTGCACCGGGTCCAAAGCGGTGTTGTGGACCACCTTGCTGAGACCGGCCTCCTGCTTGATCTTCAGCTTGAGGCCGATCCGACTACGCGCCTCGTAGGTTTTGATCGGGGGCTTGCTCCTCGAAGGCAAGGCGTCCTCGTCCCCGTCTAGGGAGGGGGAGGCCTTGGCCCATGTCACCGACGGGGAGCCGCCGCTGTGCTTGATGACCAGCTTGGTGGGGTTGATCTGGGTGGCCGTCTGCACCGCGGGCGCCTTCAGGTTCTCAGAAGCGGGCGCGACGCTGGAGGCGGAGGCCAGGGCTGCCGAGGAAGAGAGGCTCTGAGAGCGGGACGACGACGAAACGTACTCATCTGGAACGGAAACACGACGTCAGGCATTAGCGCGAGCGTGCAACGCTATCCGTTCGGAAAAAAAGAAGCGCCAGAGCTGGGATCGGAAGCCTGAACTCCTCACTTCCACTCTTCTTCAGCTAACAGTCTCACTACAGAGGTGTCTCACAGCATCTCGGTGCTCCCTGCTTTTGTAAAAACATCTGAAGTTTTGCAAATCTGCCTGCTTACGCTGGGATCTATCTTCCCCCCTCTCACTAGTTGCTGCTTCTCAGCCCCTCTTCCCTCCGAGAACGGTCCTTCCTTCCGCTCCTTACGAAGTTTATCCCTTTCTAGCTCGCCCTGGGGAAGACGCAGTAACTTCACACAAACCTTTAATAAAGAATCTCCAGAGCAGCCAGGAACAACAAGCAATTTGTCAGGAGCCTGACCACTGCACGCGGTTTGCGTAAAGTAAGACTTTAGCCACTGAGATCTTTAATACAGAGGAAGGGATGGGGAAGACTACGGACTCCAGCAGGCAAGGCTCAGTCTCGCCCTCAACAGCTCTTCGCTCAAATCCCTGCTGAGCCCTGCGAAGGGGACGGTGGGGCAGACCGACGCGGCAGACAGCTACAGAACAGCTGCTCCTGCCCCGAGTATCGCAGAGTACGGAAGTGTCACGTCTAGCCTCTGAAGAGGAGGAAAGCATAAAAAAGGCATGGGATTACAAAAGGCAGATAAACAAAAGAAAGAATGCATCCCCAACCTGGTTTTTCCTTCGCCAATTGTTTATCAAGCGCTAACATGGTCTTTTCTTCCTGTATAAACATGCGGTCAATCATCACCATCTCGGCAGAAGGACTGACTCTCTGCAGATCAGGAACACAGGGAGGGAGAGGAGAGGGAGAGGAGAGGAGAGGAAGGACGGCTCGTTAGAGGAGGGGCTGCGACCAGGACCTGCTGCAGGCAGACAGCCCTGCGCAGCCCCTGCTTCCAGGCAAGCAGACGTTTGAGTGCGGGCGAACCGCCTCGGTGCGTCGCGTAGCGATGCTCCAGAGCTGGCACAAACCTTATCCCCACGTTGGAAAGCATTTTTCTCACCCCGACACCTTCGGAAAGGCACGGAGGCAGCGAGATGGTACATTTTACAGCAGGACAGCTGCACCTCGCTTCCGGCACGGTTACAAATCACCATCTTAGTGCGGTCTGTTAGTCTATTATTCTTCCAGAATTCTTCCCATCCCCGTTCAAAAAGAAATGAAGGCTCAGTGCAAAGTTATCTTCCGCTGAATTCACAGCGAGATAAACATCAACTGCGTGCAAAGCCAGGACCGAGCCATAGGTGGCGGGGGGGGAAAGCTCTTCCTGCCTTTGTAAAAATCAAGTGGCTGAACTCCCCCTGACTTCACAGGGCAGGACGGAGGCTGCAGACCGCGCTGCGGTCACGCTGCACAGAAGATGCTGCACTGCGTTTGAACCGGGAAAGCAGCCCGGACGGGATAAATCGGAGCAGCCCAGGCTGGGTAAGTAACCGAGCGTGTTGTCCCACCAGTGAGAGCGGAGAACGCGGGATGCCCGTCTTACCCGAGACTCCTCTAAGAGCAGCAGGCGGTATTTGTTCAACATAGCTTGTGTGCGTTTTAACAGCTGGGTCGACACCACTTCAAACTCTTCATCCACTACAATAAGAGCAGAAGGAGAAAGTTCGTGTGGGGATCTCGGACGCGGCTGTACCTGGACCTGCACCTCTCTCCTGCTCTGAGATACGCCACGCGGCAAGCACGGGCGGGCGGCTCTTTGTATCGCTGACTTTTTCAGAAAACTCACCCGAAGGAGACCCTGAAAACAGGATTCCCCTGTAACTCCTCATCGCTGCGAAAACCCCCAGAGGACCGTAAGTGTCTACACCAGCACCTGAGGTCTGCTTTAATGGTTTCTCATCACAAAGGCTGTGACGAAACTTACTAGCTTTGGAAACTTTCAGGTCAAAAACCCTGGCAAATGTCAAACATGTTGTCCTGGGAATTTATGTTTTTCTGGAGTGAAGGCACAGATAGCTTCTCATAGTTTTTCATAGATAGTACTTAAAAAAAAAAAAAACCCAAACTTTTTTTTTCTTTTCTTTTTTTTTTGAGCAAGATCCACTATCCTGACAATTCTACGACATCATCAGCGAGGCGTGACCAGAGCTGTTTCTCCAACGACAGCTGCTTCGCTCTGGTGGTTAACTAAACCCCGCCAAGTTCTGGGCACCTTTCAGCAGCCCCAGGACCCGCACGCCGTCCCCTTACAGAACTCACCCTTCTTATAGTCTTGAGTAGAGGGCAGCATCCCCTGGTAGACGTGATAGGGCAGAAGCCTTTGCAAGGCATCTTCGAACGAACGGAACGAGGTCTTGTAATCGGGATGCAGCACTGCCCCCTGATGTTTATGCAGCTGTTCCAGGAAACTGAAAGAAAGGAAAACAAGCCAGACTGCTGTGGAGCTCATGACACGCACAGGCTCCGGCACGGGCAAAACTCCCGTTTCCCTCTCTTGCAGCGCTAACAGGATCAGGCCACGATCACCTCTGTGGTCATGACGAGAAAGCTACGGAATAATTCTGCAGGAAAACCCGTTTTTATGTTAACATCCACATGGCACCGTAAGACCCTCAAGTTGAGCACTCGGCATTACCGAGAACTGTCAGGCTACAGTAAAATAGCGTCAGGCCTCCCTGACAGAGCAGCAGCGGCACAGAAATCCTCAAATTTCGGGCACAAACTTGCCCAAATACACTACGGTAACAAAGTGACCCACAGCAGCCAGCTGTTCTGTGCTGTTCTAACATTTTTAGCCTCACATTTCACCCCCAGCATGGCTTAGCTAGCTCTGACGCACTCACCAAGCTTCTTTGCTGGGCTGTAGTGTAGGAGGTTTCTTCAGGCTTCCAAGCTTGCTGTCATACTTGGGAGAAAAGAAAGAACCCAGGTGAGAGGAGCACGCAGTGGCTGTGACAGATTTAATCTCTACAGACATATGAACCAAGGGAGCAACCCTCCAGCCCGTGCTAGAGAGAATTCTTCCTCTTTCGAGGGAATTAAGAACCCGGAGTGAAATTGTGGAGACTGGCAACTGCTCTAGAAAGACAGAGAACAAACTGAATTGTTTTAGAACCGGGGAAAAGCGATGATTTGATTCTATGATTCTATGATTCTATGAAAAGAGCAAAAGGAGGAAGCGCAGATTAGCAGGGATTTTAAGCACGGAGAAAAGCTTCTGCTCACTTTGAACAAAACAGCTTCCGGGCAGCCTAATGTATTCTCTCTTTAGAATTTCCACGTAAATAGGATGCAGAAACAACCCGCAAATAAATCTGTCTTTCGATGAAAAGCTCAGCAGTCGCCAGTCCTCACAAGGTGCAGTGCATCGCCTCAGAAAGAATGTTTCTCCCGAGTCCTCAGGAGAGCTTTTCACACTCTCCCGTTCAGAAACACCTGCAACACGTTTGTGCAAGCTCACCAGTTGCTGGGTTTGCACGGGGACTGAGGGCATGAGCTGCGATAATCCTTTTCCAACTACCTGGATCTGCAAGGGACCTTTTCCGAGATTCAGGCCTGAGACAGAACTAATCACTCCAGGCTTAGTCTGCAGAAGACACAAAAAGAAACTTCTTTATTTGGAATCCCAGCAAGAATTCACTGAGTAACAGCTGATTAACCAAAACACGCAGTGAGAAACCGCTTGCCAAGACGACATCGGTCGCTGGTGAGAGGGCTCACAACGGGCCTCCTTGTGGCTCAGGTGCCAATGCCCTAGTCTAAAACGGATTTTTGCATAAAAATGGACTTGTTCTCATTTGTACTTCCAGAAATCTACATCAACGGTCTTGACACCCCATTAAATCATCGGTAAGAAATTAACTCGCTTACAGGGGAGGAACAAAGCTCCCCTCCCCAAAAGTTTCACTAATGTTGGTGGGAATAGTTAGTTGTGTATCGTCCTTACAGTATCACCGCACTCGTTCAAAAGTGGAAAAAAAAAGTTTCAGGAAATGAATTCTTCCTTTTCTGATAAAATGCAAAGCTGGAGCGGCATGCTAACAGGTTTGTTTACGCTAAAAATGGAAAACTTCCAAGGGAAACAGAAAGCTGTAAAAAACGCTTTCTCACCTGAACTGGCTGCTGTATCGCGAGAGACGGTCCTGATTTCCCTTGGGCTGCAGCCCCTTTCCCAGCAGAAATCGGCGTGGAAACACTGGAGAAGGTTTTACTCTCTGCAGGAACTGGGGCGGTGATACCTGGTGAACGTAACACAGACAGGGACGTTTGTTTAAGTTCAAGCTTAGATAATGAACGACGACGTCCTGGATTCCGTCAGCACGTTTCGTCCCGAAGGACCGAGATTCACCCGCGACGCTGAGGCGCTGGAAAAACTTCTTCCAAAGCCACCTAAGCGCCATCGGCTTCAAGGCCGCCGGAGCACATTCGAAAGCCTGGTTCCCTACCCAAACCCAGGCGACTCTCCTAGGGCTTAGCATCACCTGGCGAGCGATCAGAGGAAGTCAAGGAGAAGATGACTCCCAGTCCAGCCGGATACTAACAGTGGACTGAAGGAAGGTCAAACGCAATTGTTGGAATTGCTGGAAAAACGAAATTGCTGGAATCCGGCCAGGACACCCGGGCTGAACACCCTCGCCGCAGAGAAGCGCGCTGGGGGCCTTTAACGAGCGCAAGGGGGAAGGAGCCGGGCTTTCACAACTCCTTCAGAAAGTGCTGCCAGCTTCTGAGCGACTGTCAGCCAAATTCTGAATTCTACTGTGCTTCAAATACGCTTATTCCTCTTGGTTTTCAAAGAAAACCGACTAGCCTTGTTATCTGGCTACAGGGAAGACTTCAGAACCTAAGTCCATGCCTCTATCTCAACTTGCGAGCATACGCAGGAGCAGCTGCCAGAAATGTGCCTTTCATCTGCCTTCTGGACACAACAAATAAATCCACATCGGCGTGACAGGCAAGAGAAGTAAACGCACCTAAAAATTCACACAAGTCTCACTTACACCTCCAAAAAAAACCAAGCGCGATCGAGCCGCGTGGCTGGCTTGTCCAGAACCTAGCCCCGTGTGTTGACGGCTTCCCCCCATCGCCCCGCTCTTCCACCAGCCTCAAGTTTTACCCCGAGAGGGAGAGGCCTGATCTCTATTTCACGGACGGAGAAGCAGAGGCAAAACCAAACCCCGGGGAATCACAGAGCAAGGAAAGGGGCCGCGGCAAACAGCTGCCCGTTTCCTACAACTCCTTCTCTCCCTGGCCACGGAGCTGCTCAACCAGAAGGACAGGTGGCTGCCTGGTCGTTCCGCAGCTCGTTGAATTTGGCTCTCGGGGGCAAGACGAAGGCGTCAGGAAAAGCCCTCCTCGCCTCCCGAACCTGCCCCCTGCAAGGGGCGCAGGACGCGAGCCCGACGGCGAGGATGGCGTGGCTGGATCGCAGCTCTGCTGCTCGGCGCACGTGGCGCCGGCGCTCCGGCCGTCCCGGCGCCCTCCCTCCCGCTCCTCCCCGAGCGCCGGCGAGGCGAACCTGCGGTGGAAGGCGGGACGGCGGCGGGCGCGTGGCTGTGCGCAGGGGCTGGCGTCGTCGTCACCGTCACCGGCTGCCCCTGGCTGCTGACCAGGACCGAGGAGGACTGGCTGCTGAACTGGCTCAGCACCGGGGAGGCCTGGCTGGTGGGAGTCTGCTGCTTGGTCTGCAGGATGATCCCCTGGGGCACCTGCGTGGGACGAAAGGCAGAAGGTGAAAACTGTGCCCCGCAACGCCTCTCGGCACCTTTTTAATCCGCACGTGCCGTAAATCGTCCTACTCGGCACCAACACGCGAGGAGGAAAGGGAGCGGGGGCTGCTCTCCCGCTTCCAGCACGCTACGCTGGCTCCTGCTCCGCACCCCAAACCTCAGCGCTAGGAGAGGGGCGTGAAAGAAGCAACAGAGGCGCGTGCCGAGCGCTCGGCCTCCAGGTCTGCTGGGGCCAGGAGCCTCGATCACGGGAGCGTGCCCCCGCTGCGCTTAAAAACGCACGTCGGGCCCTCATAAGGGGAATTTGTCTCAAACCAATACGCGGTTAAAGAAAAACAAGTTCAGGCGTCGCCCCTTTCACTCCCTGTTCCTCCTCTCTGCCCCCCACGTCTGGTTTTCTTTTTTTTTTTTTTTCCCCTCCCCAAGTCGGTTTTACAAACCGGCTTTTTTCCAGGCGCTTCATCAGGAAGCCCCTGACCCCCCCCCCAGCTTCCATCGGTCACCGCTACAGAGGGCTGGCCGGGGCCCCGCGGCCCCAGCCCCAGCGCCCGCGCCCCCTGAGCCACAGGCTCGGGCAGGACCGGATCCCTGCGCGCGCCGGCTCTCGGGGACGGCCCGCGTGGCACAGCGGGGTACGGTTCCACTGCTGCTGTCACAAACGCCGCCTTCTCTCCTCCCGGCCTCGTTCACGAGGCGATACACGACTCGTTTTCACGGCAGACGCCTCTCCTACAAGCGCTGAACACTAACGTGTGCGTACAGACAGGTAACACGGACGTGACCCACAGCGCAGATACGCCCAAGGGAACAGCGCGTCGCACGGGACCGCGCCGAGCGAGGCCGGCGTCACCCCTCCCCGCGGCTCAGCGCGTGCTCGGTGCTACCAACGTGCCAAGGCTGAGCGTTTGTCGCCTTAAAAAAAAAAGAAAACAACAAAAAAAACCCACCACGGAACCGCAAGCCCGGACCACCTAAGCCGCTCGGGGGAAGACGTTAAGCTGTTCGCTTTTACAGCGGAACCCTCGGCCGCGAGCGCCCGCCCGGAGGAATCGGACGGGTTTTTTGGTTCGGGTTTCGCGCTCGACCCCTCCGCTCCGCTGCTCCCCGAGCGCACGAGGCTCGCGCTGAGAAGGCAGCGCCGCACCTCCGGCGCCCTACACCGAGCGTAACGTTCCCAGTCCTCGATGGTACTTATTTACCTGCTGGAACCTGTCCAGTATTTGCTTCTGCTGAGGAGCAGGATTTGGGATTGCTGAGAGGGTTTGGAATTGGCTCGGGACCATCTGAAAGCTCCTCTGCTGCTCTGCGGTTAGGTGGAGGGCCGGGGTCGGGGTGGGGGGCTTG
>VXAL01005831.1:4676-84611 GCA_013399475.1 Chauna torquata
AGAATGTATAATCTTGACACGCTTAAACTAATTTTTCAATTACAAGTCTCCAAAGATTGGTTGACAGTCTTTGCCATCCTTAGCCACACTGAGTAATGCACTATATTTTGAACAGACCAGCTCAGTCAATATACATTCAGATGGTGAACTATTCATTATAAAGGTTTCAGCAACTAGCCCTAGGTGAGCAGCATAACAAATATCCCACTTAAGCATTTCTCCATACTTTTTCCAGTTCACTAAAACTTTCCATTTTTCTTTTTATGAAAGAAGAAAATCCAGAAAGTGGATTTTTCTAAAGTATATCAGTTTCTTGGATGTTTTTTCCCCTAAATCAGGTCTTAAATTTTTAAGGCTACATGGGCTGGAAATATCTTGAGATAATACACAATGAATGTGTGAAGCAGAGAATATGAATAAAGAAATATGAATGGTTATGAATATAAAAGTCTGAAAGGCAAAGAATGGTTTTCATTCAGTGTGATCAACCAAGCACAAAGCCTGATTCAGTATGAATGGGCGTGAGTGAAGCAGTGTAAATGGAAGTCAATATGACTATCAAAAAAAAGATTAGGAATGTGCAAGGCAGAGTGTGACAGGGTATTTATAAGCATGTCAGATTACAGATCACTATGAGAAAGGAATTTAAATTTTCCTTTACAAAAAGCAAACACATTCTGCTTCCTCAGAATATAAAACTCCATTTTATGAGCAAGCTCTTTACCCCAAGTCAGAAGTGTGCAGGAAAAATGAATATACATGCAGATATGTGTCCCTCTGCCCAACACACACTTGTTTCAAACAGTACATGTGAATGTTAGGGAGATTTTTGTAAAACGTAATTTAATATGACCAATGATTGTATGTGAACACTATAGTCTATGAAATGACAAGTAAATTACATGCATAAAAATCAGTCTTTTTTAAATTATTTTTAAGAACAGTAAAAATAGAAGACTAAACAGGCACATTAGGAAAAATGTAATTGCAGCTGGATTCCTACTCTTTTGAAGAGATTAATATAAGTTTCCAAAGTTCGGTACAAGTTTCATCATTCTTGTTCTTATGCGGACAGAATGAGACATCCTAAGTATCCAGATACCTAGGAAAGTGCTCTCCTATTAAACTGCAAATATTCAGAGATGTCTTTGACAAAGAAACCTGGAACTGTGAAGCTTGCTTATAGTACTAAGGGGCTCCTCACTTGGTAGCAACCCTCATATCTTGAAATTTTGAGTAGAGTATGTATCAAATATATAGAATGGTCTTATGGACTTTAAGGAGAAAAGATTTTTAAATGCATTTTCAGTGATTGGGAAGGTGCTTCTGATCTTATACACGCATTCTTGTTCATATAAATGGAGTTCTTTGTACTTCTGGAGATTAATTAAGCAGGTTATTTTTTCACTCCTGGGTTTTTGCAAATAACCAATAGGTGAAATTATACAGACTTATCATTAGAAAAGGCACTTTATCACCACTGACACGAGGAAATCAAATTTCTTCAATACGAATAGTATTCATAGCAAATTTTGGGTTTTACAATGCCAGACACATTAAAACACTGCTTACTTTTACTGTTACTTAAATATGTAACAGGGAGTGTACCTAAAGAGGGAAAAACTTGTACTGCAATTCAATGTCTAATTTTATACATACACACATTGTATGTGATATAGTTACCATATGACAACTGCAGTTTGCAGTTAAAGGATATGATTACTATGCGGTACTTCTAAGCGTTCATTTGACTGTGGTATGATTTTTGTTTCCATCCATATACACAATACAATAATATTCAGTTTCTTGTTCTGTCTTCTCTATGGCCATTACAAAAATCTTGGGACAGAAGTTTATCTCTGTTACCTCCCCTATTGGAAGTAGAAATAGAATTTAAGGGAGACATGATGTATTTTAATCACATGTTGATTATTATGAATTACAGGAGTTTCTGCTCATGTTTGGAAAGCATGTGTAAAAATCAGGTTGCCTTTTTTTCCTCTAAAAGGATTGTTAGTGCATCAACCTTCCTATGTAATGTCTTTCTGAAGAACAGCCCATCTTATTCACAAAGACAGAAAACCTAGAAAAATAAATTAAGATTTAGATTTTTAACTTGTGATCAATTTGGGAAACTTGATGCCAGCTGAATTACTATCTGATATTCACATTACATTCAAGGTGCAAAGAAATAGAAGTCACAACATCAATAACACAAAGCTAATGTATATGTCAACTTCAATATTATACCTGTACTATTGGAATTTTGGTTCAATAAAATCTCTCTGTGTGCAACCATGATATGAGCCTTAATACCAGAGCTAACTTTCACAGAATATCTGAAGACTGGTGCCTCATCTATCTAAATCTCCTAGATAGCCGCTGTGCTACGGATTGAGATTAAGCCGTCTAAGGCAAGGAGGGGTTGCTCTAGAGCTGTCATTCTTCGCTGTAAGTTGTATCCCCATTGTTTGTGTCGTAGATCCCCAAACTGACGTGACGATGTACTAGACATGGAAGATGAGTTTTCCTTGTAACTGTGGCCTTCCTCTGTGACCTTTAAAACTTACAGATGGCTCAAGAAGAAATACAGGCTAATAGCATAGTATCTACCTGTATTGGGTTTACGTGGTAAAGGTTTGGTAGCAGGGGGGCCACAGAGGTGGCTTCTGTGAGAAGATTCCAGAAGCTGCCCCATGTCAGATCAGAGCCAGCTCCAGCCGGCTCCAAAAGGGCCCCGCCGCTGGCCAGAGCTGAGCCAGTGAGCGATGTTGTTTGCGCCTCTGGGAGAGCAGATTTAAGAAGGGAAAAAAAAATTGCTGCGCAACAGCAGCTGGGAGAGAGGAGTGAGGAACAGCCCTGCAGACACCAAGGTCAGTGAAGAAGGAGGGCAGGAGTTGCTCCAGGCGCCGGAGCAGAAGTTCCCCTGCAGCCCGTGGTGAGGCCCATGGTGGAGCAGGCTGTCCCCCTGCAGCCCATGGGGTACCACATGGAGCAGATCTCCACGCTGCAGCCCACAGAGGAGACCACAGTGGAGCAGGTGGATGTGGCCTGAAGGAGGCTGCAGCCCATGGAGAGCCCCCGCAGGAGCAGGCTCCGGGCCAGAGCTGCAGCCCGTGGAGAGGAGCCCACGCAGGAGCAGGTGATCCGGTGGGAGCTGCCACCCATGGGGGACCCATGCTGGAGCAGTTTGCTCCTGAAGGATGGACCCCGTGGTACGGACCCACATTGGAGCAGCTCTTGAAGAGCTGCAGCCTGTGGGAAGCCCACGCAGGACCCGTTCGGGAAGGACGGCATCCCGTGGGAGGGACCCCACGCTGGAGCAGGGGAACAGAGAGCGACCATCAAGGAGCGGCAGAGACGCAGCGATGTGGGCTGACCGCAGCCCCCATTCCCCATTCCCCTGCGCTGCTCGGGGGGAGGAGGTAGCAGAGGGTGGATGGGGGGAAGGTGTTTTGAGTTTGCTTTTAGTTTCTCACTGCTCTAGTTTGCTAGTTATAGTAATAAATTATATTAATCTCCCTATGTTGAGTCTGTTTTGCTCGTGATGGTAATTAGTGAGTAGCCTCCTTGTCCTTATCTCAACCCTTAAGCCCTTGTCCATCGTATTTTCTCCCCCTGTTCCTTTGAGGAGGGGGAGTGAGCGAGTGGTTGTGGTGGAGGCCTGCTGTTCAGCTGGGTAAAACCACCACACTACCCTGCCCACAGTGGCCTGTGAAAGTGCACAGTGCTGTAAGTATTCACAATTTGTATTTTGCCCCTTTCTACAAATGGAGAAATGCTCTTTCCTCACATATTTCTTTTGCAAAATGTGTATACTTAACCAAAGAGCAGAAAGATCAATGTGAACTTTTCCCACAGTGTATATTTTAGCAATTTGGGAGGGAAATCGATGGGGGTGGATCAGGCATCTATTATTGTCTGTCGGTCTGTGTATCTATACAGAGATTCTGAGGCAGACTTTTCCATTTCTTTTTGTATGTTAAGTTTACAAGTGAGCTTATGTTGTAAATGGATCAACCGTTGAAAATAAGTACTGTTTCCTTATTCTGTGATCAGTCTATGGCTATTCCCTTTTCCCATTACAGCCAATAGAGGCCGTCACGATGTCTTTTCTCTTATGAAGTGTATCCTCTGATATACTGGAAAAAAAAAACAATTAGAGGAAAAAGCTCAATATACTTTGCTCTTAAAATTATTTGACATTCTTATTGGGTGTACAGAGGTTTCTAACAGACTATAGGCATGAGAAATTCTTTAACAAAGCAGATCATTTAAATAGTGTCAAACACAATGGCATTATTTACTTTTGACAAATGATTTGATTTTCTTTTAAAAATATTTGTCTTGCTGATACAGTTCACTTAGAAAATGTGGGGAATGCTTTCAAATGAAAATATGAGATGAATACTTTTACACTTCAAACAGGCCCCTGTATTTCTGGACACAATATTCTTATTGCTCAGATAATTCTAATTAAACAGGGCAAAGTAAAACTCAGGTAGGTACTACAGCTTTAACAGCAATAGACACCTCCCTCCCCCCCCAGCTTGGACACATATGATTTTGTTTATACTCTCAAGGTAAATAGGTGAGCTAGGAATATCTTCCAGATTTGTGTCAGACAGACAGAGGATATTTGCCGTGGATAGTTACAGGAAGTACAGGAATAAAATAACTTGAACTGGATGCCTCTTTCTGTCAAACACTAAGATTTTCCTGATTCCTGGATCAGAAATATTCATTTTTTAACTGCCTGCTAACAATTTTGGTACAATTAAGAGGTCTTTAAATGAAAATAACTTGATATTTTGGAAAAAAATATATCATGCATACAAAGTGCTGAAAGTACAATATTACAAGTAGGACATTTGCTTTCTAGACTCATTTTTGCAGTCAGATTTACACAGTGTATTTTTGGAATTTATTTGCTGCTTTCAAGCTGTAAAATATGTTATAATATGTGTGTGCTTGTGTCTGTGCATCTGTGTGAAAACCAGAAACTATCAATAATAATGGGCTTGCTTTTTCTTAAATTATGTAGGCATACTGTAATTTATGTCCTTCGCTTTTGACACTATAATCCATTCGCAGCAATGTCACATGCAGTTTAATTCTTCTTCTCCTCTGTATTTTTTATTTAATTGCTATAATCAGTGCAAATACTTCCTCATTTACATGCATTTCTCTCTGTGCAAGCATATGCATACAGACCTACAGAAAATGGTTTCTCAAAACGCATTTCAAATCACCAGAGTGAAGTATCTAATAGCAAGTGACACAACTGAAGGGGAAAAAAAAAAAAAAAAAAGACAGAATCTTTCCTTGTCAACACAGACATAAAGCAGAAAGGAAAACTTTGCACAGCATCATTTTGTATTTCCTGGAACAAAATAAGCAAGGGACTTCTGGATGTGTGAATGCTTTTTCAGTTTTATTTCACTATTATTGCTTTCCCGATAGTGTTCAATAAGGAAATAGCTAAGCCCATTAACAGCTTTAATGTTCCTTATCATTCCAGCTCACCTCTGAGGTAAAAATTTATGCTAATTCTCTGGGTGGGGAATTGTCTCAATTCAGAAAGCATCTCTCATCTATCATACATGAACTCAATTAAACTGTATGCTAATACAAAACATACTATTTTAAAATGGGCATACTTTCATCAATATTTCCATTGCAATGCAGGGTTTCTCTCTGATGATTTCAGTATAATGTCTACTTTTACAAAGATTTAACAACAGTTTATCTTTGAAATATGAAGGTGCAATTCTTATTGATATGATGACTCAAGTTTTGCCCTAAAGTTTAGCTACATCAGAAAACGGCTTTGCTCTGATATTTCCTAACACTGCATAAATGCTTTCACTTTTTGATTCAAAAATCATTGCATAGTTTAAATAAGTTTTCCAGATGCTGACTCACATACCTTGAGCTTGTATTGCCTAACCATACTTTCTACCTACATAAAAAGTGCCTGAAGTATTCTTTGTATAAATCAATCCATGAGTTAATTAAGTGGTTACTTTCCTAATTCAGGGATTTTCCAAATCTCCAAATCCTAATGTGAGCTAGTATAAGCACAAGGAAATTCTGGCTGAAGGGGGAGTTGAAAATCTGTTCTGGAAATAATCATGGAGCTCTATTACCACCAATTGATATTTCTGCATATTTTTTTTGCAACAAATGAGCAATATTGCTGACTTGTTTTGTGTCCTAGCACTACAAAAATTCTGTTCTTTTTTTTTTTTTTTCAAACTTTGTAATTAGGAGTGTCAGGAATAGAACTCAGACAACTCTGTCTAAATATGAAATAAAAAAGTCTTAAGCTATTGCTACTGGACTTCAGCATTCAGTATGGTCACTATTAATTTTTGTTATGCTTATCTGTCTTTTTTGCAGGTAGCAGTCTGTCTCTGAACTGCCTATACTTTCTATATAAATGTTTTAATTTTTCATGATTATTCAGGTAGGAATTTTCAAACATACTGGGCTCATGACTCTGCCATTCAGAAATTCCCTTTTGTTATTTAAGAACTGTAGTGCAGTTTTTGTCTTCTGTCACATTGAGACATAAAATATATTTCAGTCAGTAAATGACTTAAATCCCATGGAAAGTAATGAGTCTTTCAAATTCTGGGCTTTGGATCACATTTAAATATGTTTATTAGCTCTAGATTTTAGGCTAGCAAATATGAAGAGAGCAATCATTTATTTCTACTTTACAGGCTTAACTTTCATTTCACTCTTGTCATATTTGCATTGAAAAAAAGTAAAAAGAGAAGTGCTTCTTACATACGTACTTGTTTGTATGTACTTGTTTGCATATAAACACTTCTGTTGGTATGCTAATACGTCCATACTTACATGAACAGTTCTTACCTAAACATTTATCTTTACAAAAGGCAGCTTTCCCAAAGTACATGGAAAAGCAAAGGAAGTCTGTTACAAACATGGTTGAATCAAATTGCTGGATTTAGCAATCATGTTTGTGAATACGTTATTTCACTTACTGCCCAGTAGTAACCAAAAGGGAGATAAATCTTTTCTAAGTATACATGCCTTACAATATAGCTGTAGAATAATCTTCTTCTAGAGTGTCATATAGCAATGAAATAGAAATAAGAAAAACAAAAGCAAACAAAAAAAATAAAACCAACAAACAAAAAAACAGAACTATTTCTTTTTTAAGTTTTGGGTAGGCTCCTTTTATATTTATTTTGAATAAAAGAGCAAGTATCAGCTACTGAATTACTCACAGAAGTGCTATCCTTTAATTTGTCTTGAGATTACAGTTATGGTTTTCAGAACCATACAATTCCACATTATGTCTCAAACTATTATTATTACGACTCAGGAAAATTGCACTATTTTCTTGGAAAGACATTACTTTCTTGGACCTGGTTCTTAACTGTGGAACTTAGACCTGCTTTGAGGACTTGAAAAAACTGGATTATTTAGAGGGACCCATTCACACAGTTGGGATACATGCTGTTGGGATAAATTCAGAGGCTTCAGCTGTGGTTTGCTTTTAGTTAGGGCTACGCAGGGTAGGAAAAAACCTCTTTGCATAATCCTTTTATATATGCACAGTCCCCAACACATACTTATAAATACCTGGCACTCATAAAAAAAAATGCAGGAATCACTTCAAATAATTTGATATGGAAAACAGAGTCGGTTTAATAGTAGCAAGTCAAATTTTAATTGCAAAAGCTGTAAAATGTCACCTAATTTAAACTGAAAATTTTAAAGTGTTTCCTGAACACAAACTGATAAGCAAGCACCAGAAAAAGTAATATTTTAGAAGTGTAGCAAATACATACTATAACATTACAGTAGGTATCACCAGGTGGCACTGTGACAAATAGTTGATTTATCTTAGTTGGTAAGAAATGGGTGACGGGTTGTGCAAAAGAAAGAAGAAACTTAGGGATGCTGTATGCAGTTGCATATGAGCCTTACTCCTTCTTCTGACATCCTATTCTGATAGTGAACATAGCCTTAGAAGGTTTGGGGTCGTGGTGATAGGAAAGCAGAAATCAACGCTACTTCTATCTCTGTAAATAACCCACTTCTTGGTAGATATCATCATTACAGTATTATGTCAACAGTGTTGTGCCAATAGCTTCACCACAGGATGAATTACAGAGCATGGGTCCAATTTAACAAAACCTAGAGTGGCATGCCTTGGACTGATAGGAAGAAATAATGACTTCACCATCTTACCTCAGAGATGACCCTTTGGACCAGGCGTCCTACACCTTTGCAACAACCATGTTTTAATACGGCCTACAACCTCTTTCAATCGAGTCTGTTAAGACTATGTTTCTTTAACGATCTTCTAATGATGATCTCTGTGGCATTTACAGCCATTACAGCTGTGGACGAACATGGTGGGTTTTAGTTACGTTTTGCAAAAATCTACAGCTAAAAATGAGTAAATAGGGACAGAATGAGTAAGCTGCCCTGGGAAGTATGCTCATAAATACTTAAAAATATTAAAAAGCTATTGACCTAAAATTAATTAATCTCACCATCATACAAAACCCAGCCTGACTTTTTAGTGGTGACGAGTACCCTAACTACATCTCAAAAAAACTGGATCCACTCTTAAGGTACTATTTCTGTTTTTTGTTTGTTTGTTTATTTGTTACCTGCTATTTGCTGAGCATTTTTCTTTACTTTGTTTGCTTTATGATTTTGAAGTGGTGCTGTGAGAGAAGGTAAGTGTGTTTGCATGCTTGGGTTTGCAAGCCTCATCTGTTACATGTCAATTTTTCCTTTAAGGACATGTTGCAGTACTGGAACACTGGGAGAAAACTAACAGCAAGAAATCCAACACAATTTTACAGGCTTATTTCATACAAACACCTTTACATTTATTTATGGATGCTGCCTGCTTATGACAGTCCTGTTAATAGCAAGCCAAGGAAACTTCAGCACTGTGTAACATCACTAGATGTAGATTTGCCCTACCAAATCATTCCTAATCTAAAGTAAGTTAATTTCCAGAAGGTGCTTATGCCTGCTTTAAGCATTAGAGACACGGTTATCCTTTGAGGTGTAGCCTGTAGGTCAAGGAGGATTAGCTTTTTATGCTGATATGGTCTCTCTAGATGTACTTAGGTATAATCCGCAGCAAGGATGTCGTGTGTTCCCTGAGTCTGACAGCAGCTAAGGGACTACCTAGCTGGGGTCTCCATAGGAGCCGTTGTTATTACCCTAAAATGCAGTTTTAGTTCAGACTATATATTTGTCCTACTGATGTCCATGTTCCTGAGAAACAAAAGGTAACAGAGTGACTACAGGCTGGTCAGAGAGCAGCTCTGTCATGTTTTTTCTGACAGTAAATGTATGAATGTAAGCAAAAAGCACAGCAGATAACCTGTAAAGCAAAACAAGGGAAAAGTACAGAGCAGCAGGAGTAATAAGTCATCTCCCCTTCCGCATCCCACATGCCCACATTGAACAGGTTGGCAAAAGGAGAAAGCAGAGAAACAGGGTAGGACTTGAAAACAGCCATTGTGTTGAACTTACTAGATCAAGAGATTCTGCGATTTAGATCACATTGGCAAAGCAACAAACTGAAAACACTCCCATTCCAGAGGATGCCTTAATAATGCTTTAAGAAATACTGTGATCGGGGCGAGGGGGAGAAGAAATAACAAAACAAAAAATGCTATGTTTGAATGATATCAGTTCTGGTCTCACCATCACCAAGAAGAGCAGACAGTAAGCATGTAACAGAGCTGAGGCAACAAGCTTGAAATTTTGAGTCAGAAAATACTGACAATGACATGCTTAGCAATAAAACTGCGTTCAGCATCACTGATAAATCACTTGTGTAAAGGTGTCTGAGGAAGGCTGATCTGGGCATGCAGAAAGATGTAATCTGCAGAACTGACGTGCCACACATAGATCAGGTCTGCGCTGCAGTTTGAAATTTGCACAGGCTCCTACACCATGCAGAATCGTGTGGGGAGGACCCAGGGGCCCTTGAGTCACAGCAGAAAAACCTGCATGCCTCACACATGGATAGAAACATTACCACAGGTTTGTACAAATTTTCTGTCACAAATCCAGTATTTGTAGCTACTATCCTTGCTTTTCAAAACAACAAACATACCCCAGGGAAAAAGCCACAAATCCCTGGCTGAACTCAGATGTGACTAATCTCTTGTGGGTGCAGTATCATAAAATAGGACAAACCCTACAGCACATGCAGAAAGTACTCCAAGAAATGTACTCAAAGAAATGTTCAAGCTAAGCATAGGAACTGAGTTTCAGCTTTTGAAACAGACACCATATCCTAGTCCAGATAAAGAAACCAAATGAACTACTTTTGCTGTAATGGAGTCCCAGGAAAAACTCCGAAGTCACTTTAACAAGGGCAACGGCTGAAGAAAAGCTGATCTTTGACCCTTTGCTATGGAAGTATCAAAAAGGCCAGTGTAACTCAGACACAAGGTTTTAAGACAAAGCAGACACGAAACATCACAGAATACTGACCACACCCAAAAGTCTTCAGGGAGTTAACAGAATCCCTTAAGGAGCACCACATATATCTGTATTCATCAGTCTTGCCTGCCGTGCACAGCTGTACTTTTGCAGTGACAGACCTCTTCAAAGCAGCAGCTAAGGAAACAAGGGAATATAGACAAAAATTTTCAGTCTGTGTGCTAACAGCATCACATCAGACAAAAAATGGTGGAACTTGGATGTACCTGAATTCCAGAGGTTTCAGGAAGGCTAAGCTGTGATAGCAAATGGTCAAAGCCAACTGGTCTGCTAAAAGTAATCCCGGTGGGAAGGATGGATACTGACAAGTCAGATTAGATGAAGAATGATATTAACTGTGCACTTTCAGTACACCCCGGGGCAGAAACACGTTTCACTGCTTACCTTTTGGAATAAGGTCAGTGAGTGAAGTGTTTCAACAAAAGAACAAAGACTCCTTGGAAACCTTATGGGCATCCAGAAAATAACTGATGGCATAGTAATAGCAGCATCAATTCTGGTGAAACACATCAGTGCTGATGAAAGTGATGACAAGGGCTCACGCACAAAATACTGAGTTCAAGGCAGATAAGATCCAGTTCATGGTAAAACAAATTAATTATATTAGACAAACAATTTCATTAGGAAAACAAACAAGAAGACAGCAAAACTTCAACCGTATCATACATGAAATCTTCATAGGACAAAAGAGAAATCAAAATTTGCGTAAGGCCTCCCTTAGATACTTCACACTGCGAAAGTATTTCTGGATGATTTCTCCTTGCAGATAATATACTTCTGATTGCTCCTCTGCAGTATGAGACAGTAGATGACCATGGACTTAGGGAATGACAAGACACTGCAATAAATAATGCCAGCTCTCTCTACTATCCTGTGTCAAATTGTGACACCCCAGCAAGTGAGACATCATTCATACAGGTGCATAAAAAGATAGTCAAAGGTTTTCTCCATTAAAGAATAAAAAAATAAAAAATTCATATGCTGCATTGAGAAAGCTACCCTGCAATGTAACACAGAAGCAGATGATCAGCACAAAGCCCAACCTTAAGTGGAAATTTGCTAAACACCTGGAAAGAAATATATCCTTTAATGTCAGCATTACACAAGCTGTCAGTAGGAGCTGCCTGATAGAAGACAAGAAATGAATTTCAGACTCAAAGATCACAATTTAACCAAATTGTTCCCATTGCACTTTCAATCCTTCCCCTGCACTAGGTGGTCTGCATTAGCAATGAGCTTTTGAGGTGCTAGGTCTCTCCAGTTCTTCCTCCTCACGGTTCTTCTATGAGGTTTTTGTCTGTTGATTTTTTGACTATGTTGAAGTCTGCTTTCTTGAGACTTATTTGAGAATTAAATACAGAAACATATGAGCCCAATGTTAAGGATTAATCAGCAAGCTGCCAGAATTTCTGCAGTCGTCTGTTCACGCTGCAGGCCTCGTGGGGAGATGCTGTTTGAGAGGTTGTTTAGCTACAGGCTTTTGAGCGAAGAAAGGACAATGTCATGTTGTGACTGAGTACTCTGCAAAATTAGCCACCTATCGTCAGGAATGTGGTGACAGATCTCTTCAGAAGAAGTAAAATGTGCCTCAGACTTGTTAAGGGATACCTTCAAGAACTTTTGCTTTTCTTCCTAGTTTCTAATAAAGAGCAAGGGTTTAAACTCTGTATTCTTGCCCATCCTGACAAAAAGGCTGTGAAGCAGTTAAGAACGCACAACCGACATCTCAGGAACCCTTAGCAGCTCCCTGCGCCTTGAGTCGTTCACCAGAGGAAACTGCCTGGAGAAATGACAAAACCGTTGTGCAGCAGTTCAGGCAGAAGAGAGACACGGGTCCCAGCTTCAGAGGCAGATGTCACAAACATTTAAACAGCTGTCAGAACCAGCTCAGGCTGTCATCAGGCTTGACCTTAAACCCAGTTTAGCTTTTAAATGTTAGGAGGGGAAAGAAGGAAAAAAAAAAAATTCAACACAGTGAAGTTACACAGCTGCTTGAAATATTAAATGAAAGGACTGAACATCTGTTCACTTGCTTTTCAAACTTTAATGGTTTGGAGAGATATTCTGTTGTCTTAGATCTTTAAGAACATCTGAGACCCATGCAGCTTCAGCACCTGTGAAAAATCCCCTCTCAAAACACGCATACACTTCAAAGCTTATTACTCCTGTTCTTTGCCAAACATATGTTGCCAAACACCACAACAAATTATTAATAATACTTAGGTCGTGTTTGACTTTTGTTCAGCGAATTTCCTGAGTGAGCACCAAAATACTACTTAAGCATCAACAACCTTGCAATGCACAAAGAAATAGAGAGTCATTTAGTAGGAAATAAGCAAAGTACTAGATTGATCCA
The DNA here is from genome assembly GCA_013399475.1 of Chauna torquata. NCBI lineage: Eukaryota > Metazoa > Chordata > Aves > Anseriformes > Anhimidae > Chauna > Chauna torquata. The sequence goes on from VXAL01005831.1 coordinate 17,554, forward strand.
TTTTGGCTTGCATTTGTTTGGGGAGTTTTTAGTTACTCCTTCTTTTTCATTTAAATTTTAAACTAATTATAGTTTGCCAGAATCAGGCACAATGTGTAATGAACTTGCAATCTTCCTGACACAGGATGCTATTGACATAGTTAAGGGAATTACGAGTGGGTACAGGAGGGAAGTATTAGGCATTTATATGAGTAAGAATAGCTCCTGCAGTTAAACTATATGGTTTATATTTATATTAGCCATCAAGCTTTGTGTTCCAGGACATAGGATGTAAAATACAGAACAGAGAAATCTGTAGTGTAAACATCATTGTAATTTTAGAACTAGATGTTTGCAGTGTGCTTCTGGGACCAAATATATAGCGCAAAGTTATACTTTGCATATTTTTGCAATACCAGACTTCAAGAGGAGGCAGAAAGTTAAAAGAAAAAACTGGTCAGCAAGATTTCTGTTTATATTTCTGTTTTCATTTCTAATGGGTTTCCACTGGAGGCATTTATTATCACTCTGCAGGGTTTCTTTTGGTTAACATAACTTACAGACTCAACTGTATGAAATTTCAGCATGCAATATGGGATTACAAACTTTAATTCACTCACTTCTCCACATCTGAAATATAAACTTTCATTTAAAGATGATGTAAATTTAGGTGATATTTCTTTCCATAAGCAACTTTAAAAAGAGAAAGCATAAGGCCCTAGAGATACGCTGGCTAGAAGTGAAGCCATGTTCATTTTCCTGCCATTCACGCACTGCAATGTATTTTTAATGTTTTGTAAGTTGATGGTTCAAATGAAAAAAATTATACCAGCAAAAGTAAATAGGTAGAATTAATAATGATGATAATGATAATAACAGCATTAATAATGCAAATCCCATATAAGTCTCTTCAAATTTTATGAAAGATATAATGCGATTTCTAAAAAACCCAAAAACTACTAATAAATCTTCATTAAAATTTAAAACAATGAAATCTAAGTAAAAGAGTGGAGGGTTCAAAAGCTATGGCCTTGGATAAAAAGTAATGAATCAGACCAAGGGGGAGGTATTTTCAAAACAAACACAAACTGTGAAGAAATTTCAGCATTTGGGGGCAGGGGTCTATTAAAGATGGAAGAAATTGTATGGACAAAAAGCAATGTAGAGAATTTTACACATTACAAGGAATTCATTTTTTTTCCACTGAAGAAAAGAAATGAATTCTTGGTTACTTATACAAAGAAAGCAGCATCATTTGGTGCAATTTTATGAAATGAAAACTAAATAGCAAATAGAAGGGAAATTTTGCTACCTAGCATAATTTCTGATTTCACTCATGCTCCCATCCTGTTGTACATACACTTAACTACTTACAGAATATTCATACAAAACGAAACGTTTCTAAAAGCTGTCATTTCCTACATGAAACTAACTCAAAAACTTAAAGCAGAAAGTATGGCCTAATAACAAAGTGTTAGATACACAGTGTGAAAATAATCCAACAAAAATAAGAAGAAAATTGATTTAGGAAGACATACTGTTTGAAAGTAATCCATTGTTGTCTGAAAGCTAAGGCTTAAATGCACTACATTTCAGATATTAGAAATATTTTGCCCTCATACATGTACCCAGCTGTAAGACTACAGATAGCATGCCCTGATTACAAATATAGGCTATATAATGGCCATTTATTGAGCTGTGCAGTTTTAGATGCCATTCCACATTTAACAGCTGTGATGGAAGACCTCTGTGATATTCATTCCAACACTGACGCCCTCAAGTCATATTTCTTCTCTTGTCACAAAGTATTTATTTTTATCAGCAGCTTGTCATTCAAGTGTATTAAAAAAAGTGGAGAAATGGGCAGTTGTGGAGCCTCTATGTCAACTGTGAAGATAATGTCTCTCAATTTAGTGCTGCTATTTGGTTATTATACATTCATAAATAATCAAATATCAGTTCAAAGACTCCAGGCATCAGAACTGAGAGAGGGGACTGAAAGCATAGGTGGTATTGAATTTTTCACTTACTCTCACAAAACAAGTCATCCTGTTAATAATCTGGCTCTCATCCCAGCCAGACATAACACATTTTGAAGTTGTCTTTCTCCCTGTCTGTGTCAGAATTGGCAGCTATATTTACAACTAGAAAGTTTCCAAGTGGTCAGACAGGTCTGCTTTGTTTTCTTGCCCCCACTCCACAGACTTCTGCAGTGCTGATGGATAGAACAAAAGCATCTGGCATATCTGCAATTGCACATTAGCTTGGTATCACATGAGTATGAACTTAGAAAGAAATATGTTGAAACAAGACGGACAGTCTTACTGATATAGGAGATCTCTTAATAATAAAGCTAAAGACATTTTAAATTTCTTCTGATTTGTATAAACACTGAGGCAGGAAACAGATGCTGCTAGCTGTTCCTAAGACAGGGAAAAGAGCAGTTCTCATCCACATTATATTAAGAAAAATAAAAACAATAAAATAAAATAAATACAATAATGAAAAGGAAAAGAGGAAAAGAGCAAAAGAGGAGAGGCATGTTAAGGTCTGTCTCTTCTCCAGGAAAAAAAGCCATAATGATTTTCAGGACTGACTCAGCACCACACCACCTTCCTAACAAGTTATTCACAGACTCACACTCTGCTGCCATGCAATTTATACTTCCTCATGTTTGCCAAACAAAATTTCTTAACTTTAAAATGATAATTTCCTTTCAATTGGAACCAGGGCAGGTGGGAATTCAGGATAGAACAGTCCTGGGATGAAGCCAAAGTCATGAAGCCAAAGTTATTTCTGAATGACTGCTAATCACTCTCCAACATAATCTACATTTCTACATTTCATACACACACACACACTCCAATCCATCATGCACCTAATGTAACTGTTAGATTTAGCCCATACAGGTTACTCCTGTTATTAGGCAGCTGAAGGGCATAACGCAGGCAGGGGTGGTGGGCAGCACAGCTTCATAACTCTGTTAGCAAGGAAATTGTACTTGAGCTCCTTGTATCTATGACCACATTTATTTGTGTTCTTGTGCTGCAGCAATTAAGGGATATGGCTTGGGATTTTCCATAGCTATACCAATGGTCAGATACCCCCATGGTTCACCTCCAGTTGCACATATGTTCATAGGATGTGAAACCATCACCAACCTCTGCCAGTTGTTCAGGCATGTCTAAAAGGAAAGTTACCAATGTAAATCAGAACTACAACTTCAGTATTACACAGAACTGGAACTCAGGCCCCAGACATCTCATTATGCTTTATACAGTTGCTTCATATTTTTTAGCTGAAGTCAAAATTTTGTATTCCTTAGGAGGCTGATACTAAAGGCTTTATCTGAAAAGGAATACACCCTGTACATGCAATAAAAATACAGTAAATATATAAGATCAGCAAGTACATCCCAAAATGTGGTATACAGATTTATTACGCACTGTAACTCCCATTCCATGCTATGGAAAATATGTATTTAATTTTATCTTCCTCAGTATACTTTCTATATAATCCGGCTTTGCTTTGCACATTGAGTATATGAACCCTCTTCATATCTTTCTTTATAAAACGTTTGACAATAAGTTCTGGATAGTTAGGGGGTGCTTGAATTGATAGATCTAAGCCTAAACCTGCTGTTTTTAACCCCTCTAATGAACTGCTGCCCAGTTCTGCAAACCGAAGTTAGAAAAAGCCATACCTCTCTGACAACGACGTTGTCTAGGAGCCTGTGAGTTTTCGCTTCTGCTGTGCCCGAGCCTGACCCACTGGCCTGCCTGGGAGTCTGCAAACCAGGCACCACTCTGCCTTTTATCACCTGAAATCCCCAAACCAAGGGCTGAGGAAGCAAGCAGACTCATGTTTGTGAAAATACTATCCCAAAATGCCCAGCTCCTGCCAGGTTTTTTTTTTTTTTTTTGACTACATATATTTAAAGTGGAAAGTGCAAGAACTTCCCAATTAAGAAATTCTGGTCAACCTTCCTTTAAAATTACCCCTGGGTTGGCTGTTCTCTGGCATCCTCCAAATATGCTCTGCCTACCATTTTCTTTCGATAGAAAATCCTGAAGCATCCCAGAGTATTCTGACATACAGCAGGACACCAGTATTTGTTTAGCACAGCTCCCTAACAGTACAGTACAGTACAATAGACATTTACAGTGCTGTAAAATTTAGCTAATATGTTTAGTAAATCTGTTTCTAGAAAGGTTACAGAATGTGCTGCTTTTATCTTTACAGGTGAAACATGGCTTCTATGCATTTGACATTTTAGAGTTTTTTATTCATAGATCCTAAAAGGTCTTTTTGTCATATAATTATCTAAAACTTGTTCCCTTAGGAGACCTAAAAATGAGCAGCTTCTCTGTTCATATACATCAATTTGCCTGCATAGAATACTGATCCTCATGAGGCTTTTCTTGCTCTACATCCCACTGGATGTAGACATACATTTTGTAATTTATATATATATATGTATGTGTGAGTATGATCTTTTCCCACCTTGCAAAGGCGATGAGGAGGATTGTAAATTATCTTATTTTGATTTAGTCTGAAATGTAAACTTTTGTGAATGCATTTGTATTTCTGCTCTTTCCCAGTGCATCACAATGCTGTAAGGGTTTCAAAGATACCGTTCATATTTTACTTGTGTCTTTTTGGAAATGTCAGGGGCAGGTAATATCATGCACTGCAGTTGGAACATGTATTTACACATACAATTTTATACTCGTGTTTGAATAACGTACTATGCATGGCTATTTTGAGAAAAAAGCTTTGATCATTGCTGTTGCTAACAACAATATCAATACTAATGTGCACTATTCTTAACAAATCATATCACAGGGCATTTTGCAATTCAAATACAATTAAAAAGCAATGTCAAATAAATGTTTGATTTTGATTTAAAATATGAGTGATGCAGCTCCCTGAATACACACCAAATTAAGAATATTAGAAAACAACCTCCTAGGGCTTCATTTTCTCTCTGTGCAAGCAGGGCTCTCTGCAGTATGCAAATGACCGAGGTTCCTCCTGACCTGTGAAACACGGATGGAGTTCAGCTCACGAACCCTGTGCCTCCTGGCGCACCTCAGCCATCACACTGCTACCCAATCAGCTTCACAACGCCCAGATGCTTCCTTCCACTCCTGTTTCTGAACCAGCATCTAGTTTTCCAAGGTCCATTAGCTCCACCTTGAAGGAGATGGCCATTGGCAATGTGATTTCCCTAGCAGTATGGGCTTTACCTGATGACAGCGGATATCCAGGTGTGACTGAAGATCACAGAGCATCTGCTTCAAAAATCTCAGTGCTGCTGCTGGAGAAAGCATGAACCCAGTCTGAATGTCAGGATTCAGTCAAAGCATGAAAAAGTATTAGAGAGGACAAAAAAAAAAGCTAATGTTTATTTACAAACTGAGCAAATGTATACAGAAACTCAAAGCAAGGCAAGCACTGCAACACGTAATGCCATTGGTTTCTGAGTATCACTCTAATTTAAAGTCTTATGTTGTTTGTCAGTGTTACAAATATTTTTCTTGCTTCCTTAATTCACATATACTTGCAGAAATCCACTTTCTTTGAACTTTTTATTTGACCCTGATTTTTCAGGAGGTCAGTCAGAAGTCTCTGCTCTTTGGACATCTATTTTATTTCTTAAAATCAACACTGTTATTTCAAAGTGAAAAGAAGGCTTCAGAATGTAATATATCTCAGATAAAAAATTTACAGCAGGCTGCACTGCTTCATCCTGGTTGATAAATTACACATTATGGTATGCTGTAGACCCTCCTGGTAGTACTCCAAACATTGTATATTGGTTTTGCATATCATCTTCTCTTGGGAAGAATGCTTTTTTACTTGTGAGTTTAGTCACAGCCTCCAGCAGAAGTTATACAACATTAGAAGAATACCAGAAAAGGGGAAAAAAATCTAAAGAAACGGTTGCATGCCAGAAGAAATGAACATAATAAACTTACCCGTGAGCCTGAATTTGCCCAGCAGTCTCGTACAAAGCTTTTCACTAATTCTGCTCCAGGTGTTCGCATTGAATCAGCACTTGCTTTTGGCAGGCAGGAGAGGTCATGCTCAGGGCAACATCTCTTTTCCGGAGCGGAGAAGGTGTTTCGGAAACCATCGCAGGTTCTTCCATGCAGTCGGTCTCGCCTGGGCATGGGCTCACAGCGGGGAAGCTGGAAGGCATCACTGCTTTGAGGAAACCCCACTCGCAGCTTCATTGACAGGGGCAAGGCAAAGGCGTTAAGGTGTCTGTTACAGAGCACACCCAGGCACAGGGAAGCCGTTTTGGCTAAACAAAAAAACATTACACACCTTTGAACATGTATCGAGGCGACGTGTTCCTGGGATGTCTGCGTTAAAATGCTGGCAACACTTTGTTAGTTTTATTCTGACCTCATGTTTTTAAATGAACTTTCCGCCCTGGATTGGTTCATTTATGTTTAGCTTGTGTAAACTCTGTGCTTGTTCAGGAGCAGAGTGAAATTCCTGCAGTGATAGGTGAAGTGTTCAGGGAAGCCATACGTGTTTCTCTAATCATGATGCATAAAAATATGCAGTAAATGTAATAACAGAAAGGAAGGTTTGGCACAGTTAAATTCAATTATCCCTTATTCTATCTGAAACTGGACTTTTGCTTCTAAATGCAGAGAGAATTAAGTCTGACGGAAAGGAAGGGGCTTAATTAGTGTGTCAGAGCTAAAAGGGAAATGTACACACTTCTTCAACACCTGAAAACTATTCTTGTAGATTTGTTGCTCTGCCCTAATTTACCCACAATTAAATACATTTATTCATGCTTCCAGAGTGATGTGGTTCTTAGCTACTTCTGTGGGAAAGACTATTATTTGGTAAACTATCAGAACTTGGGATAGGAGTGAAGGGATCCCATGTTGCTTATATTTCAAATAGGAAATCCAATGTCCAGTGATTGAGCAGAAGGGTAAAATTTACTGCAGTTCCAGCCAGTGCCCAATGCAGCTAAAATGCCCAGACTTCAGAGTTGGGCAAAAAAAATATTTGGGGAATGGGTGATGGATGCTTTCCCTAGAAGAGCACTCAAATGCTGAAGAATTGGTGGCATGCTTGTGCCACTGTCCACGTGAGGAGAGGCAGAAGGGACTGGCCAGGGTGGGTGGGAAGAGGATACGGGATCCATAGCAGTTCCATACAAATGTTTTGTAAGCCCAAAATGAAAGATATCCATTTTATAGCAGTTACTGCAATTTTTTTTTTCTGCAAATGTACATCATTTTTCAAACATGTTCATTGCCTAAAAACATTTGTGAGTTTTCAGGATGGCACAGAGCACTTTAGAAGACCTGTGTGTATGGTATTTTGAGATCCAGCAATGTTGTGTTGTCCTGCTATTAATGCATTATTTGCTAAAGGAAATTATGCCTTTTTCAGAATGTTAAAAATAGTTTCTACTTAAGTCATACAAAAAGATTTCTTATAAAAAAATATGGATGACTTTGTTGTTGTTGTTATGTGTTCTATGTGCACAGTAGGTAAATCTATTAGCTGAAGCAAGTGAAAACCCAAATCTCAACCTCTGAAGAGCTGGCATTCACTCAGAAAAATCTTAATAGGTTTGGCAGGAGATCCAAAAATATTTTATCTGGACTGTTACAGCAGTATAAAGCTGCTACATTTAGTGAGAATAGAAACTAAAAACCTATGAGTAAAGGGAGGAAAAGCAATTCTAAAGACATGTAAAATACAGCTGGCATGACTTCTGCTTTTACAGATTTGCTCAGAAAAAAAATAAATAATGGCAAGTAAGCATGCTTACTAACACTCTACTGATCCATGTCTAATTAGTCTTTGCAGGCAAAATGGTGGATTAATCCTATCCCTTGTCTAACACCTTGACAACATTAAAATACAGTAGCAGCTTAGTAAACTGTTTGTGGGGGGAGGTTGCTTCTGGTTGATCCTCTAAGTTAATATGGTTGTAGAAAAGTTACAGCAACTGCAAAAGTGGAGTCTGCAGAATCCTATTTTTGGCAGACTGTTGGCACTTTTCACCAAGAACCCATCGTGATCACTAGCAGTATTATACCTTTCATTCTGCGTTTCCTTACTGTTCTAATCCCATGGGTCAAATTGGGCCTCTGCTTCCACTGCAGCTCCTTCAATGAGCCTCCAGATCAGGTAAAATTATCATTAGATGAGAACGAATTTACATCAGATAATATACTAGACCTTTCCTTTCCTTCTTTCTCTCTGCCAGGACCAGTGTAACCAAACAGCTTCTGAATGTGTAAACAGGAACTTCTCTGCCACTGGTTTTGTGAACCAAGAATCACTGTTTCTCTCAACACAGTAAGTCATCAGACATGACAGAAGTCACACAAATATTTTCTTTTCTCTCTTACAACTAAAAACAACTCCACGGTTGGTCAGTTTGTTTTCTTTACAGGAGATAGTTCCTTGATGAACCATTGGGACAACGTTATGAATGTGCAGATACATTAATTGTTCAAAGGATACATTAAGTTAAATGAAGATGAAGAAGGGAAGAGCTATTTATCAGCCCAGCTAAGGATGTTTCTTTAAAACATTATGGATGTACCTTGGAGGGGGAGAAGAAACCCAAGATTGTCTATGAAAAGGACAACTGGGGGTGTTTTTTTCTCTTAGAAATCAGCTAGAACTAGAGAGAAGTTAAAACATGAATATTTTTCTTGTTTGGATAAATATTATGTATTCAACTAAATTGATCATTTGTGGAAAGTACTTTATGTTTAGGCTTACCGAAAATGAATAATGATATGACCTCCCAAATGTGCTAGAACTTTCTTCCCTGGCCTCAGGTTCTGGTTTCACAACAAACCTGTTTTGGAACAAGTTTCATTATTTGTCACTTTATTTACAACAACAACAACAACAATAGCAACAACAACAGTACTTCGGAGTTCGCCTCATGGGAATACACTTGGACTCAAGATTTTTTCCTAGAGACTTTGACAATAAACACAAAATATGAAAATCAGTTAGGAAATGATCAAAAATGACTGCCTAATAATTTATTTTCCCCCTTATGTTTTATAACATCCCTGCTAGAAGTATTCGTGCAGATCAAACACATATCTAAATGGATCCTACTGAAGATAAGTCACGTTTCTGCTGTGATACATTCAATAAATTGTGATCTTGCAGGTTGTACTTGATGCTATTATACCATGTGGTATATATGTGACCACCAGAATATTCTCCACTCTATTTGAATAATTTTGGGAAATACTATTTCTGACCACTTTGGAACAATTCATACTGGATTTCTGAACTTCAAGATTAGGTTACTAATAAATTGTAAGCAATAGAAAGTATAACTTTCTATTTCCTTTCCATTTGACAATAAATATTGAAAAAGAGCTTTCCATATTTGATGATTTGTTCCCAAAATACTCATTTTTTATGGCTTTAAATGTTGAGGGACTGTTTTCTTTCCTGTTCATAATTTTTATATAATATTGCAAATATGCTACTATCTCCTAGATTTTTTTTTCCTGAAATGGTCTCTGGTTTTCTCTAACTCGTCTTTTAATTCACGAAATAAGTACCAAAAAAGACCAATAGTGTAATGATTCCTATATAAACTACTATGAAACCTCTCCTCCATTAGCAAAAGAAAACAAAATTCTGCTGCTTTTTCTGAAGACTAAGTTAACAACTTAATACAGCGCCTTCTTCCTAGTCTCCCTATTACTTCAAATAACTGAACAGTAGAAAAATGCCACTCTTTAAAAGTAAGGCCTTATCCCTCTCACGGTGTTTCCTTACTTTATACTGGAATATTCTCTCCCATTATAACACACAAGGGTTGATATTTACCAATAAGATTTTTTTTCAGAATACTTCTTTTGAGGGGTCTTTAGCATGTTGCATGCCTGGGCAAAGAAGCAAAAAACAGAGACAAGAAATCATTATTGTATCTCTAGGGGGTGGCACTTTTTGGGCCTTACAGATGCAAATAATTCCAGTTGCTGGTTGAGGCAGTATTAAGCCGTATTACAGCTAAATTGATTTTAGCAACAATTGCATTAGTATGCTGGAAAGAAATGGGGGAGGGCAGAGAGGCAAATCTGGCATGATTTGAGCCATCAGTTGGACAAAAGCTGATGTAGTGATGTTAACTTCAAAGAATGTCTCTGGAGAGCCACAAAAGGCACATAGATAACTTGATTAAGATCAAAAAATATAGGAAATGCCGCCTGTCAGTGCTATGGGCTTCAGAACTACTACGAACATATAACTGGAACTGTTATTTACTGGCTTGATCTTGTTGTACAGTCCCAAAGGTCTTCAGAAGACACATTTATACAGTACAATCACCACATCCCTATTAAATCATTGGTGAGAATCTATTTCAATTTCTTTTTCACCTTCAGCTGCTTGACCACAGACCATGCAGACATGATTTAGAAATGCACTGGCTACTCCTTATATCACCAGGGTCAGACCGGTCCCTGGCTAGCATAAATAATAAAGACTTCAAAAGCAATCTAATTTTGCTCGTTAACACATTAGGCTATCCCTGCTGTATTTCCTCTTCCCTTTTACACATACAAAAATGTTACAAATCCAAAATTCAGATAAATTTTCTTCGCTTCATGAGGGGATGTTTCTCCTCTTCTAAATTCAGTTTATTCATTGACAGAGCTGAGAACTTGCAATAAAAAATGCCCCCCCCAAAGCCCGCCACCAAACAAAAATAAAGCATTTGCTTCTAGCAATGTTAAATGATGTTTGATGCTCCAGAGAGCCTTCAACATTCATTATAGAGTCAACCAGAGCTTCATTAAGTATCAGTCTAGCATGTGTATATGTGGTACCGAGTGCCGGCCTCAGGAGCTCCCTCAGGCGATGTTCTATAGGTTTCTTTCATCTGTCATTTTGCTTTGGCTCGAGGCGATTATCACTTTTATCATTGACAATAGAAAACTCATTCCTGTGTGCATTTCATTTTCATTATTCCTTGCCCCGTGAGGTTGACTGACACACACAGATTCTTTTTCATCTTTTAAAGTATTGTAATTAATCATTTTAAATTCTCGCCTTGGAGTGTTCTTTTATTAGCATTGTTGAATGAAATCAAATTAAAACTGTGTATTGGTACTGAGAAAACTTGCTGGGCTATCCAGGCCTAGTAGCAAAAGACTAAATCTCATACGTTTTGCTTGCTTTCACTTTGCTGCCCTGAATATACTCTCTCCTGATTTTCATTAGCATGAGCAGGGTACGAATATAGGCCAGGGCATGCCTAATGTTTTGAGGCATCAGACACAAAAAAATAATACAAAAAAAAAAAAAAAACAGTCTTTTTTTTTCTCCATGGGAAGATCACTTGAGGTTTTGGAATGTGAAAGTTAGTGCAGGCAGTTATGAAACAACTTTAAAAATGAGGAAGAAAGATCTTAAATCTGCAGCGCTGGTCTGAGACTGAGGAGACCTGGGTTACTGCCCATATCGTGAGCTTCAGAAGCTATCTTGCGCAAATGACAGGCTCTCTTCCTGGTTTCCACCTGCAAAATTAAGATATGAGTGCTCCTTTATCCCTCTTTGCTTCCTTTGTTTAGGTTGTGAGCTCTTTTGTACAGAATCAGCCTCCTCTAATTGGCAAGAACTGCGCCTACCACAATCTCACTTAAGCACTAATGTCATACGCATAATAATCGCGTGCCACTGCTGTAATAGTTACTGCGTGCACATTAAATTATCTGAGAGAGACAGCGCTGACAGAAGCACGGAGAAGTCGTACTCCTGCAGGAGCGGGGCTGTTCCCCTCCTGTCCGCGCAGAAGGACAAATTGCCATAGTAACGACTGCCAGCGCCGAGGCAGTGACAGAGCCTCGCTGGAATCTGGGGGCAGAAGCGCTACAAACATAACAGCAACACTGCTTGCTTTCTCTTTCTGCAATTTGAATTTACCTTGGAAGTTTAGAGCCTAGTTAGAAAAATCAGAACACAGAAAAATAACATCAGACAAGTTTTGGAAGTAATATTTGACATTCTGCTAAAATTTATCGAAAATGTGGGAGGTATCATGCTTTACTATATTTCTCTTAAACAGTGTCTGTTCCTGATCACTCTGGTTGATTTGTGTGATCAAAGTCTGTTTTTTAAAATTCAAATGCCTGATTTTTTAAAAAAATAAATAAGACATAAATCATTGCCATTTTTCTAAGAGAAATCTGCAATACAATGGCAGAGAAGGGATGTTTTAGGATTAAGCCCATGTTCTTTTCTTCTCTGTAATTTCTGAGGTGATACTGAGATGCTACAGTTACTGGTATATGGTAAGCCTATCTTGCAGTTTTGGAAATCCCCATATTTCACATCTTTCCTATGAAACATTTACATTGGCTATCTCCTATATATCAAGATTTGCAAAGAACTCCTGAGAACACAAACTACTGCTCTCTTTGTCAGATGCTGATACAGGGAAGCCTCCCTTGAGGGAGCTTCATAGCATCTCTTACCTATGCCACAGGGATGAACAATGGCCAGATGTTCCTCAGGCTCTGTTTCCATATCATTTCTAGGCAAAGTGCGTCTTTGGTGTAATGGTTTCTATGAGAAGTGAATGCTCTGCTGTGGATAAAGTAATAAATACATTCTGCTAAGTTCTCCTTCAAATTATATACCAAACTAAAATATGTTTATTGTTGATACTGATACTCTTGTTTCAGAATGCACAAGTTGTTACGTATAATGGGAAGATATCACCCTGTCCTCCATCCCTTTTGGTTTAAAAAGCAAAACCTTCAGCCTTAAGAAAATCCAATGTTAACCAACCTGACTTCTACTCATACTTAAAATAGCAAACTGCTTTAATGTCTGCAACCAGATGTCTGAGAGTAAACTTTGCACCTATGTGAAGACAGATTTGGAGCATTAATTCCAATTTATTCCTGGCTGTTCTGACACCCATTTTCCAGCACCTCATGTGCTCCAGCTCCACAACCTTAATTAAAAATTAATACAAAAATCTCTGGGCCACAGCTTAAAATGCAAAGATCCCTATTTAGGGCATACTTGATATCAGTTATCTGTGTTAAAGAGAGACATATTACATTGTAGACTGCTTGAAAAATAATACTTAAAATGCTTTCAGTTGGGCTGCAGAAATTGAGTTCTTAAATTTCCATTCTAGACAAAAAGGCAATGGAAGCTGAAAGAAATCCTTTAGTAAAACATCAAAAAAAAAAAAAAAGCAAATGGAACCTGAAAAAAATCTTTAATAAAAACACAAAAAAAAAAAAAAAAAAGTCATTTGTCATCTACGAAATTACTTCCTTGAAAGAATTGGATGCTAAAATTGTAAAACATCGTGCTTAACCCAAGCACTAAAATCAAGTAAGATGCCTTTCTAGTACAAAAGGATTTCTAGGTTTAGCACCCATGCTCACCTGCACTACCAAAGAACACTATATGAATGAGATAATGAAGGATTTTTACATTATGCAATTTTCACAGATGTTGATTGGACAAATTTTACTCAAGGAAAAATCTCACTTCTGAAGAATTGTGAAGCCAGATGGTACCCCGTGAAGCTGCCTTGGAGCAAAGTTTTTCTTTTGCAATCTGAGAAATGCCCAAACTTTGTAGTTACATATGGAATTCTTTTTGCTTTAAGGATAGCATTTGGCAAACACGGTGCTCCATGTCTATTTAGTGATCCCCACTGCCACAATTACTTCTATGAGTCATCAGAGGAACTAGAATCCAGTAAGGAAAGAGCCAAAGAAAAAACATCTATTAGTTATGAAAAAGATTCTGTTAATAAGTTGGCTACTGAAATCTGATTTCATTTTAAATTCTAGATAATATAACCCATACAGTGAGTAGCCTATGCCACATTTCAGTGGCCATATGCCATGTTTTTCAACGAAATGAAGAAATTACAAATATTTAATGTTGTTTAACAACAACATGTGCAATATCTACCAAAAATATGGACTGACATTCAGTGTGTCATTCAGTTTGTTTATGGTACATACAGATCAACTGAGATATGTATATGGTGAGATACCAACTCCCTGGAGACCTCATGTCAGTGGCACTTCTGCGGAAATACATGCATCTTAGGAAAGAGACAAAGGCAACTTACGATGGCTTGTAATTTTGGCCTTGTGCCTTGAAAACATGTCCTGTAGTATTTAAATAGGTCAGCACTGACAGACTTATGCTGTAATTAATCTTGATTAAATCCATGTAGGAGCAAGAAAATATGAAATAACAACTGGTTTGGAACTATTTTGTATATGACGTAAGTAATCAAGAGACTTAGAATACTAAATGTCTTGTGGATGGCCAGGTTATGATTCAGCCCTGGCTGAATTTTACTGAATTGTTCGAATCTTTTCACTGCAGAGCTTTTCCTTTTCCTTTTCCTTTTCCTTTTCTTTTCCTATTTCCTTTCCTGTTTTCTTGTCTTTCCTTTCTTTTCTCTTTTCTCTTCTTTTTTCTCTTCTTTTCTCTTCTTTTTTTCTTTCCTTTTCTCTTTTCTTTTTCTGGTAAGGCATGATTGACTCTTACTAAATGAGAACTAACTCCTCTGGAAGTAAAACGTACTGGCTATGAGAAAAGGCTCGTAATTTGAAGAACTAATCAACTTAGTTTGGTCCAACAAAAACCCAGGCTTCCACCAAAGCAACAAACCAAATACAAACTGATAAACAGGATAAATGCACATCAGAATATAACCTAGTAGAAAATCTAGTCAACAGAAGATTAATGCAAATGAAACATTTCTTGTACACAGTTCTACACTGCAAACATTCATGTGGTAGACTAATTTTCAGCATTGCTGTGGTTGGTCTAATATAGGAACTTTCAGCATAGGAAGCACTCATCTTCCACAATAAAAGGTATTAAATCAAAATAATTTGTATGTTCCATTTTGTCTTATTACACTCACACACTGTGAGTGTGCCTCTCAAAATTTTCAATAATCTGGAATTATTTTCTTGTTAACTGTTTTCCAGGAAGTTTTAGTACTGCCAACATATTTCTCCTCCACCCTTAACCAGCTTAATTTTTTGCTGTTGTCACTAAACAGAGAAAGGATCTGTTCATCATCCAGCAGGACTAGGGAAGTGATTGTCCCCGTGTATGTGGCACTGACTGCACCTTGAATACTGTGCTTAGTTTTGGGCCCCTCACTACAAGAAGGACATTGAGTTGCTCAAGCACATGCAGAGAAGAACAACAAAACTGGTGAATGCACTAGAAAACCAGACTTATGAAGAGTGACTGAGGGAATTGAGGTTGCTTAGTCTGGAGAAAAGGAGATTGAAGGGAGACCTCATTGCTGTCTACGACTACCTGAAAGGAGTCTGCAGCATGGATGATGTCAGTTTCTCTGGTGACAAGTGATAGCATGCGAGGAAACAGTCTCAAGTTACACCAGGGGAGGTTTAGATTGAACATTAGGAAGAATTTCTTCATGGAGAGGGTTGTCAAGCACTGGAATGGGCTGCCCAGGGAAGTAGTGGAGTCCCTGTCCCTGGAGGTGTTTAAGAGATGTGCGGACATGGTACTAAGGGACATGGTTTAGTGATGGGACTTGGCAGATCAGGTTGATGGTTGGACTTGATGATCTTGAAGGTCTTTTCCAGCCTAGATGATTCTATGATTCTATTTTGTATTGACTGTAGTATTACTGTAAAGAAAAGATGCATAAAGCTGTCTGCTTTCCTGCTGAAAATACTATCAGCAAAGGTCAGAAGGAATTCCTGTCCAGCTGTATTGTTATGAGGTGGAAAAGGACCTTCTGCTACATCAACTGGTTTTTCTCCAGCTTTCCCATAAAATAGAATTAAGATGTACAAAGATGTAGAGAAAATTCTGGATTAAATGATCCACACACCAAAAGTAGAATCATGATTAAACATACCCACTTTTAAATTTGTGGTTGGCTGGCATACAAGGTGCCAAAAGTTATATACAAAATGTGACTTCTTTGTTAGCTTTGGCTTAAAAAACCTCTATAAGTCAGTTACGGCTAACTATTTTGGACTGATTTGGAGGTAAGTTGATTTCATTTGCAGTCTAAAGAGCAGACAGTTATTGGATTTATTTTCCATTATTTACAATGGAAATGAGCTCATCACTATTCCGTTTTATATTTCGTATTAATCAATTCATTTTTCTAGCTTGCAATCAGTTTATTAGTTTCAATAAGTGCTTCATAAATTGTTAATGATAACATAAAACAACAAAATCCAGAATCTGGTTAAAAATAACACCCTCTGAACACTTTAGCCTGCTGCCACTATTATATGTGGTTGGTGTGAAGTGGAACACACATCACTTTCAGCACAATTGTTGGTGAGGGTCAACTTGGCACCCTGCATTGCAGCTTCAGGTTATGACTATAATAAATATCATATGAGAAAACACCCATAACCCTTTGCAGAGTGCCAATGCTACAATTTCCTAGATGTGTGTGGCAAAGCCTATATTTTCGTAGATCCATCTACTGAGGTGCTAAAAGGAGCTGTCAGGTACTTTTATTAACTTAATCAAGGCCTTAAACAGAAAAGAATAATGCCTCAGCTATATGCAGACACAAAGTGTCATGAAAATGTATTTAAAATAGTGTCAGAATAGAAAAACAGTTATATGAATTTTGATGTAATTTATAATGCATTTCAATTATTATAAACTTCAATTTTCCAAAAGTGTTAAGTAATTGTATAAAATTAGGTGATATTAACCTCTTCAAAGGTTCCATTTGCATGCAAATGTGAATATTATTTGGCAATCAAAATATCTATTTTAGAATAAGTTCCGGAGTTGTCCTCTGTGGAGCAGACCAAATGGTAATATCACCATATTTCTGTTTAATTTGTTCCAAAATCCCAGCACCTCTGAGGATTTTAACGTCAATTGAGATAAAAAGTACCTCTTAAATTCTCTCTACATTGAGAAGTATAGCATAGATATGAAAATAGTGTGATACTGTACGAGATAAAAAAAGCTTGAAATATATCTAGAAAACCTCTCTTCCAACCTCTGTTCTCTGCAGAAAAGATGATGTTTCCAAGCCATCACACTCGCAACAGCCTCCAAAAACAAATACTTGAACACCATGAACTTAAGAGAAATTGCCAAGAAAGGTAGAAATTAGTCAAATGATATATTTTATCGTTCTTTTGCTATTTGTATTGTTAAACAAAAGCAAAAAAAAAAAAAAAAAAAGGAAAGAGTACTATACTAAAAAGTCCACTGGGATCCTCCAAACTTGTTTTCCATGTGGTTAATAAATCATTGACAAAAAGGATGAACTCAACCAAGATATTGGTTAGTTATACTGACTAACATCCAGGCAAATAACAACAAGCAGAAGCATAATTAATGTGCACACAGCAAGACAAAATGACCATAAATTTGGCTTGACAGACAATAAATCTTACTTATTCTCTCTCTCTCTCTCTCTCTCTCAATCAGGGGGAGGTTTTTTTGGTTTGGTTTGGTTTGGTTTGTTTCTTTTAAGCAAAACAAAAAACACAACTTTTTTAATTCTTTAATTTATAAGCAAGCTATAAAGCTATTTGTTATATGTTCCTTCATAAAGATTTTCTTCCACCCTCTTTTCACAGATTTCTTCAGGCATGGCCCATTTATTTATTTATGTTTCTTTCATATGCTAGTTAAGACAGTTAGGAAAACCATAAGCACCATGTGACTGAGGTGACCAGCTATAAGAAATATGTGGCATCTCCTCAAAGGAACAAGCAAAAATACTTTAGTGAAAACACATCACCAATAATATATTCATGAAAACTCTTTGCCAAACAATGGTTAACACCATATAAGTGGATAAGAAAACAGCAATTCCCTTACAGCTTACAGTGAAGCAACAAAAAATCAAATCTGTAGCTATGGTAGTAGGGTAAGTTAGTACTATTTTGTTGGTGGCAACTATCGCACATCTATATCCTGTTTTTCTTTCCAATTAAAAAAAGCAGAATGAAACCTGAGTTTTACAATTGACTGTAGCAAGGGGAGAGTTCCATTCCAGCTTTGCAGACCTTGCAGTTACCATGAAACCTATCAATTCATAAGGCCCAAACCAGCCTTATTTTGAAGACAGACAGAACTAATGAGCTGTAAAGGAAGTGTAGTTTTTCCCAGGGAGAGCATTATACTGAGCAAATCATAGGATGCCATCCACCATCTCTCATGACTGAGAGACACGGCAAAAATGCCAGCTGAAATTGGACATCCAGTTACTACATGAGCTATCATCACCACTTGCACCTCACATTCACACCTTCCTCTGCTTCCGTCCAGGTGAGGCTGTGCCCTGGGACCATGGAAAGAACACAAACAAACAGCAAAGGAAGAAATGATTTTTAGGCTCCTGAATTCAAATTACATTTCAGAGCTGACAGGTGGAAATTAGACATGGTAATTATAAAGGGCATAAACAAATAATTTGCATTAACAAGAAGGAGGAATGCCCCAGCTTCTTCTTCTGTCACTTGAAAAGAAGGGGGTAACAAGTTTCCATGGTCACCAAAACTAACCTCTGCTTTTCCAATTAACAGGATTGCATTAGAGGTCCAGATTCTCCCCATGAGAAATCCTGAACTTGGTTTCACCGATGCAAATCATATTCAATCTTTATCTGAATGAATTAAAGATTTGCAATAGTATAATTAAAGAAATTGCATATACTTTTATTATACTAAATTACCTTACATATTGCCAGTTATAAAGAATACTTCATGTGGTGAGTGCATTTCACAGTATTCAGGTAGCAAAATTCTAGTATTTAAAATACAGTAAAAATGATCCTTCACATAAAAGGAGTTTTTAATATTTTCCTTAAAAATAACTTTAAAAATTCTTTGCACGAAGAGAATATAATCTCTACAGCATAGTGCTTTCTTTTCCTTTTTTTTTTTTTTTTTTTTTCCTGGAAGCTTTATCCTCCTTATCTTGATAGCAAAAAGTATTGTAAATAAAAAATAAAAAATAAAAAAAGTTTTCATTTGTGATTGGTTATGACGACACTCAGACTATGTAGCACAGTAGGCTCATTTGGCTGACAGCAGGACAGTATATTCTGCTTGAAAAGCCTTAAGAACAAGTTTTACTAGTTTTGTAAAAAGATGAAAAAGGTTTTTAAACTACAAAATCAGGTTTAAAAAAGTCAATGGCCTTTCAAATCAAATAAGGTGTTGCAATTTCATAGTACAGTTAAACACTGTTGTTACCATGAAAACTATACGTTTAATGCTAAAAAATAGTGTTAGCCATCCTTTTTGATCTGAAATTGGTGTAAACTCAATAGTTAACTGGCAGTATAATCATACAGAGATAGTAACAACCAGGTCCAACTTAGGGCTTAAGCTGATCCTTATTTTGGGTAGGAGAATGAATAAAGCAGCACATCAGTACAAAAGGAGTTGGCAATGGGGTTTAGGAATGGTATATTGTCCAAGGGGTTCTTTTTCCTCCTTGTAGCACCCTTAGAGCTTGCCACTGCCACTGGAGGATGCTCATGCCTGTAGGGAGGGCTGGGGAAGCCTTCCCAAATTGGCAGCACCACTCGCAGCCCCTCACCTTTGTCAGTCTCCCTTCCCTAGCGCTATTGAGAGCAATAAATACAAGTTTCCCATGTCCCCTGTCTTTCCAGGAAGATCTTGTCTCCAGGATAACCCAAGCTGCTAGACATTGGCCTTGAAAGTGCTGGCTCACCACTGAGCTGCTCTGTTCCTGTACAGCCACTTGGCCTCAGAGCAGAAATTCTTGCCCTTCGTTTACACAAGAATATAAATGACGTTAAATTATTAAAGAGGCCATGAGTATTCAATTCTTCCCAAGTTTTTGTTTGTTTGTTTGTTTGTTTTGTTGATATGCCACTGTGGCTATTTTACATCAAACTGCAAATGATAAAGACTGGATAGTCAAATATTTCTTGAACATTACTAAATAATCTTTAAAAAGATATTGAGAATGTTGGGACTTGGTATCAGATATTAATAGTGTTTACATTTGTATTAGTCTAGAAAGCAATAGTAATGTGAACAACCACACTAAACGTGCAACTTCTCATGCGTAAAGTATTTCTTCTCTGAACAGTCTCAGTCAGCAGCACAAAAGAACTTTGCATGCATAAATTCTAGTCATTGAGCACAAAAATGATATGACACAAAAACTGTGTTTACAATGATTGTCAGACATATAGCTGAGGCCAAACGAAACCAGTTGGAAGCTGCTCATAAAATTTGGCAGTTAAAATACATACTTTAGGCCTTATGGCTGCATTCATTACCATATGTTGAGAGCTGTCCCTCTCTATTTATCTGCAGCTATTGTATGTTTGGAACTGTCCACCCCTATTTATTTGCAGTCCCTTAATTAGGCATAATGGCTCATCTACTAAAAGATATTAACATATTGCTGCATATTGAAGGGAGAACAACAACAGATTATAATTAGAGGTTGAGAGGAGACTGAACCGTGTCAAGAGATCAAGTTTGATTTAGTCACACAATGACAGAGAGGGTGATAACCACCCACAGCCCTTGTTCTGGAAAGAAGTATATTGTATGCCAAGGTCCATTTCAGCCTATACTCTAAATTTGCTCTCAAACGTACCACACACTGAAATAGCAGTTAGAAAAGAATTAGTGATTCAAACTATAAAAGTTTAATCAAAACTCATCCAAATGTTCCTGACGGGGCTGTCAATCTGCAAGTCTACATACAGTCCTGTAAAAACATGGATGGTATACTGAGCACTGAAATTGCCAAGGATCAGTTTTGAAAGGTTATTTTTATGGAAAGAGACTGCCACCATCTTTCGGAGACTGCATATCAAAGACTATAAGGCAAATGGGAGAAATTAATTTCACCCTGATGACTGGATCTGCTGCGTGCAAAACCCCACTGTGGTGCCTTTGTTAGCCTGATGGAGAAATGTATCCCAGCAGAACAAATACAGAGTCAGAAATTAGGTGGCATCTTCATCTCCACTGGGTTTGACTAGTTCTGACAATACCTGGTGCAACCCTTTGATTCCAGCTATTGTTGCTTCCGCAGTGTGTTATTCTTCTCCCGATTCTCTTTCTCGCACTTCTTTGCCTGACTTCTGTCTAATATGTGTTAGGTTTAGCCAGTGAAGATAAATCCACCTTTTTTGCAGCACCGCCCTAAGCCTGCAACCTGAAAGTAATGCTTTAAACAACGCAAGGCTGCTAAAATTTTGCTGAGTATCTGAGTGGCTGATAAGACATTGTGCTGTGACTGTAACTTCGCAGCAGCAAGGCTGTGGGGAAGGAAATACAAGAGATGCAAGCTAACAGACAGAAGCAGCATTTTCATGTGGTTTTCTTTTTTTTCATTTATTCTCCTACTGTGCGAGTTTGTTTTGTTTTTAGAACAAATAGGATCAAACAGCAGCAGTAAAAATCAGCTATCAAATCTTATTTAATTAGATGTTAGTCATGCAATTGTTTTCTGGCTCTTTTTAAAACTGTTTATTAACAGGTTAGAATGCTTCTTGTGCTTGTTGTTACCAAGAGAGAAAGCTGGCAATAGCCAGATGCAAAGCTCTTTTGAATTAAATCATTGATGCCACAGAGAAAACATTTTTCTACAGATAGCTAGCTGGCCTCCAGGATCATAGTTCCTTAACAGTTTGTGCTCTTTCTAAATGTATTTATCCCCATGAATTTCCCAAAAAGCAAGGGATGAGTTCCTATCATCATTTAGCTGAAGGATTTAAGGACCCCAAGGGAAAGGACAAAGAAGGATTTAGGTGCTGAAGTCCATGGACTCAGCTCCCAAATATTCCCCCTCTTATTTAACTGCATGGGCCCTTAGCTACTGGTAGGCTCCCCCATTTTTGGGCTTCCATATAAGCTTTATGTTTCACCTGTATTGAAAAACTCAGCGTTTCAAATTTTTAATTGGGATCTTCAAAGTAAGTCCCTAATAGATGCTGCAGGAAAGATGGGAGCATGTCTAATGAAAATCAAGAAGTACCACATAAGCTGGTAGGAGGAACTACTCCCCTTTAATGATAGGGCAAAGAGAAAGTAAGATTTTGCTTTGTAGTGCTTCATACCTATTCATGAAACAGCGAAGCCATCCATCAAGATTTCTTTTGTCTGGATGCAAACACCAGCTAGAAATGTATACCTGACTTTTGAAACCAATCTGATATTTTCTGGTGTTTGAACTTTGCTCCATCTGCCTGTCAAGAAGGCAGCGAGCTTCCCCCGCCTCCCCTCAAATTTATATTACACTTTTCCCCCCCTCCATCATGCTTACCCCATGTCATAACAGGTCACTTCATGTAATGCCTTCTAAATACTAATTCTGTTGGGTAAGGCTCAGGGGAAAACATTTCAACATTTGCTGCATAATTCGAGATCGGCAGGTAAGCTTGTCTTTTTTGAAGTTTCCAAGCTAACGTCTATCTGTCTGTCTTTTATTCTAAATAAAAACCATCTAAAGATGCCTTTTCAAAGACATAATATCACAAGTCCTCTTGCTAGAAGTACTCATTTACCCAGCTCTGATCAGCAGGATTGTGAAGTGAGTGTCTCCCATACAGCCTCTGGCAAGGATTAGGAAGAAATCAAATCTGAGATTTTCTGTTAATTATGAATGTCTAAAAGGAAGTGTGGAAATTGAAAATAAGGAAAGAGAGCGTTCTACAGCTTTTAAATAGGGCTGTTACGACTGCAAGACTAGACACTCATGGTCAGGTATCCTGTAAAGCAATTCACAGAAAATTTTCCTATGAGGCAATACATTTTATATCTTACATTTTTCTATTTCTTGAAGAGATGAGCAGAGGAAATAGCTCATTGATGCATCTCAGGAGAAAACCTCTAAAAGGAATGTTAAAATTCAGCACCAAACTGTAGTACAGCTGTATAACCTAAAATATTCTATTTGGGTAGGTTGTTTTATTGTCCTGTTAGAAAAATAAAGTTTCTTCTCCCTGCACTGAAGGAATGTAAAGATTCCAAAGTCAACTGTCTGAAAGATGTTAACTGTGAAATATATTATTCTTCTCTAGTGTGGAAATGTGAATTATAAAGGAACTCCATCAAGTTTGCATGGCATTGCTAAGTTGGCTATTGCACTGGGACTGTGCGGATACCTATACTGAATATATACTGCCATGCAGAAGAAAAGCAAGGCTCAACGATATTGGCTGATAATGTTAAGCACATTTTGAGTGGCACATGGAGCAAAGGAAAGTTTTGGCTATTAGAAAGGGCTGGACTAAATTCATTACTCTGCAAATGCTCAGAAGTTTTCTCATTGTAAGGTCATGTTCTAGGCAGTAGCTTTGCTGGATCAGTGCCCTGAGCTTTTCAGGGTAAGTGATGTGTCACAGATAGGTGGCAAATGGAGACTGGTGCAAAACAAAGTTCATCGCCTGCTGCCGGGACATCTATAAATACCTTGCACCAACAACACAACTGAAAGTAATGCTGAAATAGTGCTATTTGGAAACAGGACTGTGACTGGTTCCTTGACATCTAGGAGCTGTAAGACAAAAGAAATCTAGAAAAATAAATCAATTTCTAGACTGGCATTTTAAACAACCTTGTGCTTTCTTTCAGTGGAACTAATAGTTTATTCTTTAAAACCTAGAAGATTGCATATGATTTCACGCAATTCTGGACTTATTTTTTCCAATTCCTTCCACAAAAACCATGTATCATATATAAGTTTTCCTATGCAGATACCCTGCAGGACATTTAATGTTAAAACAATTATACAATTACACACATTTTTTCATTTACAAAATAAGCATATCTATCCCCTTAGTCTAGACGCATATGATCATGATAGTTTTTCTGCCCTGAGTTCTTGATACTTTGCAAAGCAGGTTGTCAGAGTCTAATTTAAACATACCAAATGTGTCACCTCCTGTATATTAAATTTACACTTGACGCTGACTTTTGAATCAGCCTACTTGGCAGCTTTTTCTAATATAGTTGCATGCTTCTCACCTACAGAGATTTCTTTTCTTTCCAGAGTAGATCTGATGCAAAGGTCTGCAAGAAAACTTGGAGTTCCTGTCAAAACATAAGCCAGGGAATTATTTGATTCCTGGCTCCATCTGACACTACGGGCCTCTATTTGAGGCTTGAAATATATTGATTTATGAGTAAACAAATAGAATTATAGAACTAAAACAATGAATATACACTACGTTGCATCTTTTCTTGGAATACTCAAGAGAGCCCAGGGTAACGAATGCATCCAGAATGAATATATTCAGATTAGCAATGCAAGGAAAATTGGCATGAAAATACCACTCAAGTATATGAATCAAAGCTAAGATAGGAGAGTGTATGGGTGACAGAGACTGTTTTATGGATTGTGTATGTAGATTGGAAATATAGCATATTCCTACAGAAAATATAAGAAATACATGTGTTGTTGTGACAGATTAGCATGTAAAGTAAATGCGTAGTAATGATATAAATTAAACCATGTTTTCACAGTAATTGCAGTTCGTAAAATGTGTGTCAGACTTGAATGGTTTGTTAGTACAGTTTGTTAGCAGTATGCTGGAAATGTTTTAAATTTAATTAAATTAAAACTAAGGCTTCTTAGATAAAATACCATCTAGCTGAAGGGGCTAGCAATCATGATCAATTTTCAATATGTTGTAGATAAAGAGAGATTGCAGTGCATATTGAAAGAATTATTTCTATTGTGATTATTCATGAAACTTAATACATTAAAGATTGAATTTAAAAAAAAATGCATTAGGCTTAGATACTACACCATTCCACTGCTCTCTTTTTCCTATTCAGGAAAAAATGTACAGTTGAAATTTCCGACCTTTAGCTTTACAACTTACTCTGCCCGCTTGTTTAACGTCTTTTCTAACTATTCATATACAGGATACAACAGCTGGAATAAAGAAGCATTCTGATTGTTGCTACATCTACTAACGTTCACCCTTGTCATATTTTGCACACTACATTAAGCAAAAATATAACAGGCAGTTATTACCGAGCCTGCTTTTTATTACAGTGAATCTTTGTTGGGCAGGGGCAGAGGAGCAAGAGAAATGAGCAGAGGTGGGGAAAAAACAACCAAACAACCAACCCCCCCAAAACAAAACAGAGAAATTATGTTATACCCTGTTAGGAGTGGTGATGAGGTTTTCAGAACAATGTACTCATTATAAAAGATGCATTAAATGTAATATTATGGCAAAGCAAAAGCAAGGTAAGAAACTGAATGTAAAATGTTGCTTTCAAACCAGCAATCTAATCATAGGAATAGAACAACAGAGGGTAGAAATTTCATATGCCAAGATGCACAGTAACTTTATATTACTGCACTGGGGGCACAATGAAGTATAATAAGGCATAAGGTGATGTACTTACATCTCCCAAGTGCATTTTACATATATTCATATAGTCATCTGCAATATTTTCTGTTTTGTTGTTGTTGTTGTGTTTTGTTTTTAAATATGTAGTGAGCAACAGTGTCTTGCTGGCAGCACAGGTGGTAAAGGCCCTGCTGAATCACTGGGTCCCCTGGGTAACCCAGGGATGCGCAGCTTTGATGGGAAGTCCTCTGTGCCTGGCCAGAGATACTGGCACAGCCAGCCCATATTCTTCCACGCTCTGGAAGAATATAACTGCCATTTCTGCAAAGCATTTCTTTTTCCCTCTCATTTTCCTTTCTTTTCTCCTTCCTCCTATCCCTCTAGCAGCACCCCTCCAGTTACAAATATTATTTGGCAAATTCTGTCTATATTTGCAAATGATTTGGGGACAATGGAACTTATATTTTTGCAAACTGGTTGTCTGAAAACCTAAAATTCACTCATGTTACACCTCTAATTATCCAAACATCTCTTATGATATTTAGCATTTTACTCTTTTAAGTTGGTGTCTGTCCAGAAAGTCAGTGCATGAACTGATACCAAAGGCTACCATAGCAATGTGAGTTAGCAGAGAGATTTAAAATCCAGTTAAATGTTCTTGAAAAGACAGAATTAAACTAGCATATCATTTTATGTAAACAAGATATCCTTTTCACACAATATACGATTTTGCTAAAGGGCTACTCCCATGTAAGGAGATGAATGAGAAGAACTATCTCACTGCTGAACTGAACATACAAATATTTTCTTCATTCTTAATGATGAAGAATGACTTAGTCGCATATTCCAAGTTAAGAGTTATTATTTATTTCCAGTAATTAAATCTTATCACATATCTTTTGAAAGGTACACCCTAACTGAAAAAAAATGTACATTTAGTTGACATAAAGTAGAATAGACAGTCCAAAGCACACTGAATACACTAGGAATATATGACTTCATTTGGTTTTAGAAATACAAATAGTTTAAGAAAAACTACTGAAAGTTTTAAAATACACACACACACACATACACACACACACATATATATATATTGTTTTATATATATTGACATGCCCTATCCATATTCCATGGGAAAAAAGAATATTAAAAACTCGGAATCATGATTGCCTTCAAAGTGCACAAGAGATAACAAATCAAATCAATGGCCCTTATCTCTGCAGACTCTTGAAATCTCCAGGAACACAAAAAACGTCTTGGTATGTCTTTGCATGAGAAATTTAATATGCATGTTATTCATATTCCCACAAAAGTGAACAATTATAATTCATTCTTAACCGTATCTTTCTTGCTGATAAGAATATGTATGGGAAGCTAGAGAAACCTGTTTCTTTCTAGGTATAAAACAAAATGTCTGGGAAAGACTGTCCTCCTTCGTTACAGAAAATGATGGCAAACATCAGCAATGTCATGCTACCAGTCTGTTGTCATTCTGGTTAGTAAAAATGAATAGGTAGTTATGGAGGTAAATGCATAAACAAAATTTGTTTCTGATCTCTTCTGTTATGAACAGGGTTTACAGCTAGGCAAAATATAGGCTTAATATTTAATCTGGGGAGTGCAAGATACAAAAATTATACGCATGGCTGGAAACATTGGACTGTATATACCTTAATCAACTTCACTGGAGAGATCTCTGAGCAAGAGAACAGCACACACCTGTTCTGTGCAATTGTTTTGTTCTTACTGGCACTGAAACTTATGCAGGAATTTCTTCTGCGATGGGGATTTTAAGAAAATATTTATTTAGCTTTCTAGTGTTATTCCTATTAATTTCATGGAGCTTAAATTCTCCTTGGCTGAGCTTATTTTATTTATTTTTTTCTTTTAAAATAAAGTATGTCTTTAGCCAAAACCCAATGTCACTAGAACAATTCTTTTTGTCTTAAATCATTATTTTTCCCAAACCACAACAGTTAATGCAAAATATGTCCCAGCAATAACATACTTAAAACATATGTCAGTTACTGACTCATCGCAGCTCTGAATCCACATATTATATAATTCCATAAGTAAAGAAAGTACTTTTAGGGTTCTTTGAATTCAATGTAGAGATAACAATATCATGCAGACCAGCAATGACATGGTGGAGTTCAAAGAGCATCTCCTGGAGCCAAGATCAAAAACACTTTGTCCTTCAGATACAAATATCTGAAACTCTGCTCCCGTTAGCTAAAATCTAGGATGAAATTTAGGGTGCTAGCAGAGTATTATTTCCCTGTTAGATGACATCAAATAATTAGCTGAAGGTTTTAATGGTCACATTTCAGAATTTTTCAAATGGAACAGTCCAAAAATAATAGAAAGTTTTAAACATCAAGTTCTATGTGACAAAAAAATACATATATTTTTTCACCCCCTAAACAACTGTGCCGATGTAGCAAAAGCTGTTTTCTATCCTAAGAAATGAGTAGAAATCCCTCAGATTTCTGAGAAAAAAATGGTAATTAATGAGACAGATGGCTAGTTGTTCCTATCAGTTATTTCAGTCATTTTCATTCTCTTTCTGTTTCCCAGTCTTTGCCTTCATTGGCTTTGAATGAGGCTTATCAAATGATTACAACTGTATCAGAAGAAATCTGTAAATAATATTGAGACGTTAATTTCTGGAAATGAATAATAATATTTGTCTAGGGCCTGTTACATAATTGTCTTCAGTACTACAAATTCATTATTTAGAAGTCAATGTAGTTTTTGTTCCCAAGGATAAGCCTTCAGATTTGCCATAACTGTATTATCAAGGGAAGCTTGCATTCCAAACATCAAAAGGTATGGTTTCAATATTTAAAAGATTAGAAATCATAGAAATCATAGAAATCGCAGAAACACAAGGTTGGAAAGGACCTACAAGACCATCTAGTCCAATCGTCATCCTATCACCAATACTACCCACTAAGCTACTAAATCATATCTTGAAGAAAATTCAATTAGACTGGAAACATGGAGTGAATTTCTTATATATATTTTTTTTCCTTTTGCTTGGAAAACATTCTGAATTTGAAATCTTTTCTGTCAGTCCCCATAAGTGAATAAATTTACACACATTTAAGTAAGGGTACTATAGAGGATTTTGCTAAAGATGGAAAAATTGCAAGGGGAGATAAACTGTGGAAGTATGGATGAGTTAAGACTGAAACAGTGTTATCCCTTCTGTCATCTTAGAGTTCCCCTCAAAAATTTTTAAAAATATATGTTTGTCTTTCTGTGAGGATATTCAACGTTTAAGCAGAGTGGGTGATTATGTATGGGAGAGGCGTACAGAGGGAAGAGCACTGAAGAGAAGACAGGCAATGTGGGAAGAAGGAGCAGATAAGGAAAGGAAGCATGCAGAAAATTAAGTTAAAATACTCAGAGTGAAAAATGAATCATAGGCTTAAAAAAGATAACAAAAAATAAAAGATGGGAAATTCTTGTACAACTATTTGTACTGTTCATATGTACCACATACGGGTAGTTCTCCAGCAGTAGTACAAAGTAAAGGATAGAATTTCTCTTTTCCAATCTGCTGGAATAATAGGAATTTTCACTGCATTTTAAAAAAAATATTGAAAGAAAGGAATACAGAAATTCGTATTCATTTAGAAACCAAACAGAAAGGACAGATAATTTTGTTAACTGAAGCTGCTATCGTGAGAAACTTACAGATCCTAAGTCTTTATTCAGTTCAATCATCTCTACTATGATTAAGATAACCATTAAAAAGACAATTAAGAAACTTAAGACAGACAGTATTTGGAGGAAATCATCATGGAGATTCATCATGGAAAACAATCTGCCTAGTCTTTGATCTCTGTTCCAGGCAATCAATCTGTGCAGTGCCCCTCTGAATTCTGGATCAGATCTCACATGTTAGGCTAATTCCACATGACGACAGCCAAGAGTTCCACACTGACAGAGGTTGACATACAGTATGACTAACACAGAAACAATGTGGAGTTTCTTGTCAGTACCAAAGCAAGTGTTTTTATTTGAAGCCAGTACCTGCTATGGTGCCAGAGAGAAAGCAGCCAGCTCTCTCAGCACGTTTACTACTAATTCTCTTTAAGAATGTCACATCTCTAAATCAAAGTTGCTTAGCGGTTGCCAAATGGTAGCTCATTAAGCTGAAGGAATTACTAAGTAGCCTCAAAAAAGAAAATACCCTTATAGAGGAGTATATGAATAAGACAGTACCTACTGTCTTAGCTAAATGGGGTGCGGTATTGCTGCAGTTACAATTTTTGTTCTGTCTTGGATGATGTTTTCAGTTTTAGACTGTTCAAGAAAGACCAGGATGCTGTTTTCTTACCTACTGCTGATCCTTCTACAAGCAAGGGCTTGCAACACTGACAATAAGGTAAGATTTTTTCCTACAACCAAGAAGTGAGGACTGGCTCACTAAACGTACTATGGAAAACATGTATCCGCATGCAAAAATTGAGTTTTCAATAATCAGCATGCCTAGCGTAGCCTTTTAATGCACTGTGACCAAAAGATAAGCAATTTCAGGTGCAATATTTAAAACAGCCAATAATTAATATAATCCCTTAGAGAAGTCCGATTAACTTCACTTCCCGATTTAATGCATTAAGAATGATATAACTTTGTTTTTTAAAACCACAAAAAAGAGTCCAATATTGACCCAGATTAGAAATCCGAGGAGGTGCAGTTCAGGCAGTGAGAGGAAGAGATAAATAAATGACTGAGTGAAATGGCACAACATACATCTGCTCTCTGCTTTTCTTTCCTTTTCTTAAACAACCTTCTGGAAAAAAAGCTATTTATCTGCTAATACTGTACCAAAAAATATACTATAACATCAGTTTATTTTATTGAGTGAACAAGTAGTCACCATTAAGCAGATTTACGGTTTGGGGAATCTTTTTATTGTGCGTCTCTGTGGAAACGTCTCTCTTCTAGATAAAGCAGCACTTCACCTACACAAGGAGGATATAAGGGAATTGCTCTATAAGAATCATTTGGCACATGCTGTTTTTAGATTTGCACAAGCAAAAATCACATGAGATAGCACTGTACCTATAACTTAAATCAGCTCTTGGCCTAACTCTTTGTGTTCTGAAAACGGTTGCAGTATACTACAGTGATGAGGGAACACCACCTGACATTTCAAACTTTGGGATATAAATTTGGTGTATCAACTGAGTGGGTATCAGCTTCTCTGGACTGAGCTGAGGGGACAAGAGCACAAGCACTGGGCTGGTGAAGCTTCAAGAAAAGTGAGGGTGGAGGCTGCAGTCGTGAGTGAAAAAAAAGAAGGGAGCATGGGGATTCATTTTTGAGAGCCTGTTTACAGATCATGAGAGCAGTTAAAAAGTTAATTTGGCTTCAATGTGACTAATTTCCAGTGCAGCCAGAAGGAACTGTGTGTTCTTGGCTCTCATATAATTGGCTTTATAATCAGTGGGTTTGGAATAAGATGGTAATTGACCGCATTTAATCACAACACTTTTTAAAAGAATACACTCTTATTAGGCAAGGTCTTGTCTTTAAAGTTTCTTTTCAAAAATATCTTACTGAAGACCAGACATAATTTTTCCAGTTAGGCAAATGTCAACCTAAATAAATCTGCAGAAAAATTTGACCCAGGGAGCAGAATCTTTTCAACCTTATCAGGCATAATGAAACTAGGATGCAAAAGGCTTGCAGGAAGAGGGCTCCGTCAGCAGACGGAGGCAAATATAAGCATAGCTGTACATTGGCTCAGGGTGTAGGCTGCACAGACAGGCTCCCTCTTGGGCATGAGCTGGTGTGACGCTGCGCCTGCCTACCTGAGAGCCACTGGGCTGCTGCTGGTATTGACAGGGCAGCCATCCTCATGCACATGCCTAGGGATATTACGTTGAAGCATATGTTGTGAGATAGCCTGCCAGCCTGTTTTTACGTATCAGGTCTGTGTATATCCATAGCCTCAGAAATACAACAAGGCAAAGAAGGTCCTGGCTATATTCAGAACCAAACTACAACCCAAACCTTACCAAAAAAAAAAAAAGTTTCTTCAACCCCGTTATGGAAGGAATCAAAGGTTTTAACCATATCCATGAGTGAGTTTTTTTCCCCCTCTTTTCCTCCCTGAACGTATTTCCTGAACATTGGGATATTTCAGAAACAGACAGTTGTACTAGGTTTCTGAACAGCCAGACCAGCCAGATTGTCATATGAACAGACCATAGGTGAAATAACTAATTGGAGGAAAATGAAATAATTTAGGACACTGACGCTTGCTAGACCAGAAATGCAGCATGTCATCATCTCAGCAAGTAATCTACCACATGTCAATCTGCGGAGTTCAATTCCTGTTTAAGCATGTGAAAAGTCCTCTCTAAATGTCTCAGTCATCTGCAGAGCCACTTTACATTTGACTGCCCAGCTGTCGAAATCTTCACCTGTGCTTGTAGATTGCTGTCTGTCCAAATAACCCCTGATAACTGGCTTGGGTGAGCCCTTCATTTCTGAGAATCTAGAAACCCTTAGCTGAAACTAAAATGTATGCTTCTAATAGGACATATTTATTATCTGAGCTTCTCTCAAATACATGCAGATTCTCAGAATATTTTTCCCAAGGAAGGTGACATACTCTCAAGTTGTCTGAAGCTGTGTGGTGAGTAGGTTTGGCTGAAGTTAAACTAGAAGAATTTGGGGTGTGTTTTAGTTCTCACACTGACAGACAAATTTGTCTTGGACCCAGTGGAAGTGAACTCTACCTGAGATAACACTTCCAACAAGTCTTAATTGTTTGTCATTAAGTTCTGGAAAAAGAGTCTTCACCAAAGAAAAGATTACAAAAGCATTTTACAATCTATTTTGAAAAGCCTTTCTATCGCCTTTTTTTTTTTTTTTTTTTTTTTGAGGAGGAGGAGGAGGTGGAAAAAAATGCTCTTAATATTATTTCTGATTATCAAGTCCTTCTGCAGAATAACAATCAGTTCTTCCCGCCTGGGAGCAAGTGCTCTGTGGCAGGACCATTGCAAATGCTAGATTAATGTCCAGTTTTGATTAATTTTCATTCATTTAGAATACATGTGGAGTCAATCATTATAGTGTATCCAAATACACATAAAAAACAACAGTTGAACTGATGATTCAGCAGACTCATTTCCAGATCCACTGTATGCTGATGATGGAAATAATACACTTCTAGTAGAGATGTTATATTTTATGTATAACACAAGAGGGTAGAAATACTTTCCCAATGTAGTAACAAACTGA
The DNA here is from genome assembly GCA_013399475.1 of Chauna torquata. Taxonomy (NCBI): domain Eukaryota; kingdom Metazoa; phylum Chordata; class Aves; order Anseriformes; family Anhimidae; genus Chauna; species Chauna torquata. The sequence goes on from VXAL01005831.1 coordinate 50,162, forward strand.
TTATATTTGCTTTGAAAGCATCCGTACCACCTATGTATTTGCATTCAAGCAAATTAGTTTAGTAGCAGAAATATTTGCTGAAATGAATGAATTTAATGTGGACAGTTACTGTTACAGAGTGATCATTTAAAATAGATTGTTATGAATGGCAACACAGGAAAACTGATTTCAAGCCCAATTCCCATCCAATCATGAACAGAATACTTGTACTTGCAGTCCAAACACCCGGAACATAAATATGCTCAGTGAATGCCTTGCAAGTTTGCTAATCAATAAATTTCTGCAATACTTGAATTTTAAACTGAGAAAATCACAGAGTATGAGCAGCTTTGAAAACACACACACGCACACAAATACACACACAAAGGTAATGCACACAGAATAACGAAGCACTCACCCATTTTCTCAGAAATAATGGTTTTCTGGTATTCCTGTCCATCAATTTTTAGACAATCAAATCTGGATACATGAATTAACACTGTTTGCATTCTGCCCTAATGAGTTCCACAGTATTAATATCATATTCTAGATCTTCAGGGTAGTAGATAGTGATTTTGTACTTACCAGGAAGACCAGCTGAGATACTGTCTTCAGTTTATAATGGTAAAGCATTTTGACAATTGGATGAAACACTGCAGGACCCACGAAAGTAGCCCGATGTTACTGGCTGGTGATAACTTTCTCTTCAGAGATTGATTCTTTTTCATTATGTTTCTGGCTGAGTGCAGGTGTACAGAATAATAGCCCATGGCAGCAAACAGGAAGATGAAACAATAAAAACTGGGGATGAGAAAGAAAATTCATTTTTAGTTTATGTTAGTTGTTGCTACTGTGAACACAATGACATGCTTTTATCACATAAGAGCAGAGAAAGTCAACATGTAAAGTTTGCTCTCTTTCTCTCTATGCAATACGTGAAGTATAACATTTTCTAATATATATAAAAATATATATAAAAATATACACACGTCTTATTGTGTATGTGTTTGTGTGGAGGAACAACTGCTCTGGGCAGTCCAGCACACACTGCTCACCCGTCTCATCTGAGGTGGAGAGACAGGCATTTGAGTTATTTTGGACTCAATACTTGGACCATTCAACATTCAACTCAGTAAACACTTCCATAAGGACTGATAGTTTCAATACAAAAAAGAGAATAAGGTAAATCTGTGGTAGAAGCATTCCTTGATGTCTGAAAGGTGGACGTTCCCCAGCACATGTCACTGTCAAAGGACCTGAGGAGCGCTAGACTGCTGGTCACACAAGATCGTGTGATCCCACTGAAGCTCACTTCTTTGTTCCTCTCCAGATTGTATTTTCTTTTGTTAGAAGTATGTATTACTCCAAACAGAAAGAGGTTATCTGTCTGAAAAGCAAACCAAGAACTTTCATTTCTGAGTACATATAATTTTGGTAGAGTAGATTTTCCATAGGCCTGGATGTGGATTTGAATTATATTTAAACACATTGACCTTCCTGGTCACAGATTTTATGATCCGGGAGGCAAGAAAAAAGATGACACTGCAAATTTAAAGGCTTCCTAGAATCTATCCTTTCTTTCTCCCAGTTTCTGTAATCATAAAAAAAAAAAAATCTCCCTACCCCCAACATACTTATTGTGTACCTGAAATTCCTCCCTTTTATCATGTCAATAGACAATAAATTTAATCTTTTAAAAATCCACAAAAACATTTAACGTCCTCTCCTGAATGTAATTACACAGAATAGACATTCCCATGTCGAATTTATTACAAGATTTTTAAAATTCCCTCTCATAATAGTATGCTGGTGTAGCTATAGTGCACCAACATCATATATTATGCACATTAACTTAGTAGTAGAATCAATCACATTTTTTTGTATTGCAAACTGAATTATTATACTTCTAACTGTATGCTTTCTTATTCTGCCAAACAGTTCAATAAGCAAATGGAGAAAAGAATCATGATTTTTCCACAGGACAAAGAAATTTTCTTTAGCTACTAATTTTTTTATTATTATTTCTTCTTGCATGTTCCTTTTTCACATATTTAAGTAGTAAGCAATCCTGTCAAAAACTCATTACTTCTCACAGAAAGGAATAATGCTGTACTGAAAATGGGAGTAAAGCACATGTCATGTTGCTGGAAGATGTTCTCCTGACTAAGAACTTCTTTTTCTTGCATGTTACTAAGAATTACAACAAAAGAAATTAGCAAACATGAAATTTAGATTTTTAATTACAAATAACAATGCAAAATTATAAGAATTAGTAGAAATGGCAATGTTTCAGTGATACTACTTTTACACTCGGTAACCATAATTTCTTTTGGAAGATAATATGTAATGATCCAAACCATTCTCAGCAGAATTAGAAATCAGCTACATAATACCACTACTGTAGGGCGTGAGAACTAGCAAGTCACTGAAACCAGCTACAGCAAAGAAATAATACAGAGAGGATAAATAAATAACCTGTATTATGAAAAATACATTTTCTTTTGGCTTTAGTTTCATAAGCAAGAAACTGTGATAATAGCGTACAGCTATTGTGTGTCTATGCATGTACAGACAGAGATGCACACACAAACACACTCTTGATTGTTCAATGCCTTTTTTTTTTTTGACAGTCTTTTAAATATATATATTTTTTCTATCTATAGTCACATTTAGACACTTTTGACTGCACAACCAAGCTGAATAATGACATAGAACTATCTAAACTTGCTGGGAGCACTGTGCTTCATTTTGAGCCTCAATTTGCACCTGAATCATATCGTTGTATTCAGCAATATCACACAGTGTACAATACTCTCCATGTTTAATATTGTGAATGTTATTTAGAAACAAAAGGTAAGCAAGAAGACTTCAATAAAAGATAAGAAAAGCAAAAACAATAAAGAAATTCAATTTTTTTTCAGTAGAACCTACCTTCATATATTAAATGCATAATGTGTTTTCATATTTAAAGTTGACACAAGGGTATAGAAAAAAAGGACAAATTAATTCCTGTGGCAGACAGTGATAATGGAAGCTGAACTACTGTCTGTGAAAACTAGCTATCATGTATCTGGATCACTTGGCCTCATCAAAGCCACAGGGGATCTGAGGAGATGGATGTGAGGAGCAGAATTAAGCACTGAAGGAATTGCATGAGGACAAATAGCCCCCATGATGCACCAGCAGGATTTCTGTCCTGTAGTGGAGCTCTCAAGAAGCTTTGGAGGGATTCAAACATCTGGCTCAACTACCACCCTAAAATGGTTCAGATCTCACTAGATCTCTATCATAGCTGTCAGCAGTATGCCGACATCTCAGATACCCTATAACATCTGCATTGATGCTAGACACCTACACGTTGGCAGGCTATGATGCTAGTAGTGTCCTCCACCACACAATTCATGCACCTATATTATCCTAAACATTTAACAATTACTTGGAAGTCAGTATTAAAATGTTACTGATGAAGATCTTTTGATGATGTTAGGCTTGAGGGACTTGCTACTGAGACTGGTAAGCACCGAAAAGGTAGCGGACGATGCAGATCAGCCAGTTTTTAGGAACAATCATTTAGGTTAACTAAAAAAATGTCAGCCATATGTACACACTAGGTGGGTGACTATTTTCGAAAGCAGTGATAAACAAGAATTTGGGAGTCATGGGAAATAATAAGCTGAAGGTACTGATTTAACAGCCACCAATATTATATGTGGACCATAAACTGGGATCTTTTTTACATATTGAGAAGTTACATTAATCTGTTAGATATCACTCGTGTGAACGTTTCTGGTCTCTTACGCTTATGTGACCTGCCATCTAGGTGAGTCCAAAACACCCCTCCAGAAACATTACTTCTCACTAGTTACAGCCCCCATGGCCACCTATATCATGACAAATTTAATCTGTAAGTAACAAAAAATGCCGGGTACTTCGAGTTGTTGCAAATATTTTCATAATGATAAGACTGATTCTCCTTTGCCAAGAAAAACCTGCTCTTTGCCCTTGCAATATTTAATAAGAAATGGCACTGAAATAAGGTCAACCTAGGCTTGGGGCCAACAGTGGAGAAAAAACAGCCTCTGACTAGATTAACTTTTTACGTCGGGCTCCTTTCTCTGGAATAGCCCAAATTAAATCCCAAGATCCAAACACATCAGCATTTGTAGGTTTCAAGTTGAATATCAGCATATCACAGCTCAGGAATGTTTCTTACTATGTAGAAACTTCAGTTTGCATCCGAGCTGTTCCTAAAGCTGTATGCAGATTCTCCCCTCATTTCTCTTAAACCACCTCCATGAATATGAAATAGGCTGTAGGATTACAGTCATTTTATCAGCCTCCTGGGGCTGGAACAGAAGCTCCGCTTGTCTGTAAGGCGTAAGTTATAAGCACACCAATGAACTGGATTTGGCCAATATTTTGTTTGCTACTAGAACAAAACACTGTTCATCTGTATTTCTATTGAAATACTCCACAAAATAATACTGAATGTAAAATTTTGATGGCTAACAAATTTGCTGGATATAATTAACCGCTTTCAGAATTTAAGAAATGAACAAAACCTAAGTAGAGGAATCTCAGAGAAATTTTATGGCTTACTATTATTAATGTTAATAATTCAACTCTTCTCCAGACCTCATTGAATGAGCTCTGTGTCCAGCCTTCTCTCAAGACCACAAATAGGAATGATTTCCTCTCCTGCGACAGGAATGGTCAGATGAGTACTGCTCAAATGCAGATACATATTTGGGAGTGTGATTTGAACCATTTTCTCATTGACAGTTAAGCAATACAACTATTCTTATTTGGAAACAAATCCAGACAAATCCTTATAGTACCAGATCTATTGACCAGTCTCCTGCCTGGCTCCCCAGCTCTGCCACCAGGGGCTGCCAGAGCAGCAAATTTCTAAATTGCACAGGGCAGGGGCAATTCTGTATGGCTCTCTATGGCACATCCTTTCCTGTGCAGTTACACACCCTCTCTCCCACTGCCAAGGGGATGTGCTATAAGTATGCATGAAAGGCCTCCAGAGCAGTTCAAAGCCATGGTCTCTTATAGGCTATGACCCAGAGAACTCATCAACAGCAAAAAAAGTGGAAGAGAAATCAAACAATTCCTGATCCAGTGAGATAATATTATCAATATAAAAGGTAAAAAGTGAGAGAGAAAAAAGAAATATTTAAATACCCTTTATAAGGTCTCTGAGTACATGCCAGGTGTGCGTGTGTGTGTGCGTGCATGGATATACTCAAATATTGCAAGAGACAATCCAAAATGAAACAAAGAATCGATGATGTATACAAAAATTGGTTTATGGGAAAATCAGGGAAGAGCTATGTATCCATTTTCTCTACTCTCTCTAGTTCTACAACACAAGATAACCAACAATGTGATTCAGTATATACAATATTTTTGAGCTGTATTAGTACCACAGTAGTGGTCTGTGTATAATGTGACCACAAATGCTACAAGGAAATTTATCCTTTTGCAAGAAAGTACCATATATGTTTTTGTAAAAATATTCTCTGATATATTTTTGTACAGTCTTAATACCACAGAGCTGCATTAGTTCCCTCTCCTGTACCTTTGCACTAAAAGTATAAGTTAATCACAAAGGTAAGTGAGAAAACTTTAGATCTCTTTTTAAACAAAATGAGGATAAGGAAATGTAATAATTAAAAAAAAAAAAGAGTCTGTAGCAATGCAAAGTACCTATGCTAGAAAATCTGAGAATAATACGAAAAAGCTCTTGACTCTTTGTAGACGTTGGCATCATGCAACAGTTACCAAGACTCTAATCTGCACACTTTTCTCATTGGGCCTAGTAAGAATAATGCTACAGGACTGTTGGATCTAGATGGAATAAGATTATAAGCAAGCATAATATCTTTTTATAGGTTCATTTTATGTTCATTTGATATAGCAGTTACTCAAAGCTTTGCTTATAACATCCAGTGAATTTGGCCCAATGGACTGAGTGGACAGAATGTACCATTATGTATATTCGTGAAGTTCTTTCATGATGTATGTATGACCTTTGTGGAAAATAGATCCATTTAAAGGTAGAAACGACTAATATGGAGAAGTAATTGTTTTTTTTTAATACATTTGAAAGATATTTCAATTCTCTTCCATATGTAATTTTTAAAATTTGCCAGTGTCAAACTGCAGTCTGAAAGAATTCTTTGCCTTTTAGGCACTTCTCAAGGTATGTCAGTTGTCACCGTTACAACCTATTGGAAACATACAGAACTAGTGTCTGGGTTTTCCTTTTACCAACTTCTTCTAAAAAAAGGATGAGTTACTCTTCTAGTAAATAATTGGATTTTGACATTTTGAAGCTCCTAAGAGCTCTACATGCCATTTTCCTACTTCTTGAAAATGAAAGCTACAATCAGAGCACTTAAGCAACTTGAGTGCCAGAGTCTTTCTTGGACATAAAGTCTAAAACATACTGCAGCAAGAGTCTGTTAATCGGCCTGCAAGTTCACATTAGCTTCTTACTGTTACTTTCAATAAGTGAAAGTCACGGTGCAGGCTCCATAAAAATCAGATTTATGCAAGTTTAATAAGCCTCATTTCAAGTTATTTCTCAGATTTTCATGGTCTGGTTATCTTGGAAAGCATGTAGAAAAGAAAACAAAAACCCCTCACAAATGCAGCATTCTTCCAGCAGCACAGAAAACAAAAGCAAAACAGTAATTTCCTCTACTATGCTGGAGAGAGAAGTCAACATTCTGCTCAGTGCAATGCCGTGAAAACTAACATGGTGGGAAACACTTCTTTGTCATATAGAAGCTCGACATTGTATTAAGAGATAAGCTTTTAATTAAATTGTACTTCCTGAGAAGCTGCTAAAGACTATTTCAGTGTTATCCTGCTGACAGGGCCATCAGTTGTGGCACTGACAGCAAGTGGGCCTATAGCTCAGAGCATTGAAGTATTTTCCATTTCCTCAGTATTCATTTCACAATCAAAACATGAACTCAGTTATACTATGCGTAAACCTATCACTCCATTCCTGAATGAGACCATACAATTCATATCAAAATTCAGTAAAGCTGTACAGCTAAAATCAGCACTCAGAGAACATCCTATTCAGAAGGATGGAATCAGACTTCACAACAGTTTAATATAATCACCTTTTTACCTCACCTATTATTTAGTTATTGAATTGAAGTTGTCAATGTGCAAGTTATGACCAAGTGCCAGGAGTTACTACAGACCTGGCTACAAAGTGTTACTAATAAAGGAAGGACTGTAAAAATCACGGCTAGATGGTAGAAAAGCTGTAGCTTGATCTTGCTTGGCAAGCTGCACTGCTGTAAATACTGAGATACGTTAAGATTGGAAATCAATGATGAGTGTGGTACAGATCTGAACCTGTGAGAAAACAAACACCAGATATCCAAACAGAAAACAGCTCTACTGAGCTGTTCAGACTGGGGTTTGCAATTCTGTTCTTTGTGTTTCTAGTTATTCTTTTGTTCTGGTTCAGCATTTATTGAGTAATTATCCTGCAACATCTGAGTATCTCAAGCTTATACGTATTTCTTAAAATATTTTGTCAATGTGCCTTCTTTATTGATATAAAACTATGGGAAATTACATTAGATGTAGTTAGAAGCCATAATAATACTCATCTAATGCACAGTATAAGCTGTTTTTCTTGTCAAAACCTACGCACTTCCTTTGTTTCCCTTTGTTTGTTGTTTACTGCTATTTGTTGCTTCTGGTTTTATTTCAGATTAAAGTTTCTTTAGAAAACAGACAGCATCACTGTCTATGTTTGTTTATACTCTAATACAACCACCAGAACAAAATAGAAAGTTATCTCGTTTAAACATGAAGTGTGAAAGATTTTTTTATGCTTATTTATTCTTTCTTCCAGAAGAAATGCTTGAATTTTTAAAGACCCAACAACAAATAGTTTCGGATTATGTGTTTCCAGATGCTTATTTCACCTTACTTTCTCTCCCAGTTCCAGGCAGCCAGCTGACAGGACTTCACTCAGAAGTGCCTGACTCAAGGCACAAACAGCCCCTACTCCACTGTGGCCACTTCCAACACAGGTTCATGCTTCCTTCCCTCATGGAAGGTATACAGACACAAGCGTGTCTTATTTCCAGTATGCTTTCCTAGTGGAGCAAGCCTCAGGAGATAACAATGGAAATATTTTAGCTTTCTTTGGTGTATACAAGCCTTTGGTAGTTAAATGACTCAGTAAGATCAAAATATGCACACCTCGTTATTTTACATTTCTGGATTCATCTTATACCGTTTGCTCCATCTACACTACCTCTTTCCATGACTGATGCACAGAAAATATATTGCCTCCTCAATTTACTCCTTCAGTAATCTTCATAAGACCCAACTGTTTTTCCCTCTGTTAGAAAAATGGATATTGCCTTACAAATTAGTGTATGACTCACCAAGAACAACAAGTCTATTGACCGCATACGTTGCCAGGCATTCTTAGATAATAGATGGTTTAAATTGCTTCTCACTCCTTTGACTTTAGAGAACATTGTTGTCATGACATAAGTTGACTTCATAGCAGATAATCTGAAAAAAAGCCAAAGAAAAGAAGTAATAACTCCAATGTTATACAAGAAGCATTCATATGGTAGTTCAGAGGTCCCTCAAGTCCAGGCCACTGTCTTAATCATTCGTTCCTTCATCATCACTAGGAGGTGGCTTAGAAAATAAATATGGTAAAGAAAACTAAAAAGACTTTTGAAATGCAAATACAAGTCAGAGCCAATAAATATAACTTTATCTTCAATCTTTTCTGAAGATCCATACCAAAACACATTTTTCTTCTTGAAGATAATATGATCCCCATATGTAGAATGTTGGGTGTTTTTCTTAAATATTTACAAGTCATATAGACTGCAAATATGAAGACTGCAAATGATGCTTATTCATGCTGCATCTTTGCTAGGATTTTTTGCACAAGATGTAGTTTTTCTTGCTTACTAATTTTGCTGAAACATAAAATGGTAAAAAGAAAGCATATTTTAACTGCATAGTCTTTTAAGCAAATACCAGTTGTCTTAACAGCCAGTAATTAAGTATTGTTACATTTTTATTAGATTTAAGGCTTTTCTTAAATCTTACTTGCTTATTTCTCTTATTTGAAAGAGAAATTATTTATTTGTGCTTCTAAATTATTCACACATCACTCAATATATGCACTTATTTAAGAACTTTTTTGTTCAAATGGTAATCCATGAGTATTACCAGACTGGAATCCTATCCATTACAGACATTTACGTGCATGTCCTCTGATTAGAGATTAACAATCACTGGCATGGGCTTCCCAAAACATATACTATAGAAATTGATTAAATGATGAAAATGCAAATTTAAGTCAAGAATTAGATAACATGGTCATTTCCAATTTCCATCCTTCCCCCCCACCCCCCGCCCAGTTCTGGGATTGCAAGGAGCAAACTAAAGGTTGGTATTTCCTTTTTTTTCTTTTCATGAAGTGATCTGATTTCATCTTACTCATATGTCTGTAATACATTCCTATAATTTTTCACAGCTTGTAGAAAGCAACCATTCTTCTATTAAAACAATACAAAGTGGTTTCCAAATGCATTTAAGGCTTTAAATTTTACTGTACTCTTCTTGATTTCCAAACATAATTTTATTTCACAGTACATTAATTTCTATTACACACTTTTGTACTTTATCATTAACACCATTTCATTATTTCAATAAACGAAACTANTTGTTTTAATTATATTTATTGATTCAAGGGTCTTTAAATCCTTGTTGTTTTTTTTTTATTGAACAATAATGTATTTATGTCTATAAATTGATTAATGGATTGCAATCTTTATCACGCAATAACCAAATCTACAGCTGATTAAGTAATGTGTTTCTTGTACAAATTAGCTAAATTATACATGCCAAACACGTCACATTCCCCATTTAACAGAAGAAGCTGCTTGCCAGGAAATCTTTTTATCATTAGCTCTTCTCAAGTGTAATACAGCTGTTAATGAAAGAGCAGGACACTTTAAAGAGGCAACACTGCAAAATGCAGCTGAGCATCCTACATGGGCATAATGTTCTGATATATGCGGTGCCCTTCAGATGTTGTTCAGAATATATTACATTACACCAGTTAGTGGACAAGTTGATTTTTTCCTTTTTTTTTTTTTCCCTGAATACATAATCTCTTAACACAATTTGAAATAATGAAAATTTGATTTACAGTATATTAAAAACATATACTCACTTAGAGCCAGCTTGTAATTCCTTCACTTGTTATGAGTAATTTCAGCAAGAGTAACTGCTCACAAATGTGAGCGGGAGAAGTGAGAAATTTATCTCCTCACTACCAGAGGAGCTCATAATAAGAGCTCGAGGAAACTTGCTCTGCCCTCAAGAAAGCGGAGCATGCCATGCTCCCAAGCACAGATAGAACCCCTCTTTCCTTTGCAAGTGATTTCTGTTCTTCCGTGGTCTCAGCTCCTACTTACTGGCCTCTGTGAAGGATAAGCTGTCTGCCATTACCACATCTCACCTACCTCTTCAGGAAGAAAACAATTGTTTTCTTCTTGATCATAAGGAAGTCAACAAAGTGATTGCAGAGGCCACCCAAGGAGAGAGCATGGTCCCTGGGGCAATCCTTTTGTTCAAGGCAGAATTTTAAACTATAAATTTCCAGATTTCCATTTTGTGGTTTTCAGAGCAACGTTTTGGCAGTTTTGAGCAAGATCTCGTGGGACAGTGATTGAAACTAAGATTTCCTTCTCAAAAATAATATACTTATGTCTATAATCAATGGATTGTCAATTTTATCATCAAATAACCACACCTATAACAGGTTATTTAATGTGTTTCTCATGCCAGTCAGATAAAGTGCCCATGCTTCCAGTACATTTGCTGATAAACTCCACAAAAAGTGTCATACATCAAAATGTCTAATAGATAACCCACAATGAAGTTCTTACTGGTCCACTGGTATAGCTTAAAGGAGTGCAAAGATCATACTAAAATTTCATAGCACGATTCTGCATTAGACATTGCTCAGATGCACAGAAATATCTGAGTTTTAGCTAAAATAAATAAATAAATAAATATTTCTGATAGTTCCACTAGAACTTTGGCCAGGAAAACAGGAAAAGAGACAGTCAAAAATCTTTACATCTACTGTTCACAAATAAAGACACCAGATATTTTAGGAAACCAAATAAAAATGAAGTGTTGTCACTGACTGACATAGCCACACAGAAGGAACAAACAGAAAAGGACAATAGAGTCCTTTGTGTTGAAGAAGAAAGCAGAGTGCTTGCATCCCTGCTAAAAAATAAAAAAATAAAAAAAAAAGCACTCATTATGTGAGGCACTTAGAGGACCAGCTCAAAGGTGGTTTGAAAGTGTAGCCCAATCTAAAAATAAGGCTAGGTGTTGTACGTTAATCACTAAAAATATAAGTTGTTCCAGATTGGCAGCTCATCATAGGGTATTAATTTGTTACCTAAGAGAGAACGGTAGCGTCTAAATGTTTCTGCAGAAAGTAAAAAGTGAAACAGTGATATCTTAAATTTACCAAAGAACATACAGTAACTCCTTTTAGCCAATTTTCATTGTATATGTTGAGCTGCCCATATCTCATACACCTCATACTCACTTCACTGACATTGAAATTAGGATTTTTGGAAAGCTATCTTCGAGTTTTTATAACTGTGTCATGCAGAGTTAGACACACCGCAGTTTCCTATAATTTCACCTATATTATTAAGCAGATATAATGCTAATATGCCAGTAACACTGGAAGTGGAAAGATTCAGTAAATTATAGATTGTTTTGGTTGACTGCAATACACAAAATAAATATCAAAATATTTTTCATAAGGATGCTCTTTTAGAAAATGTGAATGAAGAAGAAAAATAGACTGTATACTATGGCAACAAAAAATGGTATAGAGTCCCATCTCTGAAATTCATGATCTTCCAGATTAGCAGTCGTACATACCACAGAGGGATAAGGTGTTATCTGAGGGAAGCCTGAGAGAGAACAGCATTTTTATAAGGCTGCATCTCTAGCTTATACATGTACAGTGATATATGAAGAACTCTGCTGAGCAAGGCGGTAGGTTAACATAAACTATTCATTCAGTAAACACTTCTGCCTCAGCCATTACTGCCATTCACATTAGTATTACAGCAGGTTAGAATTTGCAATTGTTGCTGGGTGTTGTGTTTGTGTAACAAGAGTGTCTCCCAAATAACGTTTTCATTGGCACATTTCCATACAAGAAAATATGATGCAATTCTTAGCCACAGTGTGTAGTTCTGACTGTGCCACCAAGACGGAACTCAGTACTTCTGCAACTGTGCAGTTTGCCAAATGCAGTACAGTTTATTCTTTCAGGTTGTCAGGTTTTATCATTTTAGAAAGTTAAAGTGAACTTGAACATGTATAACTGTACACTTATTTTAGGCACTGAATAGACTTGGCTAGTCAAGTCAGACAAAATCACAGTATATTAACTTAAGCATTCTCTTAATTTACAAAAGGTAATTCTTTGAGCAATTCCTTCTTGTAACAACAAAAACGCCAGGAAAGGACAATGGCCAATACTTAAACTCTATGAAGAACTCTTAGGAGAGTATAGATATTAATTTGAAAAACAATTCCTTCAAAATCTGGATTTTGTAAGGCTTGAAAGATGAGCATATATCTGTGGTATCACTGCTTCCATAAGTCTTGCCTATCAATGAAACAATAATTGCTGAAATTCAGAGAAAGGGGCAACTCTGCTTTATAAAGTCAATTCAAGGCAAATTTTAATATATATAATTTCTGGGTTTGATTCGAAAGTTCTCTTTGAAATTTTTCCCTATTTGCTTTTTGAGCCAAATGATGCTGGTCTAAGAGCATGAAGCAATAGTTAGGCAATTAATGAATGCAGTTACCCCAGTCTCTGTGTGTCTGAAGCACTGCATTCCCACTACCCCTTAGATGTTTTATAATACCACAGGAAAATGAAAGAATACCCACTAACGATACTTAATGGGCTGTTCAGTACACACATCAAGCACCTTTTTTGATTTTCTAGCTAAATTTCCACTGGATTTTTTGAATGATCGTATCACATAGAAACCACTTCTTTCTCATTTTCTACTATTAAGCATTTAGGCTTTGATGTATTTTGCCTTTGAAATATCTTTATTTTTTGTTGTTGTTGTGTTTTTTGGTTTTTGTTTTGTTTTGGTTTTGGTCAAATCACCTCATAGTCAAATCAACATTTTTCAGTGAAACAGCATAAAAATTGTAAGTATAATTGTAATGCAATTTTTATGCAAACAGCAAATTAAATAAACTTACCAGTGACTCAAGCTGTTGATCTTAAGATATGCATATTTGGCGGGTAACAAGCTCCTGGAAGATTCCCAATTAGTTTCTCCCATAGTAACTCTAAGGAACTGCACTGTCATACCTGGGAAAAGAATATAGTAGTAACCCTACAGAAAATCTTCTCACTTTAACTGTTGAACAGCAAAAAGTAGTAAAATACATAGCTGATGTGTTTTCACCCATATTCAACACAGAGAGCATGTAGCCATACTAACAGTAAGTTTGCCGCAGTGACTTGTAATGTATTGAAATTCTTCTGACTTAGTACATGATTCATATACAACTAACTCTTCACAGAGAAACAGCTAGGTCTTGCAGCAGTGTTCCTTCATATTTTTTTTAAAAGGGAATAATTCATAATTATTCAAGCATTTCCTGGCCTTCTCTCTAAAAATAATGCTTTTAAGTGCCACATAAATCCCTCACAATCACATTTCTATCCAGCTTTGTAGAGCACACTACAGAGTTTTTTGCAGCTGTATTGGGCTGATCCTGACCAATATCTTAGCCACTCACTGCCCTCCACCAGTGGGGAGGGAACAGGAAGAGCAAAAGCAAGAAAACTAGTAGACTGCAATAAAGACAGCTAAATAAGCAAAGAGGAGAAAAAAGTGGTGCAAAGGCAATCAGTCACCACCTCCCACAAAAAGACCCATACCCAGTCAGTCTCTGAGCAACAGCCACTTTGGAAGACAAAAAAAAAAGCAACAAAACAAAAACAAAACAAACACACACACAAAAAAAGTGTTTTTATTGCTGAGCACAACATTATATGGTATGGGATATACCTTTGGCCAGTTCAGGTCAACCATCCTGGTTGTGTTCCCTCCCAACATCTTGCCCACCCCCATCCTACACACTGGCAAGGACAGAGTGAGACAAAGAGAAATCCTTGATGCTCTGCAAGCCCTGTTCAGCAGTAGCCAAAACGTGCTACCAGCACTGTTTTACACAAATCCAAAACACAGCACCTTACGGGCTACTGTGAGGAAAGTTAACTCCGTTCCAGTCAGACCCAGCACAGCATTGCATCTGAAGAACATGACCCATACGTATTTTGTTTTTCCCTGAATCTATTACACTTCCTGTTCTGTTTTAAATACCACAAAGTATTCTGATTCCCACCCCCTCTCCCCCCAGCTCACTATAAACTGGAAAATATGAATAGTATTTATATATCAACACAGCATGAAAAAGGCTCTTAAAAAGTTATGAACCAATGCTCAATTACTGACTATAGGTTTTACGGTGAACTCCAAAGTACAATTACTAGATTACTCCCACCTACTCCAGAAAAAAAAATTAAATAAAATACAACTTTCAAGAGCTCCTGAACATTCATTTGTGATAGGAAGAACAGTAGATCAAAACAAAGTTAGCAGCAACAGTACATTTTTGCATTATATACTGTGACATACAGAATATTAAAATACTTTCTGCCTTTGAACTAGCTGAAGCGGGTACACTTTGTTTTTAATTAAACATACTATAGCATTCTGCTCCTGGTAGTGTTAAATAATCTTTACCATAATCTACTCCTGACTGTAAACTGAATACAAATACATTCCCTGCTAGGCACTAAACCAGCGTGGATTTTTCATAATGCTTTTCCAAAGAGGTATGCAAGGTCCATTATGCAAGTATAGACAGAGAAAGTGAACCAGGCCTTTTTGTATTTCAGAGAATGCTGAACTTTGAATTCCAAAAGCAGCAACATATACTTCGAAAGGGTAACAACTGCCTGAAGGGCCCCTCTGTACCTGCCCAGTGGGAGCTGCTCTCTCGAGGCATGGATCTTAGACGAGCATAAGTGAGTGAAGGTGCCTGCCATTTCTGACCCACATAGACGGTGAACAGTGTGACCCGCCCGCAGACCTCATCTGAGTCCCATAAATACCCCCCAGTATCTTTACTTTGGATACAAGAAATACTGCCAACTTTTTTCTTTTACATTTATTTTGTTAAACTGAGACTATAGTTTGGAAGACAGATGGTGTTTACCTTTTTTTTTTTTTTTTTTCAGAAATACCCATGTTCAAACCGTACTTTACTAAGCCAGTTTGAAAGGCAGATGCCAGATAAAGCGGAAAGTCATGTTTAGTCTCCCATGTGATCCCTACCATTATATAGAAACATTCAAATTAAATAGCTTGGCAAATGTAGGAAGCATCTACCTATTTTACTCAGCCAGTAAAAAACTTACAGCAGTAATAGTAACCAATATTCCTGTCATGTCTCATATCTAGTAAAAAGAAAGGAAAATGACAAGACTAGGCTAATGTGATCTCCCAGCCTGCTCTTCCTATTTCTTCTGATTCTTCCTTTGAATGGGATATCTTTTAGAGACTTTAGTGTTCCTGCACCTTCTTTGAAACAAGAGTGAATTCAGCCTAACAATAAAACAAACATAGAAAAGAAAAGGTCGAACCACAAGACACATAGATTTAATTTAGATTTTAATTTAGATAAGATACTGATTATTTTCTCAGACACCGCGCTTCATGATCCTCAATCTGGAGCAAAATGCATGAACAATTATAGAAGTCCTAAACAAACAAATTCCACAGATTTCCAGAGAGGACTTACAAAGCTTCTTGGTATTGTTATTCTCTCTTTCATGGCAATGTTGTTAGAAACAATCATGCTGACAATGAAATGTGCTATGAATGAACAGAAAGATCTCAGCTTTGTCACACATAATAGGTGCCTTCTAGGCTTTCCTTATTATAGAGGGAATCACACAGTTTCTCAGTAATAATGACAATGAAAATATAGAATACTCACCACGTGAAAATATGAGATACTCCCCATATCTTGCACTTCTAAATAGTTTATGAGACTTTTTGTTTAGTTTGCGCTGCCAGTTAGTTAAACTCTCGGGACAGTTTACAGATTCTAGTCATTAATTCTCACATTTACCAAAATCCCAGCTTATCTATTTTTCTTGTGAGATAGAAAATGGCTCTACTTTTGTAGCCATGCAAAGGGATGCAGACAGAAAAGATTTTCAGAGTTCCTGGAGCCTATAGAAAAGCTAGTCCCTAAAACATAGCCAGTGGCTAAGATGAATGGAAGAGGTTTCCTCCTCCCCAGATGCACCTTTTGCACAGAGCTATTCATTTGAGAGGTCACAGAAAAAGAGAATACAGCAGCACAGAGACAGGCATGCAACATCTCTTCCCTCAGATAAGATAAGAAGCCACATTAACGCATAAAGCTCCAGCACTTTGATGACTTTTCCCAATCCCATCTGCCCCAAACCCTGGAAAGGACCTTTATACTCCCAGAAGCCTAGTTATTGTTTCAGTAACTTCCAGCAGCTATGTGTTGGTTACCCAATATCTTAACAGTATTTCATTAATTTCTCCTGTACTCTCCATGGCCTACATGGCTGACTGTAAATCTTCCTCCACATGTCCTGGAGCCTTATAGTCCTTTTGAACTACTCCACTTGCTGAAGAGATTCAAAGAAACTGACAGGAATAACTGGAAAGAAGTACACAATATTCTTAAGAGTAGCACGTCAAAGAAATATCATTGAATAGCACATTCCACAAACAGAAATCACCATTACTTCTTGGACTCCATTGTAAACAATGCACCAAAGAAAGAGAAGAGAATGAGAAGAGAAACAGCAACAGAGTCCTCACCCATAGCTCTTACTACACCTAAGGAGTCCATAAAATTGTATTACACTGCATCAAGGCTGAATGTCTCCTTTATACTTCCAGAGAGGCTTTGTTGCCTTTGAAGCTATTATAGTGTACCTCAGATGAAACAACTAATCCACTTCCAACAGCTGAGCAAGGTAAATATTTTTATAAATTGCTTACAGAGATCAAGAACATTTTTTGGTTGTCTGGAAATGATTTTTTTTTTCCAGGCTGAGTCAACATATACAGGATTGATTCTATAGTTTGTAAGTATGCCTGCATACAAGATATTTCTGTGTCAACAGTAGCATCATACCAATCTTAGGTGAATAAATATTGTCACAGAATGATTGATACATAACATATTTTTTAAGATCTGGCTTTGTTTCTTCATCAGTTACATTGTCATCATTTAAAGAGCTAAATCACATCACAGGAAATTTACAGTATTTTTAAATGTATTCTAACAATCTCATCTTCATTACGTAGTACTCTATTTCTGACCTGTCCCATGAAGCTGCCTGGAAAACAGGAGATGGCAAAAATGAGTGCACACTGGGTGCTTGTCTTGAGTTCTGTATAGACAAACATTTGTGACAAAATATAAAATTGATCAAAAGGAATTTGAATTTGTGATTTGGAATAGCTGAATATTTTGCTGTATTGATACTGCTGGTGCAATCACAGGAGCATGGCTCTTGTAAGAGAGGTATTAGCATCAGTGTAGTAAGACTTAAAATCTTTCACTGAAAGAATTGGTAGAGGTGAAAAAGATGGAATTTTAGCAGATACCTTTCTTAAATCTGAAGTAGAAGCCGTAAAACAAATACAAGGTTAAGAAAAAAACTAAGTTAATTATGTGAAACGATTAACTAAATCAAAGTATACTGCAGCATCCTGACATCTCATACACTTAGTTTTTACTTCTGGCAAGCATGATACAAATGCTGTAGCTTAGATATTTTAAATTAACATCTGAACTCGTTTATGTTTACTAATCTTAATTGCTTCATTTTTTTTTTTAGTCATTTTAAAATGTTTTATGACATTCACTGGAGAAAAATAAAAAAACTAATTTATTTGTAAAATATTGTATTTTCAAAATGTGAGCTATAATAATCAGTAAAGTTTTATAACATACAGGTACAAGAAGCATACAGTCATTTAGCTGCACAGTCTTGTAGTACTCTTATAATTTTTGGAAAGCGAGCACAGGAAGAAGCAGAAAAGGCTTATGATTTTTCCAAACATTGAAACAATGAAGACATTGAAAAAAATTCTTTTGATGATTAAACTCTGTAAAAAGTGAAAAGAAACGGGGGGTCAACAGAAATCACATGTGTTTACGCAGCATCTGAGGCACTTTCTGTTTAGCTATTGATAGCTGACATTTCAAGTTAAGGATTTCCCTCCTTTCTTTGGGGAAATACCCTAACTTTCACATTTACATAAACATGAAGATTTCTGTATGTTAATCAAAGTGTGCAGTTTCATTGTTGTGAGCAGTAGCTTATATGTGAATGCGGTGGTGGGGAGCAGTGAAAGGGCAAAGGGTCTCTGTCCCTCCATTAACTTTTCCTAAATGTAGAGAAAGTACTACAAAGAATGCCAAAAATTGAATGGTTTTAAAGTTAATCCTTGGCAACATTTCTGAACCACTGTGTTTAAGAAAGATGAATTACTGCATTTCTCAGTGAAATAATTGATCAAGACTAATTCTTTTTTCTAGAAATAGGCATAAAAAGTCACACATAAAAACAGCGTTGCCAACACTTACTTAAATCTGGGCTTCATTTAGTAGCTTATGTTATTTGCAAAACACATATGTACATCAAAAAAAAAAGTGTAGCATCTATAATGAAATGAAAGTGTAATACTTAAGGATATATATATCTTGAAATATTAAATGTGTATGTATTGAAATAGTACATGCATACTATATGCACTACATACTGAAATACTGCTATAGCAGACAAGGTAGATAACAGCATGAGAAGAACATTTCTGCTCCCTTATTTTGTCTTTCATGGTACTGTATATCTCACTGTTGGCTGCTTTCCGGATTGACAGCTATAGAAGATTTGTTAAGTATACTTGGCATGAGTTCTTGAAGTCTTATCCTGAAAATATGAACCTAAATATGAAATGGTAAGCAGATCACAATTCAATTCTTTCCAATTAAATGTGTTAATCTCACCTAGACTTTTTCTCTTCTGGAATGGTCAACTCATTTCATAAATGATTGAATCCATGTAAAAGCAATAGTGACGTAAAAGCTTGCTGCAGTGTTCCCCTTTGGGATGAAGGCGTACTGTTCATCACAAGGTGAATGCTGTGTTTTGATAATTTTCAGTTCCTGTTGAAGACAGAGGGAATTGAAGTACCTCATGGGATTAAGGATCAAGTACCATATCATAGTTCTCAGTGGATCTGAGATGTAAAATTGAGATCTTCCCTGTTTGTACCTAGATTTTAACTTTTTTTTTTCCTTCTCAGATTACAGCCTGACTTTCTGACTTTTATGCTTCACACTGTTGCTATCACAGAGAGAGCGAGAACCGTGACATTTGGGTCAAGTCAGAAGCTGCCCCAAAGGTGGGCAGCAGCCCAGAGCTGGCATTCCAGTTTGAGGCCATCTCCTATTTCAGATGATTTAGGACTGTAAAACAATTCCCACTGAGAGGAGTAAAAAAGGGCAAGACACACGTACAAAACAGCTGACCCACAAAGATCACACAAGTTGTATAGTAATGAATCAATAGTGGGGCTTGCAGTACCAAACTGAAAACACTGTTTCAACTGTGTGCACAGTAGCATCTTGTGTCTGGCTCCCAGAGGTGGCATCTAAACCAAAGAGAAACTGCAGCCATCTGTAAAGAGAGTAGGAACGAGTAGTAGCACAAGACTCAATCCCAGCTACAGCTATGACAGTGCAATAAGATTTCCTTGAGAGTCAGGTTTGAAGCCCTGTTTCTACAGGGGCCTTGGATCTCCACTGCACCATAGAAACTCGCGGTGTCCCAGCTCTAGAAATGGAACATAAGAGAGAGAAAGAGAGAGAAAGAGAGAGAAAGAGAGAGAAAGAGAGAGAAAGAGAGAGAAAGAGAGAGAAAGAGAGAGAAAGAGAGAGAAAGAGAGAGAAAGAGAGAGAAAGAGAGAGAAAGAGAGAGAAAGAGAGAGAAAGAGAGAGAAAGAGAGAGAAAGAGAGAGAAAGAGAGAGAAAGAGAGAGAAAGAGAGAGAAAGAGAGAGAAAGAGAGAGAAAGAGAGAGAAAGAGAGAGAAAGAGAGAGAAAGAGAGAGAAAGAGAGAGAAAGAGAGAGAAAGAGAGAGAAAGAGAGAGAAAGAGAGAGAAAGAGAGAGAAAGAGAGAGAAAGAGAGAGAAAGAGAGAGAAAGAGAGAGAAAGAGAGAGAAAGAGAGAGAAAGAGAGAGAAAGAGAGAGAAAGAGAGAGAAAGAGAGAGAAAGAGAGAGAAAGAGAGAGAAAGAGAGAGAAAGAGAGAGAAAGAGAGAGAAAGAGAGAGAAAGAGAGAGAAAGAGAGAGAAAGAGAGAGAAAGAGAGAGAAAGAGAGAGAAAGAGAGAGAAAGAGAGAGAAAGAGAGAGAAAGAGAGAGAAAGAGAGAGAGAGAGAGAGAGAGAAAGAGAGAGAGAAAGAGAGAGAGAAAACAAATCATATTAAGTTTGTGACTCTCTAAGAGAGTCTGGGATTCCTGCTGGGAATTAGCCAAACTGCTTGTACCATGTTAAAAGAAGAGTACCGAGCTTGCCCCACTCTGCCAACAGAGCAATTTAGTAAATTGACATGCACAGAAGAATTTCAGCATAACAGTCCAACTCTTACACAGATGCCTGTTTCAGGCTGATAGTGCAACTCTGCGAGAGAAACATATTCAAGAAAATACCTCCTCCTCCTGGAAATTCGGCGTAGGCATTCTCCAGTCAATGTGCTGGGATTTGCCCATCTCACTCTTGGGCTCTGCAGATTTCCACTCATTCCAGGGAAGCATGGGCATGCAGTTGAGTTTGTGAATATCACTCCTGAAACTGAACACTAGGCACAATAATGCTGCCCATGGCTCACCCACATCTTTTTGTAGATAAAAACGGTTTGCACAAATTTAGTTGTTTATCTCAGGTAAAATATTCCCACAGTCTATAGAGGGAACATTTTCATAAGAATAAGTAAGAGGAAAGAAAGATCTCGAGAACAAAATTATCCGGAGAGGCTTTTGGATCCCTTCTCTGAGGCCCTCTTTATTCTTAGGGGTTTCCCCCCTTTCTGATAAAATAATATTAGTACACACATAGAAAAAAACTGCCTTTTTCCCATTTTTATATTCTGGAAGTATTGCTTGGAGTTTGCAAATCTTTGTTCTTTCTAGGCTAAACATTGAATCGCATATATGTTCAGACCAGGCGACTGAAGGAACAAAACTGAAAGATCAGCAGTCCTATTCATTTTACATTTTACAGTCTCTGTTCATTTTACACCATTCTCAGCTGAAGAAAGTTATTATCACCCTGGTAATACGTGAGATTAGTGTTAGGAAACATTTTAGGGTTGTAACCTCTATTCAGCCAAACTGAAGTTTTTAAAGCAAAGAGCATATTTTCAAAGAATTTGTGGGAAGCAAGTTGACTCCATAAAATAAAAATGAATTTTCACACTTCCATTAAGTTAGAGATACTATACATCACATTTCTACCAGAATTTAACTTTCTTTTGTAAGTAAGTAAATACCTTCTGCCTATGGGTTTATAAGAAGCAATGTTTGCTCATAAAGGCTAGGTGTTTACCTTATCCTACTTATGAAGTGAAGTAGAAAAAAATTGCCCTAAAGATGTCTCTGAAGCTCCTCATGATGTCTAGCCTGGGGTTTTGCAATCTGTTCTCCTGTTTAATATTTCAGTAAATATCACTTTGTTTCACCTAAAGCAAGACAAATTTCAGTCTCCCCTGCAATTGATGGTTGCCAGGGGGTGTGTTCAAAGCATCAGGTGTGAGAGAGTGCTAAATCATGAGTCTATGGAATTAATGGCAACATCTAACTTCTTAGCAGATGGAAAATGCTGCAATAAGGCTCCATACACTGCCTCTTCTCTTAAAGGTTCAGTCTGTTAATGGGACGAGATGCTACTGAAGTACTTCCAGATCAAGTATGTACTGCTATAACCGTGTCTTCTTCACCATTATTCTCCTCCTTTTCAAGCCTAATGTTTCTTAATGCATTTCTACAGCAAACAGACCCCTTCTGACCATCTACACATTTCTGAGACAGAACACTAGAAAATACTCTCATAAATATTACTAATTTAACACCATCAGAAGCGATGACAAACTGTAAGAGCTTTCCTAATTTCAATGCCAATCTACACAAGTACAAGTTCTAACATATTGACTTCCAAGATGACCAAGTATCTCTGATTTCTCCCATGAACATTTTGATTTCTAGGACCTGTTCTGTTGGAACTGATATTCTTAATTCTGATCAATGTCCTGTGATATTTTTAGTTTCCGACCCACTTCAATATTTCCTACCATATGGATGCAAATGATAGGACAAGACTGATTTCTAGGAATACTTGTGTGTGTACATATATATATATATATATATGTATCTTTGAGGCATATTTTTAAACATCTGTTCCACCAGTGAAATTGGATTAACGTATGTTCTTGAAAACTTTACACTACAACTGAGGAAAACTCTCAAGTACAAGACAAAACGTTCACTTTTAATTTAAGTGGGACAAACCTTTCTGAATTTCTCCGCTATTCAAGGCAGATCTACTATGACATTGTCTTTTATTCTACTACGTCAAAGAATATGGTCAACAAATGTGCTTTTGTATCTGCACTGCAGTCTTCTCACCATTAGTGACCACATTACCACGCAGAATCCCACCATCTACTTAGGTCTTCAAGGGCTACTGAAAACATTTAAGTTAAGTTTCCATGGACTTCCAGAGCTCCTAAGGCAACTGCGTGATGATGGCTTTCTTTTACATGCCAAAAGAGTAAACAGGGAGCAGGGGTGGGGCAGTGAGAAGACATGTTCATTCATAAGGGCAGCATGAGCAAGCTGCTGAGGAACGGCATGGACTGGACAAGAGACAGTTTTTCCTGTCTTACTTATTTATTCCTGTGTCAGGCTAAGTTCTCCTCATTTCCACCCCAGTGCAAATGTATACCTTTACCATGGGATGAATAAATTATCTGACTCACAGTATATTACAATTGAAAGGGGAGTATCTAATTGCTGGAAAGCAGATGGCCTTATCCTTTTGAGTATGCCTGACAAGAACAAAAAAAAAATATTGGCCTGCAGCCATATTCCCATAGGCTACGATCTTGTCAGATTCCATCAGCCAGGGAAATTTGGATGTGATGACTGGTCAGTAATGGAATTTTTCAAGGCCAAAAAAAGTGCTTTTTTTCTTTTTTTCTTTTCTCTCTCTTTTTTTTTTTTTTAAATCAATCTAACCACATCTGCACACTGTGAAAATAAATCTCACACTGCCATTGCTCTGGATACTGGTTTACTTCATTGTTTATGATACTAGTTTATCCACATCCGTGTTAATTATCACTATTACTTCAACCTTTCTTCTTTCACTTCTGTTGCAAATATCTTACTTGTATTATTTTTATTGATAAATAATTCACTAGCAATATAAGAAACCAACAGAGTCTGTTAATGAGAAACTGGGAACTGGGTTATCCTGGCTTTATGAAAGATAAAGTGTCAAAATATGCAAAGTGTTCTAGTATGTTTCTAAGCGTTATACTGGTGTATTAACTACTCTGAAAACCAACATCTCCAAACAAATAGCTTTAGAATATGCTATTCTCTTTACAGTTATGCTAAATCTTCACAATGACATTGCATGGTATATCAAATGGTCAAGTATTACAGAGGTGAACGATGGCAAATCAAATAATTGAATTTGTAATGTGGAACATAAATGGCTTAAAGTTATAACAACAAAAAAATGTTGAAACAGAAAAAGCTGACATCACCTTTTTACAAGAAATTCACTTAAGAGAACAAGATGCTATCAGCACAGGAACACCTTGGATGGAAAGCAGTCAGCAAAATAGCTTTGCACAAAACAAGAGAGTTCTTTCAAGAGACTTGGTAATTTATATATCTAACAAAGAAGATTTTCTGACTGTTAAGTATGTACAGAAAGAACAGTCCAGTTTTAGTTAACATGTATAGACCTAATTCAAATAAAGCATCTTTCATAGTACAGGTTACTATTTAACAGCATGACAAGTGTTCCAGTGGAATACACAGCTTATGGCTGACCTTCCTGGTCTGTCTACATTCAAGTCTGAACATGGTACGGAAGAGCTCAAAACAACAGAAAAAAAAAGAAAGATATATTCTTTGGTTTCTGGCAGAGTTCTTGTCTCCAGAGAAAGAGGCAAGCATATTTTTGACATGCCATCAATGTTTTATTTTGTTGGAATTGAACTTCAGAAATGTATTAATTCTTATGTTTTATAGCTGTATGCCCTACTCGGAAAGCTCATGCAATCTGTGACTCAGAGCTTTATTCTCTCCTTCCTTTGCCCTGCCCTACATACCTCCAAGTAGACCCTACCTTTAGTGAAAATGTCCCTTTCCTTCGTATAGTATAGGTAATGTCAACATAGTTGAATTCTCCGTCATTCAGTACTCTTGTCCTCTTGTCTATCTTTCACAGGTAGCTCAGAGATACTATCAGTTTGGCACATTAGTGGTCTACAGTCTCTTCCTGGGGCCTAATGTATGATTAAAGGTATGGGAGATGGGGAGAGACAGAAATCCTTGCCAGTGCTCTTCAAGAGAAGTAGTTGTTAATGCTCCTGACTCCTTGAAATTAATCTGACAGGAAGAACTGGAAATAGTCCAGATAGAGTTATCCTTGTGCAGTCTTAGGAAACACAGAAGTACACTGCAGCCTTTGCTGTCAAACACAGCTTATTTAAACAGGACCACTTGTGTGAAGCAACACTCCTTCAGAGTAATAATTGTGCTAAAGTCAAATATCCCCCTCTTGGAAAAAAGTACTCTACAGCATTAATAGTGCCACCAAAACGAAGTCCAAAATCATTCTAGAAGGTTATCTCCAGCATAATCTTTGTGCTATTCCAGCCCTGATTAAGATGTCTCCAGAGAGATGTTCAGAGATTCCCCCAAGTTAATGAGCTGAGGGGGGCAGCTCTGTGTGAGTCAAACCAAGCCCCAGCACCAAAACCTCCCCCTTGTTGCAGTGAGCTCCTTCCCCTGCATCCAGGACATCTCCTGTCCTGTACTAGGTTGTTTTGGTGCCCTTCTTTGGCAGAAAGCTGCCCCAACACAAGTGACTCATTTTTGTGCTGGTTTAGTATTCTGAAATGGGACATCTGTGGCCAGCACATATTGCAGAGCCCATACAAGACAAGGAGCATGAACCTGAGGCCAAAGGCAGGAGGGAGTATGGGGTCAAACAGGAGTTAGAGCTGCTTAGGTTGCTGTGCAGTCAGAGGCACAGATTCAGACAATGTGCCAGAAAATT
The DNA here is from genome assembly GCA_013399475.1 of Chauna torquata. Taxonomy (NCBI): domain Eukaryota; kingdom Metazoa; phylum Chordata; class Aves; order Anseriformes; family Anhimidae; genus Chauna; species Chauna torquata. The sequence goes on from VXAL01005831.1 coordinate 75,720, forward strand.
GCAGATAGAGAAAGGAGAGACTGGGGCGGGGAGGGGCTAGCCATATGCTTGCCCATTGAACAGTGTATTTTTCCCCTCCGTATTATTTCCTGAAGTATAATCACATACTACACAAGGAAATTATGTAGAATTATGTAGAATTATGTAGAAAATCTGCAAGGTGAATAATGTGTTATACTATGGTGAGCACTATACCATGAAATTTTTGGGAACTAAAGCCCAACAAATATGCATAAATTTCTATTTAACAGTTTTAAAATGTCCTTGGTCATTGGTCCAATAGAATTAATGTTTTTATATGTTCCTTCTTCCTACATTTAATAGCTTTTTCCCCTTCCTATTTAAAATATATAAGTACACACAGAGAATAAAAAGAATTATACATTTTTAGGGTAAGCTGTCCTTTTCTTCTTCTCTGCATTAGAAGTCAACTTAGCTAAATAACTTTGCACAGACCCTGTTAGGTCCTGGCATTAGCTGATAGTTTTTGCTAAATAACATTAAATTGTGGTATGCTGTCCTGATAATATGTCAGGAGTGATGACATTAATGGGACACAATGCCCTTCAAATTCATTTTATAAATATTTTTAACAGCAGTGAGACAATTCTGCTGAGCATTGGCTAATAAAATATTTTATTATTTCAGGATGTTACTGGTATCTTATTAGCTGGCCAAGTAAGCAACTTCAGCTTTAAAAAATGTTTATCAGGAGCATTTCCAGCTGGTATTATCTTTCTTGTGCCCATGCAACATACTGACTGTGCTGTAAAGGGTGAAGGACCTGCCACAGGCTTTTTAAGTACCATATCTCCAATTCCAGCAAATGCTACGCCCACATTTTAAGCATCCTTAGGGGGCTGAGTCAGCAACTCAGAAAGTACAAAATCCATCTTGCTTGCTTTCATGAACATATTTTCTTTGGGCCTCTTTTCCCTCACCTTGCATGTTGGGAGTGGTGCCAGATGACCCTCTGAACAGTTGAATTAGGTGATCTATGTTCCTCTACAAGCGGTGATCCCTTGCCATCCAAAATACCAACACAAAGACAGTAGTCATGCCCTTGAGAAATAGTGATGAAATCTCGAGGAAGAATCAGACTTGAAGAGCTGTTTTTGTTTAGTTTTAAGCAAGGTGCCCTTCATGTGTTTTAGCTCAATGTGAAAGGAAAAGAAAATTAAGAAGATTCCAGATATTCGAAATAAAGACAGGGTGGTGAGGCACTGGAACAGGTTGCCCAGAGAAGCTGTGGATGCCCCATCCCTGGAGATGTTCAAGACCAGGTTGGATGGGGCTTTGGGCAACCTGATCTAGCGGAAGGTGTCCCTGCCCGTGGCAAGGGGGTTGGAACTAGATGATCTTTAAGGTCCCTTCCAACCCAAACCATTCTATGATTTTATATGAAGATGGCAATCTGATGTGGATCAGTACTATCTCTACCCTTTGAGTCAAATATTTGACTTCCTCCCAGGTTCACACTGAACAACTATTTACACTGTTTACATACAAGCATGCAATCAGTCCAAACTCTACAGAAGAAAACTCAAGGCATAGATTTATCTCTTTGATAGATTCTGTGCAGAGAAGATATATCACAGCCTTGCCCACAGGAGATGTCACTGCACTCAAACACATCCAGCAATGTGAATACAAACATGCAGGTTATCAGTCTGGTATACCATAGCCTGATTTCAGGTTTGTGGTTTAACTAATCATGGATACTGACAGAGGCTCCTAATGAGCCGTTTATACTGAGCACAAACAAATTATCTGGGAGGAAAATTACAGTTTGTAAATACCCACTGAGGCTCGGACAAATAACTAACATTTCAGAAAATCAAGTTTTACTTTGAGTACTGATTAGTTATGTTTACTAATATCATGGATGCAAATCATCATAACATTTCAATCATCCACATTCATATAATAGCTACTGCAGATTAAAAAGTTCTTTTTCTCAGTTCTAAGAGTGGCAAGAGAGTAAATATTATAAAAATGTATTTATAAATACTCATTTAAGTAAAAGCAATATGTCCACTTCAGTGGAAATTCTAAAGTGTTTTATTCATTTCCTATGAGTAATCAGATTAGCAAAATTTGCTTTGTGATAAACCTGACAGAACAAAAATAAAATCCGTCATGTGAATACCCATATAACAAACAATAGCTATAAAAGTAATCATTTTTTTAAAGTCCTTTGTGGATTTAAGAGTCATCCTACCTGGGAAAGGAAATAGTACCATGGCTGTTTTCATGGGGTAAAAATGTGAGGAATGGTCCCTTAGAAGCTAATAATTGAAACATGTTTTTAAACTTTAATTGAAGATTTTATTATTTTTACAAAGTAGTATTCTTTTGTGCAGAATTATTAGCTGAACACTGTATTGCCTTTACCAAAAGGTTCTTTAAATCTGCTGCCTATTCAGGGAGGGATCTCATCAATATCTACAAATACCTGAAGGAAGGTTGTAAACATGAGAGAGCCAGGCTCTTTTCAGTGGTGCCCAGTGACAGGACAAGAGGCAATAGGCACAAACTGGAACACCGGAGGTTCCTCCTGAACATCAGGAAGCACTTTACTGTGCAGGTGACAGAGCGCTAGAACCAGTTACCCAGAGAGGTTGTGGAGTCTCCCTCCTTGGAAGATCTTCAAAAGTCCCCTGGACATGGCCCTGGGCAACTTGTTATAGGTGGCCCTGCTTCCCTGCTTGAGCAGGGGCATTGGACCTCCAGAAGTCCCTTCCAGCCTCAACCATTGTATGATTCTTTGCTGATTATTTTAAAGCAACTGTGTTGCTTAAGAACACACAGGGAGTAAGAGGAAAAGAAAGCTACCTCTGCTCTTGACCTAAGTGTGCAGCATGAAGTCAACTTTCAAGGGGCTACTCGATCCATCTGAGAGTCAGCATCACTACACATAACCATATGCCAAAACCGTGTTAATGTATTGGCATTTGCTTAGTGTCTATGAAGTGGGGAGCTAAATCTGTGCCAGGTAAGTAGCTAGTACAGGCCTGCTCTTGGTTAAGTCCTTTCTGAATTAGGCACTCAAAAGGCCATTTGGCTTGTGTGAATCACATTTGTATCTCTAGTATGCTCCTGATTCAACATAACTTTCCATGTTTATGTGTCACTTTGCCAATATGAGATTCATACTTAAATGGTAAAATAAATCTACATCTAATAGTCTTGCAATTTTAGAAATGAAAATTGTTCTTCTAACACTGAAATAATACTCTCACAGCTTTCTAGGCATCTGTAAACTCCATTCAATAGTAAAATTCAGTACCTTCTAGAATGAGATGAACAGCTGCTCCGTACCTGCAGTCCTTTTAGAAAAAGCACCCAAAAATAACATACTCCATCATGACAACTGAGATAAGTTTAAATAGAAGCCTGTAAACCTCTACACTTAACTGAACTTATCTGGGACACAGTGACATATACTTCCAAGGCTTCATCAATCCAGCAAACCAAGTCAATCAGCAGTCCATTAGAAACAATGGATGGTTTGTAGAAATTTCAGCATCAGCGGAACAGGAACATATTGTTGCCCCAAAAGTTTTAATGAACTATTTCTGTGGAACAAAATAGTATTTAAAATTTTAACTTAGAATTTTATTATCAAGGCTGATTTTTGATTCTGATTTCTTTTATTCAAAGACAGAAGCGTAATATGACATGTTTCTGCCAGAAGAATCTTAGTCACAAATAAGAAATATATCTCCATTGTAACCTTCAGTGGTGTGCCATGAAAATGAAAGGTTCAGTGAAACATACCCAGGTCAAGCCCATACTTTACCTTCTGAGGACAAAACATGATGCTGAAATCCTGTGAGTCTGTTGATTGTTCAGAGTAAAGGATTTAATAGATGAACTCTGATCTCATGCTACACCTTTCAAAAGCAGACTATAAACCTTGTTTCACCAAAATTTCATTTCATCAGTGCTAGCCATGTCATTTAGTAAGCCTAAAAATAACATAGGAACTTACAATGATACAGCATTTTTAAGCATATATTAATACCAGAAACCTAACAAGCACACTTGTTTTAATAAAAGAAATAAAGCATTCACAGAAAATAATTTTAATTCAGTTGTTGAAATATGACTTTTGGTCAACATGCTGACAGTTGCATTATGTGTTACCTAAATCCATAAGTAGATTATCCTAAACTAGCAGTCTTTATTTTTACCCATGCTTAAACTCATTGGGCGCTTTAGACACCCATCACCTCAGAAAACCGTATCACATATTTGTGTTTATTTTGCATGAGTATATTTAGGAAAAAAAAAAAAAAAAGGCTAAAACAGCTTTGAAAGTTATATGATAGGGGACAAATAAGAAATGTTACATCGTTATACACATCATTCACTGAATATTTTAATTGCTTTATATTCCTAGTTCCTGCATAAACTAACTGAAGAGGCCCAAATCTCTAAAATGAATTTATTAACTTGAAACATAAAGAATTAAACAAGGTAGTTTTACAGATAAAATGATAAAAAATTTAAAAGCAGTAGCGTCCTTGTAACTCTGTTTCACTGACTTAACAAAGAATAATTTAAATCAAGAAACAAGGTGCAGAAGAAACTTCTTTACAATAACTTAGGACACCAACTTAGAATAAAATATTATCTCTATTAAAAACAACAACAACAAAAACCCCACTTCTGAGATATTATAGTATGAAAACATCATATCTACTCATTTAAACATACCTTACAATTGTGATGAAGAGCAGCTTACTCTCCTGGGCTGAAGTAATCTCCCTCCTCTCCCAGTAAACTCAGAAACAAGGATTACCCCTGCCTTCAACAGCAGCAAGCCTTGCATATGTAAGGAAACCCTTGCTACACAGAATTGTATAGTCACCAAGGCAGGCTGGGGCTCAGCAGATGTTGTGGTAGTGCAAAGACAGGGAGAGTCACCAGGCCACCTACAGAGTAGCAAGTCCCTAGGGCAGCCATTGCAGTACTCCCCAGCTCAGGGGCCCAAGCCATACCAGCAAGGAGAGCCCAGCTACGAGCAAGGAGGCCTCAGCTAGTGCTTATTCTTGGTAATCAGCTCCAGCAAGCTGGACTGAATAACTTCCAGCCTGGGCTTGTTAAGGAGATGTTTTGTAAGTCAATGAGAATGTCTGCAAGGAAACAACTTTTTAGATTTGCTGTGAAGTTTTTTTTTGTTTTTTTGTTTTGTTTTGTTTTTAATCTTATGATGATGCAAACAAGTACTTAATGAGATTTAGTTTCAAAAAGCACTTAACTCCCATTGAAATCAGCGGTAGTACACTCTGCCTTGGCATTTTGTTTGAATTCCAGGTGTCAAACTGGCTTTAAGAATCTGGTCTTAAATCATTAAGTACAATGTTACATTGCTTTAAATATATACCATTCTGCTTATTTGAAAACTACTCTTACTCAGGACTCACTGCATGGAGCAAACTTTCTTTTCCTTGAGGACCTCAAACCATCTGGATTCCCCAGACAAGGAGAATGCAAAAGGCCTTCTCAGCTCCGTGCACCTTAAATCCACACTGAAACTCTCCATACAACCCTAGGCTCTGACCATAACAAGCAAGCAAGAGGAACTCATAATGTTTCTGTGGCTGAGGTGTTTGGGACGAAAAATAAACAAGAGAAACTCTCAAGGTGTGCATTTGTATCCTCACAGTGGAATACATTGCCTGAGGAGAAGACAATCACTCTGGAGACAGAAACAATCAGTCTTCATCTTATTTTGGAGCTAGTTACTTAATGCTCTGTCAGAAGGGGCATATAGTTATTGAGGAGATGGGACCAAGAAGGCCACAGAGCTGTCTGCTGCCTCTCTTTCCTCCTTCATGTGGCAGACTCACAGGAGCTGATTTCTGTCACCATCTCTATTAGACTGCTCTGCATAATATACTTCTTTGACCCTCTTCTCCCTGAAGTAGTCAAAAGTTATAATCTTTTATAATCAAGCATCATTTCTTTTGTAAGCTTATTAGTTTTAATGAACCAGCTGTAACATTTCATAGCATCTAGGAAAGCTGCTTTATTCAGACTCTTACCAAGTCAAGCATAAGGTTCTTTGGAACAAAGGTCTTGTTTCAACGTCATTTTACCTTCAATTAAACAAAACCATAGGCAGAGAGTTAGAGGTAAATTACCTTCCAATTCAGTCAGCAATGAATTGCAACAAGTAAAATTTCCATACCCAAACTTCTTAACAAAACTACATCACCCCTTGACTACTAGGATATGGCCTGAGATATAAGACTATGGCTTTGGCTTTCATTTGATATACGCTGAAACAGAATATGGCTAAATACATGTTCTGGAGCCTTGGGTATTTGGTCTTAGATTACTTTGTGATCAGCTCGGTATTTTTGATGGAAATGAGCTTGCACCAACGTTTACCCTTTCCAGCCTTAAATGAAACAGCAGGACTCATGAGGACAGAAATAAAAACTTTGCAAATGTTAAAGGAATAAAACATCTGACAGAGCCTTTTAACATGCTTGAGAAGAGCATATCCCACCAGATATCACCATTTTGTTGTTGGAAAAAGATTTTATTATTATTATTATTTCTTCTTCTAAAATATTTCATAGATTGTAGGCACACCTTGTTTTAGTAGGTAAGAACTATAGCCTATTCTAATATACTGTTAAATATCATAAATTTAATAAGAGGCGAAGACAGATTATACTGTCTGAATCTATTTAGAGACAAATTCCTCCAAGTAGAGATTTCCCTCCTTCACACGAAAGCAGAAATCAAATTCCTTTCACCTGTTACTTCCTATTATTTTCCTCAAAACCCTTACCTGTGGTCTGTGTGACCCACGAAAATGGGCAGTATCATGCCAGAGAAGGTGGGAAGAATTCAGCAGCACCCGTTTGAGACTTCAAAGAACATTCCTTGAAAAGACAAAACAGGCGTACCCGTTGGTGGAACTTGCCTTTCCTCTCTTGGACCAAATTTCTGGAAAAGTGTACTATGAGCTCATAAAAGGACCTTTTGGAAAAAAGAAATGTAACAGAAATATTTTAAACCTGATATTTAGGGGCTGTTAAAAATTTTAAAGATGAGAAATCGCATGCAAAATGAATTTCTAACTCATAGACAGAAGAACTGCAGATGCACAAAAGAAGAATTTTAACTGCTGGAATACCCAGGCTAAAACCCAGATATCCAGCTCCAGGATCTTTAAGCTATCACACACTATGACTCCAAAGTCCTGGCAAGCTACTACTTAGAGTGAGGATTAATGAGGGAAACTGGGGCTGTGCAGAAGCAAAAAGAAACAGCGTCGAACTGTGAGGGGAGTGAAGGAGAAAATTGAGCATCTACATATAATAGATAGAGTCAACATGGCAACCACAAGAGCGCAGCAAACTATAAAAATGAATTATGCTGACGTCTGCAAGGATTCTCCAATCCTTTATAGACATAAGTGGAAGTTTCCTGAAGAACTAATAGGAAAGTACTAGAAATGAAAGGAGAGGCAAGCTGGATTTTTGATTTTTATCTATCATTATTAATCATCTATTGAGTGGTTGATTATTTTTCCACCTATTTCAAAAATACTGTACACACCATTGACAGACCAAAAAAAGATCAGCCAAAACCAAAGAAGAAGAAAATTCTGGCTTACCTCTATCGAGGGTACATGTAGGTTTACTTTTGCCCAGGTTTTGCAAATTGTGAAATCTGACTGCAGGTTTCCTTTTCACTGTGATGACCAAGGGACTTTTGAATGCATTAGCCAGAAACCGAAAGAGATCCTTATATTTGGTATCAGTGAAATAGAAAATGAATTATAAATACCTTAGCTGTTGTTAACTCATCCAAAAAGTGAGCCAAAGTTTTCCTTTTGAAGCACTAGAAATTGTATCTACTGTCTTTCAGGAGACTGGAAAATGAATTTCTTTGCCATTTTTGGGCACGGATGTATACCACATAAGATGTGACATTTCAGATTATTTTATAGAAGAGTCCAGTTCCATGCACATCAATTTACCAGGAATCAGCTGGAATGGAGAGGAAATGAACAGGACAGTTAAGGCTTTGCTTGGAGCATGTACCCAAGGTGATCGTGATGTGTGGAACCTACACAAACCCGGGCTGGGTTCAGGTCCGCTTGTGGCACTGCATCCCTGACATCCTCCACAGGACACGGCTGTGTAATACTGAACCCAAGTGAGACCTTGGTACTCCCTTGATGAGAGATTTATTTACTTCATGCACATCAGAAGAGCTGTATTGCTTGTGGTGGAACATGTATAGAGAAAGGTCGAAAGAGGCAAGATTAAGTGACAGTACAGCATGGATAATAGAGAAAAAGGAGATAGTTACAGGAAGGGCAGGATACACTTTTTCCTGGTAAGCTCTGATTTTACTTAATTCCCATGAACAAGAAATATTAATTGTTAATTACAGGTCAGTTGCCATATCACAGTCTTTATATATCTTCCACAGAAATTGTGTCCAAAATAATTATTCAAACATGATTCAAGGACTTTTGGAAATCTCTCTGTAGAAATTTGAAGTTGCTTTAGAATTGCTAAATCTATCCATTCGTGTATACCAGAAACAAAAGACACCAAAGCTACCCTTCACAGCGCTGGGCAGAACAGTTGTTCAGGAGCTGAAGCCATGGAGCAAGGGCTCAGTCATCAGCACTCAGTCAGGGGTTCAGACTTGATTGTCTTTTAATTAGCGAGATAAAAGGGTTCTGAATAGATATTCCTGGGAAGCAGGAGAAATGGGAAGAGCCCATGAAATAAACCTGTTCCTCTACAGTTTAAATAGTGTGAATAACTCATTTATTTCAGAGGCTGTGTTGAACTCTTACTATTCATTTTCCTCAGGCATTCAAATTATATACATATATTTCGGGGGGGG